>OX439484.1:14607188-15207188 GCA_949320155.1 Melangyna quadrimaculata | reverse complement strand
TTTTTTTTTCCATTAAAAAAATTCAAAACTGTTATTTTAAAATGTTTTTATGATTTTCTCGATATAAAAATATTATCAAACCGTTACTATATCAACATCCTCAATTGTTATTCCACGTGCATATGGAAAAACTACATGAAAGTTTATTTCTTAACACGCTATTAGAAGTTGTTGGAGTTTTGTATTAATTTTAATTTATTTTAGAATACTGGTTTTTCTTACCACTTAAAGTTAATTTTAATTTCCAACGCTACTTCCTCAAACTATTTACAAATAGCTGCTTTAATTATAATTAGTATCGTAAGGTCTCAACCTTTTTTTTTTAAAGCTACCGTCCGCATAGAAATATATTTATACCTATTCAAGTAGTGATTTCATCAATATGGGCACACACATACCTTCAAATCATTTCGTTCGATGACACTGCACAACTTTGAAAGTTGATCTATCTTTGTATAAAAAAGTATAACAATTGTATCTCAATTTTAATGCACAATCATTTTTATAAAAAATAACGACTTTGTAGCACAAACTTGCTGCTTTAAATATATAGAAAAATATAACAATTTGAAAAACAAATATGATTGAAAGAACGCGCACCTATTCAAATACCTTCTCAAAATTAGAACTAACAAAATATATTTAACAATTATCTTACGACTAAAATTATGGGTCTTGGTAATTTATTATTAAATTTTATGAAAGGAGAATGGGCATTTTGGTCTACCTATATGCCCACGAATGAGATATATCGTTGGAAAGCTTAGCCCTAGTACATCAGTTTTTTGTATGGACACAAAGCTGTGAGCTATGGGATCTAGGCAGTTTATGGCAAGAAAGATTGCAATTAGAGCAAAAATTAATTGCAAAAGTGTTCCATTGAAATTACAGTATTGGTCACTTTCAATGATCTAAATAGACCCGAAAATAAAGGACCTTTTATATTATTTTATTGGTCATATTTATAATGGCCAAAATAGCGAATAAATGGTTGGTATCAAAATTCTACTTTTTTTATTCGATTTAGCGAATTTAATGAATGCATATATTTGTGCGTCTAGTGCCCACAATTGAGATATACAACGTTGGAAAGCTTAGTTGAAGAGCATCATTTTTGAATATGACACAGAACTGTAAACCATGGGGCTTAGGCAGTATACTACAAAATATAAAACAATTCGTCCATGTTCATTCGAATTTTTGGTCGCTAATTTTATCCAACTCCTATTGTTCAGGACACAAAAAATGCTCGTATACGTTGATACACTTTGTAGTTCCAATGATCATTTTCATAGGCCTCGTTTCTTTCCATCGCCATATTTGAATATAATGCCGAAAGTTGAAATTTGCAAAGAACCCATAACTCGCCTTTAGAGTATCTGTATGTGCTATCTATAGCTATTGGTACAACGGCTTTCGTAATTCCTAATGAAAATTGAAACAAAATAAAGAACTATTTTAAGTATATCTTGATTTGAGGGATGTGAATTTCCTACGTTTGTATTAGTGCAGGTGTAAAATGTTAGTATTCCTTAAGATTGTTTTTACTTCTTATAGTTTCAGTAGTATTTAGCCATGTTTTTTTGCATGTCCGTACAAACGCATTTTCACACCAATTTCTGTATTTTAGAAGAAATTTACAGCAAATTCCTTAACACATTTCAAAAATCATAAAAATAAAAATTGAATTCTAATTGTTAAAATAATTTAAAGGGTCAACAGCATTAGCATCCCTGCTTAGTAAATATAATCTTTTAAAAGATAAGTTAAATAAAACTAGCGCATCAGCACTCTACTCTTCCTAAAGTTATGACAGTCGTGTAAGTTAAAGATCGAGGTGAACAAAAATGGAATCAAATAGAAACGAGGCAACTCCTCTTATAGGTAAGAAGATAACAGTGTAGATTTTGTTATGAATCATTGCCGAAAACTGATGGCATTATTTATTATTATTATACATACCTATACCTATTTACTGGCAATATTTGTGTGAAACGATATGGTATTGTTAATGTAATTATTACTCTAATAATTCACTAGAAGTTTGTAATTTAAAGTGCTGCAAAAATATAGAGATTATAGTTCCTATTGGATAGTGAAAATTATAACATATATATAAGACTTGTGAAATAATCTGATTATTAGTTGCGTTCGTATTTTTAAAACTTTTCTATCTGTTACTATAAATAATCGAATTGGTGCAAACCATAGGATTTACCAGTAAAAACCAGACATAACCTTAGTGACAAGGCAAATGTTACAACATTCGTTTAATTTCATGTGCCATTATGGAGTGCTCTCAACTGTGACACTGCTGTGAAAACATTTCTAAAGTATGACACTAAAGTATGGCACTTCGTGCAAATTTTAAAATTAAGAGAACAGTTTGGGATATAAAAATTGAAAAAAGAAAATCCTGAGATTGTTTTCCGAAAATTAAAAAAAAAAAACATTATTACTCTAATAAATTTTCCTGCAGCACTATCAAAATTGAGAACTGCGTGTTTGTGTGTATGCAGCAGCATTTCCTTTTCTATAATGCTATGTTCTTACTGACAACTAACCCGAGATTTCAACTGATCACCAAACAAATTAAATTTCAATTTTTCATTTTCCTATTTTAAAAAAAAATATTTCAGATTAAGATATTTTATGGAGTTTCCAAGCAAATTGTCGATAAACAAGTGATAGATTGTGTTAGTAATATCGTAATACCTACTGTTTTTATCAAAATTATATTTACTTGGGGACAGGGCCGTAGGGTCCATTAGAGCAACCGGGACAATGGCCCGTGGACCCCGGCTTAGGGGGACCCCAACGGAGATCTCCTTATGCAACTTTCGCCTTCAGCTCAATCCTACTTTTTGAGTCATTGCAACTAAAATCCAATTAACTAATAACATCTGGCCTTATATCAACTTTAACTTTATACTACGTTTCCACCGCTCACTTAACCAAGATTTAGCAAGATTTACACAAATCTCCTTGAAATCTTGAAGATTTACCACACAAATTGTAATGTCATCATACAAATCTCCATGGAAACATTAGTTTGTCAAATCAAACAATTTTTTTTTTTCGGAGAATGATAATTTTGGAACCGACCCATATAAATATAAAAAAAAACTATCCATCTCACTTCCACTTCATATCAAAAAAAATCAATCACCATTTTATTGTTTTATCATAATGCATTACCTAAATCTCGGTTTATTGGTTGGTGGAAGCGTAGTATTAGCTCCTCCATATAAACTCACTGTGTAGTGAATTCAATTAACCGATGTATTACACCAATTCTAAGTTTATCCACTAATATTAAAGTATTTGTTGTGTCGTTTTGTGTATGTGACCAATGAAATATTTTTTTGTAAAATTAAAATAAAATATTAAGCGAAAATTCTTAAATTATGCATCCATGGTTAGCGGAAAGTACATGCTAGCCAGATGTTGGAACTAGTACGTTGTATTTAGACTTCATTATATTATAATGCTCTGGGAAAAAAGTTTGATATGAAGTTTGACTTCGTTATTTGAAAGAGCATCAGTACACGAGTGCAAAACGAGCCATTGCGCAATTTATTGTCCCTAGTGTCCTCAACTTGTTTTTTTACGGTTAATTCTTTTTCACAAGTAGCTCGCGAAGTTTTAATCCCAGATAAAAAAGTTATTGCGCATATTTGTAGTTAATTAAATTTTCTACAAATTTTGTTTTGTAACTTTTTTCGTTCATTGCTATGGCTTAAAAGTTAAAGTGCATATTTAAAAAAAAAAAAAGTAAAGGTTGATTTTTTATATGCGTCATATTTCTTTTGTTTGTATCATCTGATTTTTCTGCTCAGTTTCTTTCTATCAGGTCAACATTTTTGAATGACTTAAGTTCCATGAAAAATTTTAACAACTTTGTTGATCATAAAACCAATTCTTCACTGTCTTCAAGCTATCCAGATGTATGTACAGCTCTTATAATGTTTTTAACTGTTCCTATTACCACAGCAAAACCGAAAGGATCCTTTTCAGAGTTGAAATTAATAAAAAAAAATATTGTTTAAAAATCTAAGAGCACGACAATTAAATTTGAGAAAAGTAATCAATGAATTCACTTGTAAAATCCAGAAAAAATCATTTTAGTACCTACCTTCTATTTCTGTAAAACACATTTAGAATTTTTTTGTTGAAATTTATTTAAACAATATTAAGGCAGGGGCCCCATTTTGGGTTTTGCCCCGGGGCCTTACACGCTTTAGCTACGGCCCTGCTTGGGGACAATTTATTCACAGGCCATTAAAACGCCAGTATATGCTGTAGCCCATGGGGTTCTAAGGATATTTAGAAAATAATGCATTATTGCCCTGTTCTGCGCATTTCTTAAATACATATATCTTTTGAACCCCATGGGTTACAACTTATCGGGCATACAACAATATAGGGTACATGCAATAACTTTTTCAACGATGGACGGCGACGTATTACACATCACTGTTGAGTTAAATAAAACAATCAGTTAAAATCTACCAGCTTCCAACTTATTTTTTCTGCAATACATTTTTGTTATGAAAAAAGGACTTAAATCGTAAAATAAAAAAAAAATATACATATGTAATAATCACGTTGAGAGTTTTTATAAATTCTGATCAATTAGCGTTTATATTTGCATCCTATCGTTTCACAGCTCCGAGTAATATGGCAACAAAGTTTTGCTTATAATTTTGCAGATATCCATAGTTCAAAATAAAAAGCAATTATTTTGGATGAGATGAGATTCTGTGACAAAAAAAAAGGAAAATATATTTTAAGATTTTTGTTTAAAAAATATTATTAAACAACAAAATAAAAAAACCTTAAAAAAATATCACTTCTAGAAAAATTCAAGCCGAACAAAATACGGCGCTGGGTCAAAACTTAAAAGTCCACAGGTCAAAATTCCATAATCGACTTTCGTCCCACTTATGTAGGTCAAAAGTCCATAAATCAATTGTGAATTTTTGACCCACTCCGATGGGCCAAAATTCCACACAAAAATCTTGTGGACTTCTGGCCCGTTGACTGTGGATTTCTGACCCACTTCAGTGGACCACTTTATAGATATTTTTCTTTAAGAAGACTGCTTTGGGTGGCCCGCTTCGCGGGTTTAAGGATTTTAACTTTCTTTTCAGGTCCTCTGTCCCGCTCACAAGACTCCGCTTAAGTCATGCTCAGTCGCCAGGCAGGCGCCTATGTTGTCAGTTGGTGTACTTTAAGTTTACGTGTAGTGAAGAGTACACAAATTTAGTCTTAACAAAATAAATAAATAGTTCTTATTTGTTCTGCTTTTTTCAATATTATAATATGAAATTATTGTGGACTTATGACCCACTTTCTTCCTAAAATTAGGGAATATTGACCCACTTTTGTATGGACTTTTGACCCTCTTTGGTGTGTCAAATCTCCAGAATTGTGGACTTCTGACCCATCCAAGTGGTTCAAAAGTCCATTATGGACTTTTGACCTGTGGACTTTTGACCCTGCGCCCAAAATACATGTTACAATTCTGAAAAATCTTTTCAAAATAATTTCAGTTTCACTCACTTAGAAATTATTTGAATTCATTGCAGCGATTTTCAGCTTCAATATTTTGTTGTAATCCGAAATTGCTATATGAATAACAAGAGCCGACAAAGTTGAAAATACCTTCTGGTGAAAAAACAAACTACATTCTTCAAAAATCTTTTGTTGTATTGAGTGCAAAACCAAAATTCCAAACTTAACGTCAACCATAAATGGAGGATTTTATCGTTTCAGCTAAAACCGATTTTAAATTAATTCAACAATTATTCAATAAACGAAACGTCATTTAAACCATTAAAGGAAATATTTTGAATGGATCAATTATAGTGAATTTAAATTTTATGTAAAGAAAATTAAAAAAAAAATGGCACAAAAAAGGTATGATTGTTGTATTTTTCTAATTATAAACGAGCTTAGCATCGTACTATCTCCTGACATTTTACTAAAATTAAAATCACGAAATAAATATTTTTTTCTTTATAGCATCATAGTAAATCCATATGACACTTTGACGTTTATAAATGTCAAAGTAAGTTATGTATGTGAATTTTTTCCAGGAGCTGTCACTTTTATGGAAGTGTTCAGCTGTAGTGTATGAAAGAAATTGGTTTATTATGGTAATACAGTTACAAAGTATTTAAAACTTGGAAAATTGTAGGATACTGTTTTTAAATTACTAAAAAGTTTAGTAGTATAACACTCCAATTTAGTCATTTAAATACAGATTTTTTTCAACAGACTTTTAACGATTTCTCTATAACCTTTTATAATTATGACAAATCCAATTATAGAATTTATTAAGTGTAATATGGGGATTCAGATACAGGAAGAATTTGAATCCTTCTAAAAAATTGTTAGTCTTATGGCTCTTTGAACAATTTTTTGTGTCATTCGTTTAAATACACCTTGAAAACAACCTTGTTGCTCATAAAATCGTTAAAAATGGTTAAAACTAGTATGCACAAAATCAAATAATATACAGTTAAAAATATTTTATCATGTATTTAACAATTTTGCCAAAAGGAAGCGTTCTAAACGAAGAGAAAAATGCATGGTCATAGCATTCGCTGTGAAGGCCACAACATTGGACTAAGTATGCAGCTACCTTCGATTTATGGAAAACATTTAAAAAAACAACAAACCGCTAGCGAACATGGCTACAATACCTCAAGAAAGAAAAAAGCGGGTGCCAATGGCACAGTGGATATAATGTTTGACTGCTAACCTGGACGTGTGAGTTCGAGCCTCAGTCTAGGTAGCATTCTTTTCTATATTCCCCAGTTTCAACTGGATGCCACCCGTGGAATTTCATGAGATAATAAACATCTAATTCTCAATCCACTGTGCCAACAAAAATCTTTCCTTTCCTTCTATTCCTTCTAACTAGTGCCGTGCATTGCATTTAAAAGACCTGAGGTCCTACCGGCATATACCGGCATCTTTACTACCGGCATATAGTTAAAATGATTATTAAAAGACAATGCATACTCCGAAAAGCCTCAAATTCAACATTATCAGTCAGCAAAATCAATGGTAAAACCGTAGTTAAAGCCACTAAAAATGCTTTTTATTAGATTGTGCGGGAAGCCAAACATTTTAATCATCTGAAAACTGAAAAAGATCCATCGAAATCGGGCTGGTACAGATCTGATTGAACTTTTAAAGTTGATTTAAACTCGGCATTAACAGCACACTGCGCCTCATACTTTTATTAAATGGCCTCCTTTCTTGTGTCTACTGCCAAGCTTATTTTTTCTTTTCTCATGTCATGTTAAAAGAAGGTTTACCCGCTGGGAAAATCCAAATTGAACTTATATTATTTAGTAAGAACCCCTGATGCCATTATCTTTCACACCGTATTTTGTATTAAGGCACAGTTAAACTTAACTTTAAAAGCTCACGAATCAGATCTGTACCAGCCTGATTTCGGTGTATCTTTTTGAGTTTTAAGATGATTAAAATGTGTGGCTTCCCGGACAATCTGATAAAAAGCATTTTTGGTGGCCTTAACTACGGTTTTACCATTGATTTTGCTGACTGATATTGTTGAATTTGAGGCTTTTCAGTGTATGCGTTGTCTTTCTTGAGGTATTGTAGCCATTTGCGCTATTTGTTTGTTTTTTTTTTCAATGTTTTCCATATATCGAAGGTAGCTGCATATTTAGCCCAATGTTGTGACCTTCACAGCGACTGCTATGACCATCTTCCTCATAGTCTCGAAATTGAGCATTTTTCTCTTCTGTTAGAACACTTCCTTATGGCAAAATTGTTAAATTCATGAGAAAATGTCTTTTACTGTTTATTATTTGATTTTGTTTTAACCGTTTTTACCGATTTTATGAGCTACTAGGTTGTTTTTCAAGGTGTATTTAAACGAATGACACAAAAAATGAAGAGCCATAAGACTAATATTTTGTTAGAAAGATTCAAAATTCTTCCTGAATCTTAATTCACATATTACGCTTAATAAATTCTATAATTAGATTTGTCATAATTTTAAAAGCTATAATTATAAGAGGTTATAGAGAAATCGTTAAAAGTCTATTGAAAAAAATCTGTATTTAAACGTGCTATATACTAAAAGCGTATTATTAGCCTGTTTACATTTTTGTGTTAATCTCTTCATTCACAAAGACGGTGTTCACATTGGACTGAGTCCTCCGAATTTTCAAAAGAAAACGTCAAAAAAAATCCACAAATTTTTAATTTTTTTAAAAATTTACTACTTTTCGCTCTTTCTAACCATAAAGTGGGAGGGAGATAAATTTCAAAGAAGTCAAAAATAGTCGGAAGAGTCTGTCCAATGTGAACACCGTCAAAGAAGTCGAACAAAAAATTTGAATATTTTATAATGTCGTTTTTGATGGGAGGTTCGGAGTTACTCCTCCTTGACCCCTTTTTTGTGTGTTTTTCTGTTCTAGATTTTTTAGTCGGTTTACTTGTCCAATATTCAAAATACAAATAAATATCAAACAATTTACTCTCACACTCACATAAAATGTCGCAAATTAGGCTTCAAACAACATACAATAAATAATTCGATTGGAATAAAAAAACGAGTAGTACTGATCCAATAAAGACTACCTATACATAAAAGCTGTAACTATAATACACAACGTCGAACCTCAAAATAATATTTTTTTTTTCAATATACAATATACATTGCATTTACATTTATGTACGTATGTACATACATACACATGTAAATATGCACATTCATAATGTGTGTTTACCTTGTTTTTTAAAAGATTCTGTCGTCGCGTCGTGTTGTCGCATCGATAAATATTAAGGCCTATTCTGCCAGATCTGTTATTCTGCTAAGAATTTTCTGTTATGAATCATAAAAGATGTTCACCATAAATGATCTTTTATAATTGGTATTCAGGAGTTCGAACTTTTATGAAAGTCTGTTATGGAACTTTGAAAAGGAAGTTTTTATAGGAACAGACCTAAAATCTGTTATCAATAATCAGATCGGTTGTAGTAAAAAAATATTTTGTTAATGAAAGTTGTGGAATGGTGGTGTTTGTGGTGTGCCTAAATAAATAATGCAATTCTTCTAAGATAAATCCATGTAAAACTAATAATAAATATGTGAATAATAAATCAATAAATTATTTAACACATTCAACACATCGGAAACATCAAAGCAACTAAAACTTCGTTGTTCCATGAAAAATGTTTTGTACTTTCGTGTTTGAAAATAATTGTGTGTTTTGTGTAAAAATAATTTGTGTTTCCATGTATATAAATATGTATTTTAATATTATTTTGTTATTTCGTATCCCTATTTTTGACGAAATATTATTATCAATTTTGAATTCATTTATTGAAATCTTTTATAATAAAATTCACAAAACTTTGTCTTTTATTTTTTTATGATTCATACAAAATTCCATAACAGATTGTGGCGTGCTGAATACCAAAACTGCGGTTCGTAAAAGATTGTTGAGAGTTTCGAACGTTTGACAGCACTCATAGCTGATTTCTCAACAGATTTCATAACAGTTTAGCATGCCGAATACCAAAATTATATTTCATAAAAGATTTTTTGACAGCTCGAACTTTTGTATAGAAATTCATAACAGAATAGCAGATTAACAGAATAAAAGATCTCGCCGAATAGGGCTAATTATCAATTTATTACTTTAATATCGTCATACAAATGTCGCTCGAAGTAAAGGTTGTCTTTTAAACAATAAATATTCTCTCTGTAGGTTCGAATAACGACAAATAGCTATTAAAATAAAATTATATTATTCATCAAAAATAATCAGAGACAAAAGTAGAACAACACTCTCGAGAAGGAACATATTATAAATCAATTTCCTATTATCGAAGAATTTGAAGTACCTTACCAGATTAATTCGATTATAATATCGCATTAATTTTAATCCATTTATAATAATATAATAATTATCGTGCTACCAAGCAGGAAGTCATTTTTTTATCAATTGTCAAAAATCAAAATGATCAAATGTGTGCAGTATGCTCATTGGAAGGTGACTGTATAGGAATTATTTTAATAGCTTAAACCCTATTTCTGTTATGAGGGATTTTTTTTTTGCAAACAACTGAAAATTAATTTTCTTACAATCACTTTCCAGCATAACATGCACGAAGGTAAATCAAAATCGTAACAGCGGTTTTCAAGAAATTTTGAGAAACTGGAAACGTTGTATGGTAGATAATGTTTCCACAAAAGGTTTATCTCAGTTTAGATTTAATAAATCTTTGTGGTGTTTCCACCACAGATATAAGATTAAAAAGAGGATTATGATTAAACATTCAAATGATTCTTCATTATTTTGATATGAAGTGGAAGTGCGATAGATAATTTTTTTTATATTTCCATCTGCCAACGAAGGAAAATGGCGTTTACATAGCTCGGTTCCATGTGTGTTCTCAAAAAAAAAAAAATATGTGTGACTTGACGAACCAATGTTTTCAAGAAGATTTGAATGAGATTTATTTTAAATCTACATATGAGGAGATTCAAATTTGTATGGTAAATTTTTAAGATTTGAAGTTGCTTAATGATAAATCTTACTAAATCTCGGTTAAGTGCCCGGTGCAAATGTCGTTCTAGAAGATCTAAAACTAAAATTCGAATTTCTCCCCTAATAGTCTAGTAAGCTTGTTATGGCTGAGGGTGCGGCAGTTCGAATTTATTGCTCTGTTGTTTTTGATGTTGGTCTAATGAATAATACAGAAATGGTTGAAAGAGCGAAACACATTTACTAAAGTCCACTTGAGGTTTATTTCAAATATCTCGCGCCTCACTTACTTATTTGCTGAGAGAAGGGCATGTAATTATGACATCCACAGTGAAGTTGGAGGTGAAATATGATTTGTTTTGGTTTTTGTTAAAAAAAAAACTTAAAATTGAAGGCTTATTCTTTTCTTGAACTGCAAAAAATATGCAAACCTAGAGCCCTTTTTCAATTTCCCAGCTTCGCTTCATGGTGAAGTTAGTCATGAGGGATTAGTTTTTTTTTAATAATGACTGCATACCAAAAATTCAAATTCGCAGCCTTATTTCAAGTTGAGAAAGAAAAAGGCATGTACCTCAAACATCAAAATAAAGTTAGCAGATACAGTTGATTTTATTCCAACTAGTTAATGAACGCAAAATTGTCAATCGAAATGCTAACAAAAATGAAAAAAAAAAACAATCTGCAAATTACTGTCTGGGTCCAGTTATTCTAGGTAAAATTTTGTATGCCAACCTGTGAAGGGTTGGAAAAATGCGCAGCAGCATCTACTCTAAGGCCCAGTTTTTCAGTAGTGAGTTAAACTGGAGTTAGTTACCTCTCAAAATATATTTGTCGACAGTTATGTCAAGAAGCAGTTTTTAAGTTTAGGGTGAATGCAGAAAGTCTTAAAAAACAAGGAAGATAAAATATCAAAAGCATTTGTTGAGTTAGTCCAGAGTTAACTCGACAAATTTGGTGAGTTAACTCAGGTTTAATTTTAACCTCACACTGAAAAACTGACCCTAAGAATATTGTATGTAGAATGTAGGTATTTAGATAAGAAACTAATTTAGCTCATTGTACTATTCTTACTGATGTTCTCGTACTCAAGGGCATATGCAGGGGGAAGGGGTACTTGCACCCTTGATCAACATTTTACAATGCACCTCAAAACAAGAAAATGATCCTTTCAAATCCAAAATCCTGAAACGCAGTTTCCTTGCAAATACTTTGAATACATACTTGCTATATCACACAATTAGAATACATTTATTATAGCCGGCTTAGGTGCCAGTTATGGCTTCTTCCCTTGAAAACAATCATTGACAATTTTAATTGGCATTTTGAGACGGAAGAAACAAACAAAATTAAAGAAGTTTTGAAGCAAAAGTAAAACTTATAATTGAGGCTGTGAGTGCAAAAGTGGCTTTGGAAAGGTTAGACATTCAAGAATCTAAAACTATGTTTAAAATAATTTATCTCCCTAAAGGGCCAGTTATAGCTATCATTGAAAACCATCATTGAAAATGTTAACTGTTGATTTTAAGACCTTTCGAAAGTTTAATCATTGAATATTTTAATGCAGAAATATAGCTTACGACTTTTAAATTATTTCACCTTCAAAAAAAAATTGATTTTTACCCATATCTTCCCCATAACGTAACTTTAAATTTTTTCAATGATCATTGGTAAGGTAGTTCATCATTGAAAAATTAAAAGTTACGTTATGGGGAAGATATGGGTCAAAATGAATTTTTTTTTGAAGGAGAAATAATTTTGAAGTCGTAAGCTATATTTCTGCATTAAAGTATTCAATGATTAAACTTTCGAAAGGTCTCAAAATCAACAATTAACTTTTTCAATGATGGTTTTCAATGATAGCTATAACTGGCCCCTAAGATAAAAAAAATGAGTAAAAATAAGCCAATTTTTTAAAATAGGGTTACACCACTTTTGCACTCACAGCCTCAATTATGACCCATCACTTCCAAATAGAATGACTTTTAGTTAATCAGATCAATGGTTAGCAGTGTTACCACAGGTTTAATTTGTAGTGAGTCCTGTAGGGTGAAATGAGTCATTTTGAAAATAAATGAGTCCCAATAAAAAATCTGTTTAAGAGATGATGAGATGACTTTTTATTTGTTAATAATAGGTAAAAAAAAATAGGTACTTTGAAATCATAAAAAAAAATATTTAATTCCTAATTATTGCTAAAGTGCTGGGATACACGAGCGCAAAAAAGAATTAATTCACGAAAGAGAACGGATGATTTTTAGAAAGAAAAAAAAAAGAAATGGAAAAAAATGGCATCCCTTTCTTTCTTCCTAAAAATCATCCCTTCTCTATCGTTAATTAATTCTTTTTTCCGCTCGTGTACCTATCGCAGCACAAACTTACT
This sequence comes from Melangyna quadrimaculata, assembly GCA_949320155.1. NCBI lineage: Eukaryota > Metazoa > Arthropoda > Insecta > Diptera > Syrphidae > Melangyna > Melangyna quadrimaculata. The sequence continues at coordinate 15,194,267 of OX439484.1, read as the reverse complement.
AGTTTTACAAACATTTTTTTTTTACAAAATGAAATAAAAGTGCTTGAACTTAAAAATTGGCTCAACCGTATTACATATACAGGGTGTCCAGTAAATAATGGATAACCTTGGAATGCCTCATAGTAGATTTTATGACCGTCCTGAAAACTAATAAAAAAAGTCTATCCCCACCACAAGAAAAGATATGTGCATTTTTTTGTTCAGTGCATTATTTTTTGCGTTACTTTACGTTTTTGAATAGCACGACTACGAGTGAATGAATTCTATTTTTTTTTCGTAGCAATATTTAACATTGTTTGTGCCAAAACATAAGAAGACACAAATTATAATAACTGTTGGAATTCTTAGAGAAACAAATTATTGAACTTTGATTTTCGATGCAAAATTTGAAAGAAAATAATTTTTGGAAAAGTTTAATCATCTGTGGTATGAAAAAATGCATGAATACCTAAGTGGCCAACTATTTCTAAAATATGCGTGTCAAATACGGATTTCAAAATGGTATAGTTTATTATTTTATCTAGAACCAATACCAAGTTATTTGTAAAAATCTGCAATACTAGAGCCAATTTGGCAAAAACAAAAGTTTTCAAAATTAGCACAGTAAACGTGAAAATAATGCTATGCGTTGAACATGGTAGATTTTTGATTGATTGCCTCTCTTTATAATGTTGTCCTAATGATAAATGCAAACTTTTAACTTCTAAGGCCGAATGCAACACTACCAAAAATGTTAACAAAGTGCAAAAAAACGGCTACATTTTCGAACTTGTTTTGAATTATACCTCTTCAATTGACCTTTTAAAAAACCATCAAATATTTTGGTAGTGGTTATTAACAAATTAATTTTCTTATAAGAGGTGCATTAAACAAATCGAATACAGAAAGCCGATTAGCTTCTCAGAGGACGTATGCAATCTTGTGCAAGCCGCGGCATTACAAATATTCCAGAGATACAGGCAGATGGACATGAGGTCTGGGGCCAATTTTATGGCCACCCCGTTCACCAGACCTAAATCAACTTGATTTTTTTTATTGGGGCTGCATTAAAAAAATCGTGTACAGCAAGCCCATCAGGTCCTTAGAGGAGATGACAAATCTTGGGGAGGCAGCTGCATTACAAGATTCTGAGCAAAAATTGACAAGATTATTATAAGATTTTCATTTATTCGGAGGTGCAGAACCTGTATTAGAATGGGTGAAACACAGTTTGAGCATTTGCTTTAAATTTAAAAAAAAAATATCTACTTTTGTTTTTGATTTCTAACTAAGTGATAAAGTGATTGAAATTTGGCTCAAAACTCAAAAGACTTTTTGTTTGAAGAAAATAACAAATAAACGTAATGCAACTGCGAAAATATTTTATGGTTTTGTTAGGGCCCAATATACCAGGTATAATTCAAAACAAGCTTGAAAATGTAACAGTTTTTTGCACTTTGTTGACATTTTTGGTAATGTTGCAATCAGCCTTAGCAGTTAAAAGCTTGGATTTATCACTAGGATAATATCATAAAAACAGGCAATCAATCAAAAATCTACCACGTTGGACACATGATATTAATTTCACGTTTTATTTGCTAATTTTTTAAACATTTGTTTTTGCTAAATTGATTTTTACCAATAACCTTCTTTTGGTTCAATATGCAATAATAAATTATACCATTTTGAAATCCGCATTTAACGCGCATATTTTTAAAATAGTTGGCCACTAAGGTTTTCATGCATTCTTTTATACCAGAGATGATTTAACTTTTTCAAAAATTATTTTCTTTCATATTTTGCATCGAAAATCAAAGTTCAATAATTTTTTTCTCTAAGAATTCTAACAGTTATTATAATTTGTGTCTTCTTATGTTTTGGCACAAACAATGTTAAATATTGCTACGAAAAAAAAAACGGTAGAATTCATTCATTTGTAGTCGTGTTATTCAAAAACATAAAGTAACGCAAAAAATAATGCACTGAACAAAGAAATGCACATATCTTTTCTTGTGGTTGGGATGGACTTTTTTTTAATAAGTTTTCAGGACGGTCATAAAGACTACTGTGAGGCATTCCAAGGTTATCCATTATTTACTGGACACCCTGTATAAAGTGTTCATTTGTATTCTTAAAAAAATGAGTAAAATCTAAAAAAGATGAGTCCCTGAGCCAAATGTGTCCCAGTGGTAACACTGATGGTATGGATGTTCAGTCATTGAACTGATAAAATCAGGTTACGTTGTGCAAAAATTATTATTATTTGTTCGAACAGAAATAATAATGAAGTAATGATAATAAAGTCATCATTTTGACTGACATACAAAAAATCTTTGATTTTGCTTTTCTTCCGTTTCAAAATGTTCAATGTTGATTTTAAATAAAAATTATAACTTCCTACAAAATCAGAAAAAATATTAATAATTGTGTACAGTAACTAAAGTCCACTTCAGTTAATGTATTTATTGCCCCAAATAAGTTAGATTTTATACTCTAATGCCAAGTTCTTCAGTGCTTCAGTGAGGAGTTAAATCAGAGTTAATTAGCCCTGGAAATACATTTGACTACTTTTAAGTCAAGATATCTTTTTTCAGTGAATAATGAATGTTAAACGAGATGATAAATTCGGAAGATAAAATATCATAGGCTGAGATAATCCAGAGGCCAAATTTCATTAGTTAACAAGTTAACTACATTTTATTATATCCCGAACCGAAAAACTGACTCATTTTGATTGAATACTATTTTTTAATTGTTTTTTTTTTTGTTATTGTTTTTTAATACAAAATAGCGTCATAATCCATTTGCCGCCATCACTCATTTTCGAAATGGCATACAATTTGAACACGTACATACATACTTCCTTTCGAGGAAAATGGTAGGTAGTTTAGTAAAAACATGATTAAATGTAAAAATCAAATTACATAGGTATATACATTTCTCATATTTTTGATTGATCTTGCCCCCCCCCCCTTCTCCTGATCGAAATCCTGCGTTCGCCCTGTTCCTGTTCCACTCAATGATTCAATTGTTATCTCTAGTGCAATACTTTTACTAATCCGTAAAATACCTTGTAAAACCCATATTGCCATTAAATTTGACATTGTACACCGGGTATGTTTATAAAAACTTTCTAGACAGGAACTATATATTTTTGTTGGAAAACCCAACGGTCGCGTCGTCTATATCTACCTACATCACTCAGTTGCTCGGATTGTAAAATATTGAAAGGTATGAAGACTAGACATTCCATGAAGGTAGGTATATAAATTACACGAGTCTATCCCGATAAAAACCTATTCCTACCTACACACTTTTATTGTGACTTTTCGATTAAAATGCTGAGATATCGTGAGAATATTGATAAGATGTGAACTGCTATTGTTTTCTGATAAGCCAAAGCCAGTTTAATTCTTATTCAAAGAGCTACAACAGCTATAAAGCACTTTTTCCCGTCAGAATTATTATTATTCAATGCTCGTAAATTAGGTGGTATATAATAGAGAACGCTGTAAAAACATATATTGAAGTCGATAGAGTTTTTTAATCTACTCTCGGGTCTCTATCTTAGTATAATCGGTGTATTAGATAAGGTTTTATATATACTATACGGTGTATCTGAATGGCGACCTAAAAGTTATCCCGACCCGGCAGGCCTCCTTGTATTTTAGATATTCTACTGGACTAGTTTAGTTGGTAAACTGAAGTTAACGCGGCAAGGACATTGTTCTTCGTTCTATACGGTTTTCGTTGAATCTTATTCGGTCTGTGGTGTCTGGAAATAGACTGAAAATCAGCAGTGCGGATGAATAAAATGTTGAAATAGTTTGACACGATTTAGCTTAAAAATTGGGATTACAAAGAAAGTGAAATAAAAACAGTTATGGGAGCCACAGAAGAAAAACCTCATAAGAATGGTGATTTTTTTTGGTTTTAAACTATGTGACGATATCCATGAAAATACAAGTTTTTTTTTTTTGAAATTGAGAATAAAAATAATTCAACAAACAATTTGGCACTCATTGTGTAACATGTCCTTATAGGAAGACAAAAAGATTTAATTATAATAATTGCAATATCTTACAGTGGCGTAGATACTTATCTTTTTGCGATAGAGGGCTACGACTTAGTATTAAATTCGATATTAAAATTGTTCGAGTTTTGGGGTCTTGTCAAAATCTATTTGGAGGTTTTAGTCAAATCTAACACAACGATGATGGAGAAGAGCAAACAAGTGATTTCCGTTATGACGTCCATCAGTTTATAATTTGTCTGTGGAGTTTATGTGCGCCTATACCTTTATATTCCTTTGTATATTAGGCGTATTTTATTGCAAAAGCCATCCATAGTACAGTACGATTTTACATGCATTACAAATACAACATCGCTTGTAGCTCTATCAAAATGTCTCGATGATAGCTTGAACGATTTCGATTAAATTGCGTGTCTGTAGTGTCTAAGGTGATTTAAAGAAACAGAATTTCTAATTTAAGCCAAGATATTCCTAGAACGGAGATAAGATTTTTGTTTTATTTTGTGTTACTGCCGCGTATCACGTTATGGTTAATTTTGTTAAAATTTTGCACATAGGCATTTTTAAAGAAAACAAAATAAATAATGCTATGAACAAATTTTACAAAAACTGTTTGTTAGTACATATAAATAAATCGGAGAAAAAATCAATTGTTCAAGTTTTGACTTTTTTGCCAGATTCCGTAAAATGTCACTAGAAAATCATAAATTACCGATTTTTTTTTCATTCTTTTTCCGTCTTCTCACGAATTATACAAAATATAGTTCGCGAACGATAAAATTTGAGTTCCATACAGGTTTATGGTTCGCTCACGAACAAACTATATTTCTCTTGTTCGTGAGCGAACCGCAAAATAAAATTCAATTAGAATATGGTTCGTTAGTGAGAAGGAACTGAAAAGAACCGTGAAACGATTTTATCTTTTTTTATTCATCTATTCATCTATTCACTTCGGTTGTGAAGGTATTTTATCTTGATAAATATTTTCTGTTAAAAAAAGTTTAAATAAAGACATCTGAGATTATTTTAATTGGCTCGCACTCAAGGGATAATTACTCCTTTTTTGTTATCACGAACACAGCGCGAGCATTTAGGAAAAGTGGAGAGGATTAAAAATGAAATGCCGATGCACATTGGTCTTGAATGCATGCAAATCACAGTATGGTGAGGAGGGGAATCGAGTAAGGCAACGTATTCGAGTAGTGCGGCTAGGGAAATGACCTATATATTTGACAGCACGTCAGAAGTTAGGCTTAAGGGTAAAATGATGAGCATTTGTAGCTAGGCGGGTATTACGGCAGATTTGTTTAAGGGGAGGAATGCAAATGGCTACTTCTCCCGAACACTGTTCATAGAAAAGAAGATAAAACAGTGTAAGACAGGAAACATTTCGTCGATGTTCTAGGGGAACAAATTTTACCGTTATGTGTGTTTCTCCTATAAGTCTTATGGCTCTATTCTGGATTCTATTCAAGAGACCAAGGCGTGTTATAGGAGCACCTGCCCAGGCATGGGAATTTTACTCAAGTTTTGGTCTCGGACGGATTTATGCCTTACCTAAAGATGGTAGGGGAAACAAATATTTTGCATCTCCTAAAAAAACGTAAGCTTTTCGCTGCGTTTTTGGCTACAACGAATATGATCATTCCATACAAAATTGTCAGTAATTCACATACCGATAATGGAAAGCTTTCCGGTTCCTTCGATCCAAGTTTTGAAGGATAAGATACCACGTTTACACTTCATTGTATAATGCTGCTGAATCAGTTTTACAGCCGAAGAGCAGGGTTGTGCATCTGGAAATGAATGAGAACTTAGGTTGCTGTCGTCGCCAAAACAATGAAGTGGATTAGGAGTTATAGAAAATAAATCATTAATGAAGATGAGGAAGTATTTGGAGACATTTTGTGAATATCTGACTTTCAACCATCCCAAACAACTCGATACCAAATGCACGTTAAAAACTTCGAGTCAATCTCTATTAAACTCTATTAAATACTTTTGAAATATCAAGTGCAATTACCTTAGAATTGGTTAGTGTACCAATTGCTAAGAAATCCGAACTGCCGGTTATTAACACTACTTGCGTACCTTAAAATTACTTATTAAAAGTCAGTATTATTTTCTACCTCGACGAGACGGATTAATTAATGAGGATATCAATTTTTTACCAACGCTATTATCTCAGACGAATCTGTTGACATTTTTATTAGGAGATCTACAGAATATCAGAAGATATAAGATAGTTAATAAATATGTATTGTATATCTGCAATTGTACCTACCTTATCACTTTTCCATCAAAAAATTCCAGCAGATAAACTCACTTCACCAAATAATATCTATCTATAGCCTACTTTATACCCTCGCACACTTTAGTCTGTCAAGTATGATGATTATAAAAAGAACAAGCAATTACCCACATATTTCTATATATATATTATTTCATGCATTTCGAAAAAAAATAAGTGATTAAAATGAAATTTATATATCTCAGTCTGGGAAGGGGAAAAAGAGAGGATAAAGGGTAAAAGAGTAAAAACAATGGAACTTTGAGTAAAACATCGATTTAATTAGTGTGTGGTTCAAATAGGAAACGTTTATTGATGTTTACTAGAAGGGTTATTGTCTATATTTATGACGAACAAAAAATCAAGTAACACAAACAAACACTTGTCAAGTGCAATTGAACTGAATGTAGATATATGTATATGATAAAATATTGGGAACGGTTCATTCAATGAATTTTATTATATTTGGTAACATGTGCAAACTCATATTACTCATACCTTGGGCCTTCTGCATACGCGAAGCATTTAGTCATAGACAAAATATTCATAATAATTTATAATCAATTGCACAGGTTCTTACAGCCTAAGTCTATCCACATTGGATTTTTAGTGCTTGTCTGGAAGTTTTAGTTTTCAAGGTATCCACACGATGAACAAAAATTCCTTTAAGTTCAATCTACCCAACCTATCATCCTTATCTACCACCCTTAAAATACAGATCTTTCCCTCACATAACACACAATAAAAATCATTCAGGTTGAATCCGAGAATATAATTTGAATCTGACGCATCGGTGAATTTCATGTGGAATCTAACCTTCTATTTTTGTATACATAAAACAAACATGTTTCATTGGAAGCATTTTTTGCCTTAGAAATTCAATGTGGACAAGCACTAGCTGATTCAACAAATATATACGCCAGGCGCCGCCTATATCACAAACACCGTTGTACGCTCGGCGGCTTACAGCTTCTGTGATGCGACGAATAGTTGAAGCTTAGGCCTCATTCGTGATCGTCTATTTAAACTAACCTTAGATACACACAAGATGCAAACAAGCGCAGACGCTTCGTGTGCAGAAGGCCTAAGGGCAGACGAGTGAGGTCCTGAATTAACTATACATACGGTTAACGATGTTTTTATCAGATTTGGAATTGAGCTTGACTAAATAATACCACAAACACAGATATATACTATATGTAGTTCCATAGATATTGCAAGCAAATGGAAAAGAATGATCACCTTTTAACAGTGACGACTATGTTTTTGAAAAAGAAGAAATAAGAACTATAAGGCTGCGCGTATAGTAGTGCGACAAAGCGATGCAATGCGAGAAATGTTTCCGTTCGAGAAAAAAAACTTATCGCAAGCATCACGTTCACAAACTCTTTTGACCACTTTTGCTCGAATCTCTAATACCTTATCGCATCGCATCGCTTTGTCGCATTATTGTACGCGTAGCCTTAGTATCGGTTTAGCACTCAAGCTAATGTCAACAAACAGGGATGAGCCTCATCTTCAGCGATGAGGCTCATTTATGGCTGGGTGGCTTCGTCAATAAACAAAATATGCGGTATTGGTCAGGCAGCATGAGCCGGCGGCGTCATTGGGCCGTACTTCTTCCGTGATGATCAAGACCGGCACGTTACTGTGAATGGGTATCGCTACCGTTCAATGATAACCGAATATTTTTGGCCCCAATTGGATGATATGGACTTGGAGGACATGTGGTTCCAACAGGAAGCTACACAGCGAATGTCACAATCAATTTATTGGAAACCAAGTTTGGAGAACGTGTTATCTCACGAAATGGTCAAGTCGCTTGGCCGCCCCGGTCGTGCGATTTGACGCCGTTAGACTATTTCCTGTGGGGCTACGTCAAGTCTATAGTCTATGCGAACAAGCCAGCGACGATTGATGAACTTCGTACGAATATCGAACGTGAAATTGCAGCAGTATCGGCGATTTATGCTTGAAAACCGTCGAAAATTGGGTTCAGCGTCTGGACTTCTGCAAGCGTGCCCGTGGTGGCCATGCAAAAGAAATCGAGTTCCATACATAATGGCATCGAACGTACTTTCACAGGAATAAAGAATTTCATTGATATCCAAAAATCTTTTTGTTTTATTAAAAAAAAACTTTTGTAGCGCTCTCCTTGAAAACCCCGATAGATGGTTCTTATTGTTTTTAATACAGATATTTTCTAACCCCCATTTTAATAAACGGAGATAGCGGCGAGTTATCATTTACTCGTGATAAACTAGGAGTTAAATTTCTGCCATTTACTAGCTAGCTAAGCCAACAAGGAAGGTGGTTTAGCGAAGGTTTAATTCACCAATTGTCTCTTAATACATGCTCACACAAGAGCTCGAAAGTTACAGGTGAATTAAGCGCTGTTTTTAATAATATGGCTATAAAAGTCTAACATTTTCAGAGAATGTATCACTTCGTTTCTAAGTCCACCTTCCAACTTTTCATCCTCCAACTAAAGCTGAATACTTTCTTAAAGCTCTATAAAAGTATATATTTAACTGTATAGTCACTCTTAACTAAATGTCCTGAGCAAATACGACTGTTTTAAAGTATAATCGTTTTTATTCCCACAAGCACTAATCCACAATTTGCACATTTTAGCGTCTTTCAAGAAATAGTGATATGTATTTTAATTTTTGTTCAGTTTTTCAAATTTTAAAATTTACTTTTTAAACCGAAAAACAAATAAAATATCAAAAACCAGTTGAAAATTTCCAATTAACAACCTCGCTTGCCAAACTCGCAGATGATGATGACGTCACAACATAAGCAAGATGGCGAATTGAGTGTATCTAATGAACATACCTTATTTCTGATTATCGTGACTTCAACCCAGTTGTCAGTTTTTCTTCAGTTAAGCCAACACTATACAATCAAATCATATTATGAGCACTCAGGAACGCACCTCACTTAAGAAAAACGCCATTTGCGATTTCATTGTCGAATTTGACTGGGCTAATTGTTCTTTTGTGGAATATAAATTTATTTAAATAATATTTTGACTGATAGCAAAATAGCTGTCACAGGAAATAGTCACAAAAGTTTGATTGTCACAATGTGATAATCACCTTACGCAGTTGGATTTTCTTGATAATGACTATCAATCATCACAAATCAACTTAGCCGATTCGACCCCTAGTTTTTGCTTCCCGAAAATTTGAAACATAAATGTTTATTGTTATATTTCAATTTGTTTCTGTATATTATAAGACCACCTCATAAATAAATTGGTGTTAAAATGTTTTATCAGACATCTGAACTTTTTATTAATTTCAGTCATAAGGATGCTTTTATATAAACGACGATAACAATGTTGGGCGTCACGATAACCATTTATCAATATGACAGGTTTCTAATCAATCGAACTTAAAATTTATAACCCGTGAAAATTAATAAAACATTTTTTATCCGTACGTCCGTTGTCGACGTCTATTGTTGAATTAATTTACAACGTTGACTCAGTTTTGCTATTATTTCAATTTATCATTTTAGCAGAAAATTGTTTTAAAAATATTTTATACGATTTATTGAAGGTTAAATAATTTCTCTTAAGATAGGAAACTGTATAACTGAGTCCGACCAAAAATATAGTTTCCTGTTATACACCTCTTTTTACGCCACAAAGGAAAATATTACTTTTTTTAAAAAAAGGCTCATTTGTTTGGTTTTTAATTTTCTCAAATTTAATTTTTCTTTTCATTACGGAGAAGCTTCTTAAAAATTAAACAATAATGTAATATTGTATACAAATATTTCCAAAATAGTTTTTTTTTTTTTTATTTTAAAAATAAGTTCTAAATTTCAACGCTGAAACGGTGTCACATTTCATTACAATTACTGTTATACTGTCAAAACTTAAAACTAAAGATAACGCTACTGTCACAATGCCACACAGTTGGCACCTGTCATTTTCCTTAACCTTATAAGGTGGTATTCAGAGACCACTCATAAACGGTTCTAAAAAATATTTGAGCTATACTTTATGAGTAATATATGAGTACTTTTCTACCTTCGAAAATAAGAGCCACATTCTCAAACATACCCAAACTGTAAAATGAAACGGTTTTCGGAAACAATAAGCAGCTAGGCAGACGTCAAAAGAATGTCAACAAACGCATAATTGTGTGTATCTAATGATTTATGATTAAAAGGAGTAGATTAAAAGTTAATCTTGAAGTGTTTTCATCAGAGAAAAAAAGATTAGTTTTACATTTTCACTCTGAATTTGCATTCAAAAGTCAAGAGTAAAACAAAATAATTGCAAACAAGGATAATAATTTCGGTGCAGTGAAGAATTTCAATAAAAAAAATGAGCATTAGTAATAACTTAAAAATATTGTTATCCCAACATTTTATCCTTCAAAATAATAATAATAAAAAAAAAAACTTTTGTTGCAAAACAAAATGTATACAAAAAAAAAAAAAACAATATACATAAATATAAGAACAGTCTGGATAAGGGTAGTACAACTACCCAGAATCATTACTTTTATTAAACTTATAATTCCACAGACACGAATGTGCACTTCTTTTGAAAAGGATGTTGTGAAAAATGACGAGGATTTTTTTAAGGAAAATTTAAGAATTTCCCGAAAAAACTTTAAAAATTCTATGTTCCCACCTCCAAAACCGGCATCATTAAAATAAAGTTTGACATGTTTTTTGTTTGTTTATTGTCAATGGAGGAAATGAATTTTGGATATGTGCGTTCCAGGAAATAAGGTTTGTTTGTTTTGACAATCTACTACTTCCAAGAAGATTTCGATAAGATTAATTTCTAATTTTTGTTTAAGGAGATTATAATTTGTATGATTTCAGAAGATTTCAAAGAAGATATGTGGTTAATCCACTTAAATCCGGGTTAAGTGGTAGCTGAAAACGTAGTATTATCGTGGATTTAAGTGGATTAACCACAAATCTTCTTTGAAATCTTCTGAAATCATACAAATTATAATCTCCTTAAACAAAAATTAGAAATTAATCTCATCGAAATCTTCTTGGAAGTAGTAGATTGTCAAAACAAACAATCCTTATTTCCTTGAACGCACATATCCAAAATTCATTTCCTCCATTGACAACAAACAAACAAAAAAAACCTGTCAAACTTAATTTTGATGATGCCGGTTTTGGAGGTACATAGAATTTTTAAAGTTTTTTCGGGAAATTCTTAAATTTTCCTTAAAAAAATCCTCGTCATTTTTCACAACATCCTTTTCAAGAAAAGTGCATTGTATTAAAAAGACCTGAGGTCTTACAGGCATATAGTTAAAATTATTATTATTATAAGCTAATTTACCAAGAAATAGGAGAGTTCAGGAAAGGGAGATTTCGGAAGGCCTCAGCAATCTCAGTTGCCTGGACAGCAAAAAATGCCAGTTTGGCTGTCAAAATACTGAGACAAAATGTTCAGATTCGCTTGCTTAGCTTTGACGGAGCAAAATATCACATATCTCTCTTTTACAAGTGCTCACAACTACCTTGTTGCCATAATCTTAAATTTCATAAAGCTAGATTTTAAATTTCATAATGCTTAATCGTATGGAAGGAAGCTCAGAAAACAGAATGCTGGATTTCAAAAACCACTTTCTTTCTTTGCATAAACTCCCATATAAATGATGAAAAAAAAAATTACTATAAACAAAGAGAACCATGAAAAAGAACATGTATTGGTAAAAATATTTCCATTGGCAATATTTGTCCAAAAAGCTAAAAATTCAAAATTTATTGCCTCAACGATGGAAAGCAATAACTGCCTTCCATCTACCTTGCAATATTGCCCTTGCCAAACCGTCTCCGTTTACAAAATTCAAAGAAATGTAGATGAAAGTGGCAATTTATTGCCTCAAAAAATGCCAATAGAGCCCTTCATATATTTAGTATCATCATTGCATACAATTATTGACAGTAAATTTTTCATTCAAGAATGCAAAACAAAAAAACTTTAATGCCAAAAAAGGATTTGGCATAGTTTTAAAATTGCATAATGCTTTTTCATCGTCTATAATGCTAGATCTAGCACTAATAATGCCATTATGTTAACATTTCTCACAGAAGTTATAACTTATGAGTGATCGGGAATTTTTGTGCTCTCTTCAATAAATTGTTCGAAAACTAAACGTCGCTTCTCTCTACGATAATACTACGTTTTCACCTACCACTATCCACTAGGGCTGTTAGACCGCTTTCACACAGGAAACTGAGTTGCCAGAAACTAGCTAGTTTGTTGTCGAGAAGGGTGTGAGGGGAGATTTCCTCCCCCTTACGCCCTTCTCACCCTCAAACTAAAAATTGATGGCAACTCACTTTGCTTGTGTGAAAGGGGACTTTAGTTATGAGCATACGGTGAATACCGCTCTTAATATAGGTCATTTTGCTAATTTGTTCATGTAGATGTGTATTGTATATACGCTGTCTAATCAATGCCTTTATTATCAAATCTTAAATGATAAGCAATTATAAATTTGCAAAAAGGTATGAATTAAGTTGTCATTATATCAAGTCACTCTGTCAAACATTTGAAAAAAATTCAAGATTAAGATTTTAGAGTGGTCTGATATTTTAAGTGACACTTTTTTTTGATAAATCTTTTTGTAAAAAGTACATAACTATTAGGGTGTCCGTTATTTCACAAACTCATTTTTTTTTGGGATAGCACTACCCGTCAATCTAAAGTTTATTATAAAATTATCGACCTACAGCATTTTTTTTCCAGGTCATTAACACCTCCCTCTAAGGTCATACTTTTTCCATACAAATTTGTATGGGAATTTTACACTCTTCACATTTTATTTTTTTTTCTCTGGAACTATAACAGTTATTCTAAACAAAAATGTTTGCTCGATAATTTTTTCTTTCGGTATAAGGTTTCGATTGACGGGGTCTGCTATCCTAAAAAATGAGTTTGAGAAATAAGGGACACCCTCATTATGTACATATACTTAATGGGTATTATACGAATTGGTATTTATAAATTAGTATGAATCGGTATGTCTCAATTCATAATTCATGAGTTACCTTATCACTAGATTATCTTATTTAACGAGCCCGGTCTGTACACGATTTTGCTCGAAATGTGATAAATACAAATAGTCCAGTAACCTTATCATTTACATCCATAGAACGGGTACGTGCGTCAAATCTGGTAGTTCTAGTTTTTTGTTGAGTTGTTTGGGATTGGGATATTGGTCTAGTGGCCGCCTGCCACCTGGTCAAAAATTAAAAATCATTTATTTTTCAGATATTGACGAATGTCGATTTTAGCCAATTATTGTTATTATTGTACTATTCGTACTAGAATGTCAGCTGATTAGGCTTGACCATTCTTTATTCCGTCAATTTCATTCAATTTTTGAACAACAACAACAATTTAAAGGCGCTACCACCAATTGTTTGGCTGGAGATATAGCTATTTCGTGCTTTGCCACTTTTGCACTCATCAGTCTCCTTTTTGTGGTGCTGAGCTTTAATCCAATTTTATTAGAAAAACTTTTTATGCACACCATAGGGCCATTTTAATTATTTTGTGTGATATTGTTTGGCTTTTTTAAGAGCCTTGAAACATTTTGCCATGAAATTACCAAGATTATTTGTGATCTTTGGGGTAATTTTCAGCTATTCTTCCGAAAATACATTTTAAGTTCATATTTGTGTTTTCGAACATTGTTGTCCAACACAGCCCATTAGTTTTCGTTCACGCTCATTGCAGGTGAAAGTCGCGGAGGATCCATCAAGTACTAAAGGAACTAGGTATTCATAATTCCTGACTTGTTCTTTGAGTCATTGTCCTGGTGGAAACGGAAATTTTGATAAATACCCAACGGTATATTTAAAAATCCGATGATATTTTTTAATGTCTTGCATTATGGTCCAATTTTCAAAATTTTGTTCTCAAAAACTTAAAACTGCACACCTTGCATTCAATCATTTATTAGTTATAAGGTTTAAGCTGATCAAACGATTCCACAAATTTTAAGGTGAAATAAATTCTTTCCCTCCGTTGGAATTAAATTAAATCCACTTTGGAAAGTGGAACAGATACCTACTAACAGTAAAATAAATTCTCATTCAGGTAGAAGCAGGGTTCGGACTTAAGTAATCGCAAATCGCAGTAAATTGAAACAAAAATCGCAGTGAAACCAAATTTTCCGCAGTAGAATTATAGTTATGTTTATAATTATTAACTAAATTAAATTTCAGCATTTTTTTTTAACAGAAACAAAAAACTGGGGGGCAAAATCGTAGGTAAGGGATCGCATTTCTCATGTATTCTGAAAGATTTTAAAAAATAAATTCTTCTACGACATTTTTCTGCTCTTTCAAAGAATACAAAAACCTAACAATTTACTCTGGATTCAATGCACTTTTATTATATTGTAAAAATGTTCTCCATTAATCATTAATTATTTCAACAGCTATTTTATTGAATGGAAATGCTTTTTATTTTTATTTTCAAAGCTGAAGGTAGATCTAGATATGCTTCTTGAATATTTTTCGTATGAAGTTATTCAAGAATCTTTACATTTTAATAAAAATCTAGGTTGAATTTGTTTGCAAAGCGTATCTAATATAATTATTCAAAATATTTGTTTCTACTTCAAAAAGGTTCCCGCCTGATAAACTGCGTTCATGTATTTAAAAACTAAGACCAAAAAGAACCAGACCAAAAAGAAGATCAACTTTCTTACTTATAAACTCTTTCTTTATAAAATTGATAAGCCATTTTAAAAGTGTTTCTTAACAATAATTGCATAAAAAAGATGTGATACGAATTTCTAAGATTGGACAATTTTTGTATTCATGTTATTTATTGAACCGAGAACAGAATAATCGCAGTAGATTGTAAAAAAAGCGCAGTGGTGCAGTAGATTTGAAAATTTAGGAAAAAGCGCAGTAGATCTACTGCCTTCGCAGTAAAGTCCGAACGCTGGGTAGAAGAAAGGCAATTATTCCTTTCCATAGCATGTTAGTGGCGATAAATTTTGACGTTTCGACTTTTTAAATGGTTTTTACTAGATTTATGATCAGATTTTCCTTTATTTTGAAAATAGAATTAAAAAAAAGAGGAATATCAAAAAAAAAAAAAATAAGTGATGCAATGTTTAGTATTAGCGAATATAGTTAATTAACCTAAAATTGCCTGGCAAAATGAAATACTCCCACCCAAGCAACGTCAAATTTTGCCAATAAAGCCACAGAGTAAGCTCTTTACTTCAGTATTATTCAGTTTCCAGTTGAGGTGGCATGTAGCGTAGCATGTAGTAGAAAAATCAATTTTTTTTATTTGAATCTGTCAAAATACAGATTTAAGCAAATTTTTGCGTTCCATTGGACAAATAAATTTCATTTTCAATAATTTTGACAGATCTTAATTCTTTAGCAGATTAGCCCCTCCATAATTACTATTATATGCAAATACAATTTTATTTTAAGCTGTCAGTTCAAATAAGTGTTCTTTTATTGTTTCAATTATTTATTTTTGTTGTTTGGTAAATTCATTAAGCTCATTTTTTCTCCTCTGAAAGTGCACCTAGCGATGAAGAGTTTTTTGGTAGAAATAATTCATAAGTATATAGAAAAAACAAGTTAATTTGAAAAGAAGTTCCATTCGCCACGAAAAAATATTCTTTTATATCAATGGATAAGACCATAAATTAAAGACATAAAAAGTTTTCTAGACAACAAAAAAAACTTTATCTGGGGCCGTAAAGCAATTATATGTATGTTATCTCTCTTACTTCTGTCTGCCAAAAATTTATTGTGAAGCGTTCAAACTTAAGAAGGTGATGAAAAAAAAAACTCAACTACTTATGCTATAATTATAAAAAAACATGATAATAATCAAATGATAAGTAAAACATGTTACGAGTACCTATTTATATTCACTATCCGGTGAAGAAGGCCTAATAGAACTCCGAAATTTTATTAGTTTTTTAGTAGATTGTGAACGCACTTGTCTAATCTGTAATACGTACGTAATATTAAAAAATAACAGCTGTAGTTTTCTGTTGCAATGAGGAAGGCAAGGTTAGGTTTAGTAAATTTGTGTAGGAAAAATGCTGTCTAAACAGTATATTTTATTGTTGTAGAGTAAGAAAATGATGCACTTTTACAATGTTATTAGGCTAGTTGCACCGAAACTGGTATACCTTTATTAATATACATACTCATGTGTTTAATGTATTCTTATAATATTTGTTTGATTTTAGAGGACAAAAATGTGAATGCGAATAGTAATTTGCCAAGAATACTACCTGCTTTAAATGCTAAAGATGGCAAAGATGGAGAAATTCAGAGTCCCGATACTATGGAAGGACAAGTGAAGGTAAGATATAAATATGTATATAAATAAGCCATTAATTTGCATGTAAGCCAGCAAATTTTTAAAGTTTTAGATTTTATAATAGGTACCTCCTTAAGGTGGGTGCTTCCGTTGGGCGCCACTTAAAGAATGCTTAAATTAAATAGAATAAATGAAATTATTTGGATAACTTTATAATATTTTATTAATATATGTATAATAGTTTTTAAAAAAATAAAAGAGCCGACAGCAAATTTTGGTTGTGGATGTATACCTAACCAAAAACTGAGCTTGCGGGTTTATATGTGCATAGTTTGTGATATCGAAATTAAAAGTCTGACAGATTTTTTGTTCAGCCTTTGGCGGGAATGGGGGGTTGAAAATAGATATGTTCTATTTATCTTATCAAGGGCATTATCACTTCCTTTAATTTTTTTAAAAATATACATCATGATGCTCTGTCATTTTCCCCGAATCAAAACACCTTAATCTTGGTGATTCGACTAGTAGCTCTTGGTGGTTCAAGATATAAGCTTTTTAAACCTTTAATGCACCTCAAAACCCTCGTACTTACCCCATTACATGATGTATCCGAGCGAGCTTCAAGCTATCTTGGTCCCTTTGTATTATGTATATACACTCCTCGTCAACAGAATACGCACAAACATTTTTTAAAATACTTTATCCATTTTTTCCAAACAGTGATGGTTATTATGCCATCTGTTGATGCTAACTATTCCCTTAAGATGTTAAGCAGATAATTCCGAAAGAATTATCCAAAAACAACCGTGAGTTTTTCTTCAACGACTTGCAAAGTGTTTTATATGCAAAGTAGGAGTTTTTTTTTAGTCAACTGAATAGGTACAACGCCATTTTCTTCGTTGTTTATAAGTTTTTTGGAGTGCTTGACAGTTTAAATTAACGATTTTAGTGTTTTCAGTAAAATTTAATTCTTGATTTCAAATTTTAAGAAAAATGAGTAGGTCTACGTGTCTTAACAGTGTTGAAAAAGCTAAAATCGATTTACTTAGAGACCAAGGCCTAACTGGACGTGCAATAGCTGATAAAGTTTGGCCGAAGTTTTAATGTAGTTTATTCTTACTTGAAAAATAAAGATGCATACGGCTTCTTCTTCTGATTCTGTGGCAAAAATAAAACAAAAAGTCGGCGTAAACGCAAGTTGCTCAACAGTATTAAGAGTAATCAACAACTCAAGCCATCTTAAACGAATGAAACTTAAGAAAAAACCACCACTTGACGAGAGACGGAAAATGTTGCGATTAGATTTTTCAAGACTTCACATGAGTTGGAAAAAAGAATGGTATCACGTGGTTTTTTCAGATGAAAAAAAGTTTAATTTCGATGGCCCTGATGGGTTCAACTTCTATTTTCACGACTTAAGAAAAGAAAAAAGATTTTTAAAGCGCCATCATAGTCGTGAAGGAGGTGTCATGATATGGGGAGCAATCAGTTATTATGGAACAGTTGAGCTCGAGGTTGTAACATCAAGAATGACAGCAGCTGGGTATAAAGTGATTTTGGAAAGAAATTTTCCTAAATTTTCTAACATCTTTGGACCCATAAACTGGACCTACCAACATGATAATGCGCCTTTTCACTCAGCGCGCATAATAAAAACATGGATAGAGGAGCAACAAGTGCAGTTGCTTCAATGGCCGCCGTACTCACCTGATCTAAACATCGTAGAAAATGTCTGGGGATGGTTAGTACGCAAAATTTATGAGGGTGGTCGTCAGTTCGAAGACAAAGAAACCTTAATTTCTGCAATCAAATTAGCGTGGAGCGAAATTTCGTTAAATTACATTAAAAAGCTATACGACTCCATGCCGGATCGAATTTACGAAGTAATTAAAAATAAAGGTGGAAGTACCCACTACTAAACTTAAACAAAAACTTGTTTCATTCCATTCCAATACAAATTTTAATTTTTGTACCTATTCAGTTGACTCAAAAAAAAAAACTTCTACTTTGCATAAGTTACACTTTGGAAGTGGTTGAAGGAAAAACTCACGGTTGTTTTTGGATAAAACTTTGAAATTCTGTTATTTATATGTTACGAAAATTTTTACCATCAACAGATGGCATAATAACCATCACTGTTTGGAAAAAATGGATAAAATATATTCAAAAATGTTTGTGCGTATTCAGTTGACGAGGAGTGTATATACACTCCAATTCACTCGTTTAAATACAGGTTTTTTGTCAATAAACTTTTAACGATTTCTCTATAACCTTTTATAATTATGACAAATCATATTATAGAATTTATTAAATGTTATATGGGGATTAAGATTCAGGAAGAATTTTGAATCCTCCTAAAAAATTGTCAGTCTTATGGATCTTTGAACAATTTTAGTCAAAAAATCGACCTTATTTTGTGTGTCATTCGTTTAAATACACCTTGAAAAACAACCAAGTAGCTCAGAAAATCGTTAAAAATAGTATGCAAAAAATCAAATAATCAACAGTTAAAGACATTTTTTCATGAATTTAAAAATTTTTCCAAAAGGAAGTGTTCTAACCGAAGAGTAAAATGCTCGAATTAGAGACTATCAGGACAATGGTCATAGCAGTCGATGTGAAGGTCACAACATTGGACTTAGTATGCAGTTACCTTCGATATAGGGAAAATGATGACAAAACAACAAGCCGTCAGCGATCATGGCTACAATACCTCAAAAATGACAACGCATACTCCGAAAAGCCTCAAATTCAACATTATCAGTCAGCAAAATGAATGGTAAAACCGTAGTTAAAGCCACCAAAAATGCTTTTTATCAGATTAACCGGGAAGCCACACATTTCAACCATCTGAAAATTTAAAAAGATCCACCGAAATCAGGCTGGAACAGATCTGTTTCGTGAGCTTTTAAAGTTGAGTTAAAGTGCGCCCTTATACAAAATACGGTGTGAAAGATAATGGTATCAGGTGGTTCTTACTAAAAAAAATAAGTTCAATTTGGATGGTCCCAGCGGGTATACCTTCTATTAACATGACATGAGAAAAGAAAAAATAGGTTTGGGTAGTAGACATAAGAAGGGAGGCCATTTAATGGTATGAGACGCAGTATGCTATTAATACCCAGTGTAACTCAACTTTAAAAGCTCACGAAACAGATCTGTTCCAACCTGATTTCGGTGGATCTTTTTAAAATTTCAGATGGTTGAAATGTGTGGCTTCCCGGATAATCTGATTAAAAGCATTTTTGGTGGCTTTAACTACGGTTTTACAATTGATTTTGCTGACTGATAATGTTGTAAAGTAAACATATTGAAGCCAACATTTGCTGTCGGCTCTTAGACTATTATTATACCTAATAGGTACACAGGCTTACATACAGGGTGTCCGCCGGGAATGTATACTACTTTGTGTTGCCGCCATTTTGGTAAACATTAGTCTTAACAGTTCATATTTGGCAGTCTTGAAGTAGACACGTGGCAAATTTATTACGGAAAAATATTCAACACGTGGCAAATATGTTATGGAAAAATATTCGATAAACCAACGTGTTTTAATCGTTAAAACATTTTATCAAAATCAAGAGTGACAAAGCACATTTTCATTTGAATGGATATGTGAATAAACAGAATAGTTGGTTCTGGGCAATGGAAAACCCTCAAATTATTCATCAGTCACCTTTGCATCCATTAAAAGTTACAGTTTGGTGTGCAATTTGGTCAGGAGGAATCATTGGACCTTACTTCTTTGAAAATGAAAACGGTGTAACGGTAACTGTGATTAGGGAGCGATATCGTGATATGATTGAAAACTTTTTAACTCCACAATTGCATGCTTTGGGTTTGATTAACATGTGGTATCAACAAGACGGTGCCACATCGCATACAGACAGGATTACAATGGAATTACTGCGAGACCTCTTTCCACAACAAGTTATTTCAAGAAATGGTAATGTTGATTGGCTTCCACGGTCGCCTGATTTGACTGCTCGGGACTTCCTACATATACCCTGGAATTATTTAATAATCTAACCAAAATCACAGTAGACATATGTAGTTTAGGTATTACCTGAAATGTTCAAAGATAAATATTATATTCTGGACATTTACCATCCATGAACATAGTTGTCGCCCTAGTGACACAAGAACGTAACTACATTTTTTACGATTTTAAATTGGGTAAGCCACCTTTCTTGAAATATAGCATTCAAATATAGTTTCGTCTTCACAACATCATGACGAGTGCCCTGATGATGTCCTCATGAAGACGAAACGCGTTGGCCTATCACAAAACTAAATATATAAAATTAGATTTGTGGAAAAAACAAGTGTGTTCTTTAAATATATGTTTTATTAATTTTAATTAGACGATATGTTGACTCAAAGGTATATTAATAATACCCTCGCACTACCATGATTTCTACAAATCGTTAAAAACTTCTGATTTGGATGACAAAAATGATAACTTGATTTAAATGCCTTATGTACTTTTATTACAAGAAAAAAATTTTAAAAAAATTAAACGAATGAGAGAGTTATTTTTGAAAATTATTATCTTATCCAAAAACGTAACAAAACAAAAAGGGTAAAAGCATTAATAATTATCGTTTGAGGCACAAAAACGTAACAATATACCTTTTCACTTTATTGAATAAAGCATGTTAATCTTGAAGTTTTTAAAAGTTAACTTTATGAAAGTATTCATGGAACTTATAAAAATAGAAAATGGTAAAAAAAAATTAGCAAATATTGACATAAGTTTTTGTGTCACTAGGGCGACGATGTATAAGATGCATTAGACGAAAGACGGGTTTTTTATTGGTTTTATTATTGCAATAAAATAAATAAATATGGGCTAAATATATCATATACTTTTTATTTTATTTCAAGTCTATCTTATCGCGTTTCGTATCGAGGACAAGATGGATTCTTTTTGAATGAAGTCAAATTTATTTGCTTAATCCCATTTTATTATAGTTCAATGAAACAACAATCAGTGCTTGATAAGCTAAAATAAAAATTTAAAAAAAAGGTGTAGGTATTTGTTTTATTTTTTTACTTAATCCATTAAAAAACAACATACCTAACAAGAGATATAAATTTAATTGCCTACATTGAACAGGTGATATTTTATCTTATATGTATTTATGTTTGCTTAGCTCTTTAATTTATTATTTTGTTCTGTTCTTTGGTAGGCTAGTAGTTCTAATAGGACAAAAACCAGGTTTTACCTGTAAAAAATTTACAAAAAAAAAAATATAATGTTTATTTTATTCTGAGTAAATAAAATTTATTAAATTAAAAACTATCGACTTAGGAGTAGATAGATAGATTTGTTTAAACAAGATTAAATGGCGCAAAATTTTAAACAGGGCTAAGCATTTTACTAACTAGGAATTTCCTAAGTATTTAGCAATTTACTAGCCATTCCAAAATTTGAAACCTTTATTTTTCGTTTTGTTAACTAGTAAATAACTTGTTAATCAGATAGCAGAACATTTGTAGGGTTTAAATTTGATGAACACAACTATTGTTTTTTGCGGTGCAAATTAATTATATGTTGATGGGTACCCAACATGTGTTTTAAATAAGTATGCAATGTTTATATTTTTATCATTTTAACTCCATTATTTACAAAAAAAAAAGTTGTGTAGCAGCAGGACTCGAACCTGGAACCCACGGGTCTATCGTGGAGCATCGTTCAAAAAGTTGTAATCGACAAATTTCGATCAAAAATCACAATCACAATATCGCTGAAAATAATATTCTTCGTGAAGTTATGAAATTCTTTACGTTGGCTGAGTTTTCGTTGACTCCACGCAAAATTCGTTGACCCAATCAAACACTTATTTTAGAAAATATGTTGGTTGAAGATGGATTATTGTCTCAATGAAAGTGATTTCATACACTTTTTACCTTAACTCTAAAGCCACTAGTTTATTTTGATGAAAGCTTTCATAATACAACGAAAAACATTGGTGAAAATATATTGTTATTTTACGATGGCTTAACGAAAAATTACGTTCAATGATGTAAAATAACTAAACCGTCGAAAAAAATCATATTTTTTTTCTTGTCGAAGAATCTATATAAATGAAGAAAAAAACAAATGAAAAGTGCCTGTTGGCAAAGCGCCGTACAAGTTTTATGATTCCTTATTGGGAATCAGTACTAGCACACCTTGTCATCAAGCAATTTTTTTTTTGATTTATCACTAGCAGATTACTTAACAAGAATTATGTTTGAACTAATATATAATGCAAAAAACCCTATACCTAATAATATCATCACGAATAAATTCGTTGAATTTACGAAAAATTCATTAACCAACGAAAACATTTTACGTTAATCAATGAAAGAAATTCATTGACTCAACGAAAAAATCGTTAATAAATGAAACAAATAAATTGACTCAATTTAAGATATCGGTAATTAATAAAATAAATTCGTTGACTCAACGAAAAAATTCGTTAATAGGCTTTTACGTTGGCTAACTAAAATATTTCACTGACTCTACGAAAACTCATTGTTTGATAAACGGCTTCATTAAAGAACGAATGATTAATCGTTGAGATAACGAATCCCAACATCGGCTGAATTGTTATTAAAAAATCGCTGAAACAATGACGTTTTTCGTTGTATTAATGTAAAGTTCAGTGATCGATCGTTGATCGAAAAAATTTGTTCATCGATCAGCAAATCGACTACCGAAGTCGGGGCCATTAATTGTTCCAATGAACTACATGTTCATTTATAAGGTTTTTTTCTGATTTGAAAAAAATCTAATTTGAATCCAAACTTAAATCCCACGGTTTGAAATCCAGTCGTGGATTTCCATGATCCAGGGGGTGGAATCGGCTAAGGTGATTACTGATAATTGATAGTCATTATCAAGAAATTCCATCTGCGTAAGGTGATTATCACATGGGACAATCACACCACTTTTGTGACTATTTCCTGTGACAGCTATTTTGCTATCACTTTCATATTAATCAAGTCAAAATATTGTTTGAATAAATTTATATTCCACAAAAGAACAATATTTTCATTTGAAATATGTTTTTATGATAGCGGAGGAATTTTCTTGCATGAATTTGACCAACAAATTATTGAGCACTAAGGAATTTGGCCCAAGGAAGGAACCCAGGTTTCTAGAGCGCCACCATAGCCAGCCGAGAAGGCGTTGCAATGGCGTGGGGTGGGATTTTCTGGTTTGGAACAATTGGTCTGGAGTTTCCAACATTGAAAATGACGGCAAACTCCTACAAAGAAATATTGCAAGAAGCTTTCCCTGAGTTTACCGATGTCTTTGGACCAATACCATGGACATTTCAACCCGAAAATACGCTAATCCTCAACGCAAGGATCATTAACAGTTGGATATGCGAGAAAAATGTTACCTTACTTCAATGGCCACCGTATTCTCCGGACCTTAATATTAAACGTATGGGGATGGATGGTTTGTAGAGTTTACGATTCTGACCGACATTATGAGGACAAAGAATCACTAACTGCTGCAATCAAAGAAGCATGAAGTGCAATTTCTTTAAATTATATTAAATAACTGCATTATTCAGTCTCCAACAGGGTTTTTCAGGTTATTTAAAAAAAAAGGTGGTAGCACACATTACGAAAATATGATTACAAATAAAAAACTTCCCTCTTTTACCGCGTTTTTTCAAGTTTCCTTATTTAAGAGAGAATGTTTCTATTCTAGTGGCGCAAAAAAAAACAGTGTATTTAATGAAGTCATTAAAAAAGTGGTTACAAAATAACCTAATGGTATTATCCTGAATTATTCTGTATCTGCAGTTTTATTCCCAATAGATCCCTTAGGAACTAAAACCAAAAGGTGAATTTATAAATATACCAACGCACTACACGCTCTGATAGTCAAAGAAAAGTTTGTTTCTATTCAAGTGGAGCGGAGTGTACATTTCCAATAAAATTGGCAAGGATTTCGAAAATTAATAAAAGTTAAACAAGCCATTTTATGATTTTAACTTTATAGTAAATTTTTAAGAGACAGCAAGTTGCTAAAATCGTTTAAAATTAGCAAAATCTTCTTTTTAACTTAGTAACTTACTAAAATGACTTTAACATTTTACTAAATCGTTTTAAATTTTGCGCCAATATCCTTATTGTTTATTTTATTTAAAATCCTATTCTTTTTAAACTATTTTATAAATTCATTTATTAACAAAATTTTATGTTGGTTTTAGAAAATCCCTTATCCAAAATCTGTGGGCTTTATCATCAGTAATGAATTCTGTGAACGATTCAACTACTATGGGATGCGAAGTAAGTATATTTTGTATTAAATAAGTAATTTTTTTTACACACATGTCGTTATTCATTGAAATATGTTAAATCGACTGTCAAAATCGGGAGTTGCTCTTATAAAACAAAACATGTCGGCCCATTTTTCACATAAATACAAATATTGTTCACAACATTGTTTTGTTAGTAAATTGTTTATCCTATTCTCAACAAGCCTTAGCCACAAGCTATTTTGGTGGTCAAATTCTCTAGGCTAGGAACTAACTTAGATTACTAATTGAGTTCCCCTTAAACTGTCAATAGTCAAACTCACAGAACAGCTAGTAAAGTAAAAGAAATGAAGACGAACATGTTCATCTTCTTGATGGTTCTCTTTCACTCGATCGGATTTTTTATACATCTGTCCTGCTCAACTTTTCTGCATAATGCAGACGCAGATACATGTAAATCCACCATAACACTGCACAAAGATGTTCTCAATCTGACAAGAGAATCTGCTTTCATGCAGATCAAATTTCCTAAAATTAAGGGATCGCGTGTTTTGTGATTCGTTCTGATAGATTGGATCTTTTTAAAATAAAACATGAAAACTAAAAACAAAAAATGAAACATTTCTTCAATGGAAAACGACATTAGTATCCCAAGAAAAAGCGACAAAATCATCCCTGCTAGAATGAGCTATATGGAACAGTTTTCATATTCAAATTAAATAACATTCAAAAAATTGTTTCACTAATTCTCAATAAAAAATCTTTTTTACAGCAATATTGGTCCTATATCTCAACCGTGAGCTGGGTTATAGCACTGATTCGTCAACCGTCATCTTCCACATCTTTACAATGTTTGTCTATTTCCTTTGCATCTTTGGAGCTATATTAGCTGACAGTCTTCTGGGTAAATTCAAGACAATTCTATATCTGTCCATGGTCTACGTTTGCGGATCTGTAATGGTAACACTTGGAGCTGTACCAACATGGCATCTACCACCAACAACATTCACATTGATAGGTCTTGGTCTGATAGCTTTAGGTTCGGGTGGAATCAAACCATGTGTGTCGGCATTTGGTGGTGATCAATTCAAGATGCCAGAACAAGTCAAACAGGCTGCTACATTTTTCTCATTGTATTACTTTGCCATCAATTCTGGATCACTGATATCGACAACGCTCACACCAATTCTTCGCGAAGATGTTCGTTGTTTTGGAAAACAAGAATGCTATTCGCTTGCATTTGGAGTGCCAGCAATTCTGATGATTGTTTCAATAAGTAAGTTCAATAATGAGAATATTGATGTTTTTTGCAAGGGTAAGATTAATACAAATTAACAAAAATCTTCCTTGCAGTCATTTTTGTTCTTGGTCGTCCAATGTATAAGATCAGACCCCCAGCAGGTAATGTTGTCGTAATGGTTTGCAAAACTATTGGAGTAAGTTCTAGAAGAGAATTTGAAACATTCTTGATCAATTCTAAATGTATGTGTTTTAATTTATTTTATTGCAGAACGGAGTTTCAACATATTTCAAGGAACGCAAATCGAATCCACGAGAACACTGGTTGGATCATGCTGATAAGAAATACGACAAACAACTAATTGCCGATGTTAAAGTTTTATTGAGAGTTTTGCTTTTGTATGTGCCATTGCCAGTTTTTTGGGCGTTATTTGATCAGCAAGGTTCACGGTGGACCTTCCAAGCTACCCGAATGGACGGTGATTTCGGAGGATTCACACTGAAACCCGATCAAATGCAGATGTTAAATCCATTGTTGATTTTAATTTTTATTCCACTTTATGACGTGGCATTCTATCCATTGCTTAATTTAGTTGGTGTAAGGCGGCCCTTACAGAAGCTGACTGCTGGTGGAATTTTGGCGGGAATAGCATTTACCATATCTGGATTGATTGAACTGAAGTTAGAGGTAATTTTTCTGTTATAATCAATTCTATCCATTAAGTAGTTATCTTCCATTTTTCTCCTGGACACACAAATATTGTTTACCAAACATCAGTTGAATTACAGTGAACAGAAAGAGCGATGGTTGGTTTGACGAAAACCACCTTTTTTAGAAGTCTTCATTTAATGTTATTTACTTATCAACCTCCCCATATATCAAGAGTCACTGTTTGAGACACGATGGCGATTTCCAGCCTCTATGGCCTTGAACCTGCTCCTTCGAATCATCTAGACCGGAGGTTCCGTCTTCATTAACGTCTCGAATCTGTGAGCTGGGATTGGAAAATTCCCTTGGCTGGAACATGGTTGTTTATGCGATTTATGTGGCCTAGCCATTGTAGTCGATGTGTTTTGAGTTCCTGGACTACATCTGCAATTTTGCACAGGTCGCAGAGGTTGCGGTTATATCGATTGCTCCATCGGCCTCCTCGCTCACAAATTCGAAAGAGCTCATTGCCAGGTCCCTTCATCCAAGACTCAGCGCAATATAGACATTCAGTTCAGGCTGTTAAAGGCCTCGTTCACACGAGATCACAGAATTCATGGCTTTAGAAGATTTAGTCATAATTTTGAGTTTGAAAATTAATTTTTCAGAAACTGAAAAACAGAAAACTTTATATAAAAATTAATTACAAAGAGATTTTTGGATCTTTACAAAAAGGTATAACATGGTATTCCTTGTGTTCCCCTTAGAAACAATAGTTAACTTAGGACCCATCACTTCATTCCTAATATTAGGAAGTTATTTCGCGCATTTCAATGTGGAATTTTGGCTGCCAGGATGGGTCACACGTTCACAAATGATTTGTGGACTTAAAAGTGGACTTATCCAAGTGGGGCAAAAGTCGATTGTGGACTTTTGGCTTATGGACTTCTGACCCTGCGCTGTATTTAGGCCAACACAGAGCCAAACTGTTTCTTCTTGGAAACTCACAATTTCTTTTCGTTTGACAGTAGAGCTCTGAGATTTCATGCAATGAAGAAATGGCTCATCGAAACGTACGCACGTCTTGGGCCTAGGTAGCACTTAATTGGTGTATTGTGGAGTGGTGGGTCGCTATCACTTTAATGTACTGATTCAAATACATTGGATAATAGTGACACAGCACACTCAACGAGACAAGTATGGTGTCGGCTTAAAATATCAAGATGGTATACCTCATCATGGTCTCTTTGGTTTTTGGTTCAAATGTCACGACAATAGTGTGCCAAGTTGTTTTGTGCGTCTTCCTACATGCAACCAAACTGTAAAATTGTTCTTCGCGTCAAGATATTGTAACAATAGGCTCAGAAAACATAAGTTTTTGTACTTAAATACAAACAAATAAGATGATTTCATTATCATTCAATCAAGAATGTCTGCTTTATTGTTTCATTGTTTTACTCGTTTCTTGTGTTTTTTTTTTAAATTCCAGACAACCTATCCAGTTTTACCCGGAGCAGGAGAATTTCAAATGCGTGTATTTAATGGAGTGCCCAATTGCGACTACACATTCACTACAAATCTAACTGACTTTTCTGAATTCACTGTTAAATCTATGGAACTTTTTGAAGAAAAACACATTCGTACGAACGCCATAGACTTCATTAGATATACTAAATCATCAACTGGTAAATACTTCTTCTACGCATAAATATATAAAACGCTGTTTCAACCAATTTTCATTTCAGCTTGTCCTGATTTGCCAACTGGTGTTTTGAAACTTAAGACCAAAGCAGCTCATAGTTTCTTCATCAACTCTAAGGGATTCTTGCAATATGAGGACGAAGTAGATAAGCCTGATCGGGGAAATCCAGTAGTACGAACGCTGGCAAGTGTAAATGGTATTCGAACTGTCACATGGAAAGAAATCAAAAAAGGATACCAAGCCTACACTAACACAACCGAATTCTATCCCCTGTTCGAGTTCAAATCAACAGAGTATGTCGTGAGCGTTGATGGCAAAGAAGTTTTAAAAACAAATTTGAAACAGGGTGGCGTGTACACTTTGGTAATTGGTGAAGTATCGGATGGAGTATACGAGACTAAGCTCTTTGAAATCGCCGAACCAAATTCGATGAATATTCTTCTGTTGATTCCACAATATGTGGTGATGACTTTGGGAGAAGTGATGTTCTCTGTAACTGGAATCGAGTTTTCTTATTCGCAAGCACCGGTTTCTATGAAATCGGTGTTGCAAGCATGTTGGTTATTAACAGTAGCCTTTGGCAATGTCATTGTGGTTATAATTGCCGAATTGAAACTATTCGAGTCTCAAGCTTATGAGTTTTTCCTGTTTGCTGGCCTAATGTTTATCGATATGATTGCTTTTATGTTCCTAGCCTTGGCCTATAAGCCAAATGATCCAAATGCATTAAATAATTCAATAAGTGAAGGAAAGACCGAAGATACAAAGCCTAGCAGCCAAAATAAGTCAGATGATTGAACTTTGAAGTGAAAAGTGAAGACCAAAAAGACAAATCATATAAGATCTTAAGTTATTTTGTTTGAATAAATTTAAGGGCATCACACGCATGAAATAGTTTGTAGTTTTGTATATTATTTTTTATTTCAATAAGAATTTTGTTAACATAGATTCAAAATTCTGATTATTATGTTTGATTGTTTTATGTTGCTGTTAAATTTGTATTTGTAGACCTGTTCGAGAGTGCTCGAGCAGTTTTGTACTGAAATTAAAAATATAAAAAAGAAACTCGCTGAATGTTTATTTGTCAATATCAATTGGGCAAAAGTTACAATCGACTTGAAGGACTTTATACGTTGGCTTGGCAACAGCCTATAATGTCGATATCGCCCACATAACCGAACAGTTGTTAGAAATGAATATCTGTCATCGGAATCGTTGTCTCATGCTGGATCCTTTAATGGAATCCCACTCACCTCGGTATCTGAGGAGACTTTGAGACTGAAAAGAAATACCTTTTCAAAATATAGGCGTGCACCCACCCAGAGCACCCAGCCCCTAGCGTAATGGTTAAAGTGCGTTCGACAGTCACGCTGGTCTGGGTTCGCTTCCCAGCCTCGTCCACCTAAAAAACTAAAAAGTTTTTTTTCAGGGCTACTGCTTCTTGCGAGGAATTGACAATCCTCCAAGAGTATAACTTGTCACGAATAAGTGCTTCTCGTCTAGCCGTTCGGATTCGGCATAAAATTGTAGGTCCCTTCCATTCCTGTCGACAGGTCCACACAGGAATAGATGCGAGTTGTTAGTCACTAGGCCTTGGTTCTTCACGAGCCGTTGTGCCACCCAGATCATCAGATCGTCCCAGATAGCCATTCCATTTTTTAAAAACTCAAATTTTTGGATTTTTTTTACGTGCCAATCGTTTGTGATTCGTTTGTGACTGTTTGTGTCGGAACATTTTAACGATATCGGCCGTAAAAACAAACCAATGTTGCCGAAACCGCAAACACACATCCATAAGATCGCGTTGGATTGGAGGACCGATTAACAATTGGCTATTTAAAGAGTTTCCGTTTGAATCTTTTACCGAACCATCGAACACCACACGTAGCTTCGTAGTCGAACTATCTGGTTTGACTACGGCGTGATGAGGCAGGTAAAACTGACGAAAAATGTCCTTTCTAATATCATCACGAGGTATCAGTTCCATATGCCCAAGCTCGAGATACTCCCGCATAAATTCGGAGTATTGTTGTTGCAAATCTGAGTTTTGTTTAGACCGAAGCTCCATCGAGAGCAATCGCGACACCGCCGATTTCAACGTATTTGCGAATATTGGCTTATATATTTTAAACGGAAGAGACACAATATATTTTCTGTCTAACGCCCGAGAAAAAGTTCTTTGAAAATATGCTTCAGGAGATCATTAAAACCACTAGGTGATGATTGAGGAGAAACTTCCTCCAACTCCCAGAAACGCTGTAGAAGAGCATCGGTATCAACAGTTGAATTAAAATATGATAAACGAAATTCCTGATTATCTGCTTCCAAAAACTCTCCAGAAACAACCCAACCAAAAGAGGTATTTTGAGCAATTGGTCTTCCTGGTGGTCCAGAGATTTGATCTGCTTTCAAAATGGACCAGACCTTATTTGCTCCAAGGATAACGTCAACAGGACTTGAAATGTTGAAGTTAGGATCCGCCAGATCCAACTTCCTAATGTATTTCCAGGTTGACTTATCAAAAGATTTAGAGGGTAAATTCGAAGTCAGTTTACCCAGCACGAATGCATGGAATGACAATTTAGAATATGCAGGTGGGAAACAACCAAGAAGATTTAAAGATACACAACCTTTTGTGTGTCCAGCATCTATCGAAGATAATCCCATAACTGGAATGCGAGCATGAGACCGCGAAATACCAAGTCTTTGAGCGCACGCCTCCGAAATGAAAAATGTTTGTGATCCCGTATCTAACAGAACACGAACATCGACAAGCTGACCCCATTTATTTTTAATCTTAGCAAGAATGGTTGGCAGAATTGTCTGCACACGAAGCCTAAGTTTTAACGAATGGTTACTAACCAATGGGGCAACAGCAGAAGGATTCGAAGATGACACCGACGAAGCGATTGAAGATGATGATTGATTAGAAGGTATCTGTGGCATTGGAGAAGAACTTTGGTCATCTTGATGGACAAGATGATGATGACGAGCTTTGCAAACGCAACAACGAAACGATGACCGACACTTGTTCGATGAATGACCTGAACGCAGGCAACAAAAACATATCGAGTTAGTTTTAGTAAAGAGTCTTTGCGAAGGAATGTCTAACCCTACAAACTTAGAACACTGGTGCAGCAAGTGCGAGCTTTTACACATGGGGCATTGCGATTTTGTACCTGAAGTGTCAGCTACCAGAGCTCGAAGAGAACCCGATTGTTTTCCGCGCGAAGTGGTTGAACGATTCATAGATTCGCATGCTTCTAATGCGTCGCGTCGCAGCGAGATTCGAGAAAGTCAATAAATTCGTATATGGTGCTATCTTCACGAGACCCGATTTCTTCTGCCCACGCTTGCTTTGTATCGTTGTCTAGTTTATTAAGCAAAATATATATAAGCCACGGATCACGACTCGTTTTACTTAAAGCACTTAAGCCACGAACTACTTCGTCTGCACCATCGGTTATTTTTCGTAGCGTCTGCGAGTTTGAAATACCTGCCGACGGAAGAGATAGGTACATTTGCACTAACGATTGCTTCAGTGTAATTAGCATCTGAAATCTTGATATGCTGAATAAGATCTGCGGCTGTTCCACTCAACACTGATTTTAGGTAGTGGAACTTTTGAGTCGTTGACAGATTTGGCCTATTGTTAACCGAACCCAAAATTAAATCGCGAAAGGATGGCCAATCCTTGTAGTCGCCAGAAAATTTAGGGATAGTGATTGGTGGCAATTTGATTTTGTCCGAAACCTTAGTTGAGGAATCTAGAACTCTCAGCATGTCGCTTTGCTGATTAACAACGCGTTCTAAAACCGAGAAATTATTATTAGGCTCTGAGTTTTCACACGATTGTCTTTCACGGATGGCCTTTTTTAAACCCGCATGTGCTTCAAAATATTTTGCTTCATATATTCCAAAGTCATTATAAAATTCCTGAACTTCATCACCATCCTCCACGTGTTTGAGACACTCAGAATGAAGGGTAGAGTATTCACTTCAAGCTTCCACAACCCTACTCATCCGAATTTCAAGCATCTCCACAGTTACCGTAGGCTCGATTGCGGATACAAATTCTACCGCCCGAGTCAAACATGCTTTTGCATTCCCACGTTTTTGCTTCAATACATTCATTTTGTACGCAAAAAAGAAAAAACAAAAAAGAAGAAATAGTACGATCTTTTCTAAAGATTTTAAAGCTCAACAAAAAGAACCACGGTGTTACGCTGACTTAAATGCAGCAAGAAATATCTTTTACAAAATATAACACGTGTTATAATCGAAAGAAGTTTTGCCACGAGGTAATTTTTATTGAAATAGTTCAATCAATTTAATCCCGCCTAAGCACAGCACAGTCAATATTTGCACACGAGGCTTTTTTTCTATTCTTAGAAAAGTCACAAAAAACACGAACTTCTTCAAAAATTATTAATTTGATCCACAAATTATCGGCTGGATTCAATAAATTCGGCTACAGAAGGACCAATATGAAATGGATCGTACCACACAAAATTAAATATAATGCCAAAGAAAGAACTATAACGCTATGTCGATTTTGTATACTAATTTTAATCAAATATTTAAATTAAGACTTAGCGAATCCTTTGGTCCAAGGTGTGGTTGCTGCTGAGGTCAAGATCAAGTGGAAGAATGCAAATGAAAGTTTATCTATCGAGCCTGCACATGATTTTGCAGACTCTCTTAAATAAGCATAGAGTTTGCGATAATGTGCAATGAGAGATTAGATTAGCGAAACTCAACACACCTTTGACCATTACAAAGAAGTATTATCTGCAAAGCAATTGATTTTAACATAAGAATTTAGAGAGCATGAAATATGAAATAACAAAAAAAAAAGAATACTGAGAACAAAATGTGAGTAAGTAATGAATCAAGAGAAATAGATTAAGTTATAATTGAACAGCTAGATAGACTTAAACATAATAATGAAGTTTAAGATTTATCATTAGAAACATAGTGATTTTAAGAAATGTACAGTATGTATGACAAGTAGGTATTAAACATGAATAAATAGGAATTTAAATTAAAGTTAAACAAATATAACAAATTTAATAATTTAGTTTTTCAACAAGCTTTTGAGTCTCAAACAGTAGTGAATGTTATAAATAAAATGTCATCTTCTTATTTTTGCTGATGATATCAAGTTTTTCTGTAAGATTACAAGCTTAAATGATTGTATCTTATTTCAAAGTGAACTAAACTGATTCCAAGC
Source organism: Melangyna quadrimaculata (assembly GCA_949320155.1). NCBI lineage: Eukaryota > Metazoa > Arthropoda > Insecta > Diptera > Syrphidae > Melangyna > Melangyna quadrimaculata. The sequence goes on along the minus strand of OX439484.1, from coordinate 15,160,563 downwards.
CTGGTGTAGTTCAAATGATCTAGAACTTAATTATGGGAAGTGTGCCTTGATGACGTATGGCCGTATTTTGCATCCAATTTTGGCAAATTATATCCTAAATGGAAATAATTTATCAAGGGTTACTGAGTTTAAGGATCTGGGAATAGTGTTTGATGCAAAGCTTACATTTGATCTTCACATAAATTATATTGTGTCAAAAGCAAATATTCTTTTAGGATTTGTTAAAAGAAACTCTGTGGATTTCAAAGATCCATACACGGTAAAGTCCCTTTTCTGTTCATTTGTTAGACCTATTCTTGAGTATTGTTCCATTTTGTGGTACCCTAGAACTGTAAAAAATATTAATAGGATTCAAAACAATATTTTTGAGGTTTTCTTTGCGAAATTTCACATTATCTGAAAATGCGATATTAAGCTATAATAGCAAATATTTGTTATTAGGACTTGATACTCTTGAAAGGCGAAGAAAAGTCTCATGTGTAATGTTTATTCGTGATATTTTGTGTTTTTCCATAAAAAGTGAATATCTACTTTCTCTAATCCATTTGTATGCCCCCTCAAGATCCATAAGATCAAGGCAGTTATTATATGAAATCCGCCACTCAACTTTGTATGGGCAGCGTGAACCTATTTCCAGGTGTGTCAGTTTGTTTAATTTTTTTAATGAAGATGTTGACATTTTTATGTCTAGAGATAAATTCAAGAATACTGTCATGTTAAGTAAAAAGCTGTAAAATTGTTATATTTTGTATTTTTGTATATGTAATAGCACGTATATTATTAAAATTATATTTATTTATCATTTATCTTTAATTTAAAAATGTGTTGATATACTTATCGTAGATTAAACAATAAATACTAAATACTAAAAAATACTAAATTTAAACCAGCCATTAATTTTTTTTTTTAAATTCTTTATATTATAATAAAAATATCTGAAAATCCTAGAAACTTCCTTCTTTTGTATGTATGCAAAAAAAAATACGCAAACGTGTGCGTGTACGCGAACGTATTCGTGCACGCAAACGTATGCGTGCACGCAAACGTATGCATGCACGCAAAAATGTCAGTTCACGCAAAAGTGTGCGTGCACGCAAACGTATGCGTGCACGCAAACATATGCGTGCACGCAAACGTGTGCGTGCACGCAAAAGTATGCGTGAGCGCAAACGTATGCGTGCACGCAAACATATGCGTGCACGTAAACGTATGCGTGCACGCGAACGTATGCGTGCACGCAAACATATGCGTGCACGAAAACGTATGCGTGCACGCAAACGTATGCGTGCACGCGAACGTATGCGTGCACGCAAACGTATGCGTGCATGCAAACGTGTTCGTGCACGCAAACGTATGCGTGCGCGCAAACGTGTGCGTGTACGCAAACGTATGCGTGCACGCAAACGTATGCCTGCACGCAAACGTATGCGTGCACGCAAACGTAGGCGTGCCGCAAACGTATGCGTGCGCGCAAACGTATGCGTGCGCGCAAACGTGTGCGTGTACGCAAACGTATGCGTGCACGCAAACGTGTGCGTTGTTGTTGTTGGCGCGAATCTTGATGATCACAATTGGTTTAAAGACGTTGTCTCTAGAAGTCCACGCCTAAGAGCTTCCGTGGGAGCAGACTGATAAATCTATTGCAGCTGCTAGGGACCTCTTTTGTTTGTTTTTACTTATTTAGCAAAGTCTAATTGCTATATATTTTTTGGGTCATTAGTTTCCATACGGGTTCATTCCATGAAAATACGGAAGTTTCTTTTACGAGAGACAAAGTTTAAAGTGGATAATGTTAAAGAGGTAGAGTAGTTGTTGATTTTATCACACGTGACGTTTTGTGTCCGTACGTGACACGACAACAAATAATTGTAAATAAAAAACCACATGCTTTATTTAATTTTCAATTATTTTATGACAATAGGCCTACAATCACTCTTCAGACACTTCTAGGTTAGGTTAGGTTAGGTTAGTGGGATGACAGGTGGTCTTGTTACCCTTGGTACCCAAGGATTTTTAATCCTCATTTAAAATATAAACCTATGATAAATCTTATGACATAGCCCGTAAATGGCGTCGATGCCAAGCTATAGCCAGAAAAGTCGTACTTGATTTCAAATTAATTGAAGGAGTGTCTGTAGCTATATAAACACCGGGTTGAGGAGAGGTTGACGCACCATTCCTTTCCTTTACCCCCACTAGATTGATCATTCCCGCACGAGACCCGTAGGAGCAATGGCTCCATGCAACGTCTGGTGTGTGGGTTTGATAGATCAGTGGGTGGTGCATGCGACTGCGCCGTTCAGTCAGATTAGCATTCAGGATTATTGAAGAAGTATTCGTTGGCACAATTACCGGGTTGAGGAAAGAACCAACGCACCATTGTCATTTGGGGGCGTGATCCCCCCTGCTTCTAAGATGACATAAAGCAGGACAGTGCCACAGGTAGTGAGGAGTATCCTCATGTATCTCCTCGTCGCCACATCCTCTACATAAGTCATCCATACTGAGCTTCATCTTTTTCTTCTGGTAACCCAGTTGGTTGTGTCCAGTGGTAATGCTCACGAGAACAGATAAACAATTTTTTCTCAGTTGGATGAAGTTGTCGGTCTTTTGCTTGTTTAAATCAGTGCTGTCGGAATGGCTACTATAGTAGCATTTGGCACCTTGACTGTGGAAAGGACCCATGTTTTAAAAAGTCTCCACATGGAAAATTTAATGAAAAACCTATTTTGCTGTTTGAAAATATTTTTAAATCCTAATTTCTCACATCCCTGCTCCTATTAATAATTTCACATCTCTGCTAAACTTCAAAATGTCATATTTTCAATTGTAATCATATTTATTTAATGAAATATCTGGAATCTTCTAGCTTGCTTGGTTGCTGAGAACTGCTATAACTTCATTATTGAAATCTAGCAGGAGATTTTTGTTTTAAATTAGGACTTTGTTTTAATAAGGACTTTGAGCATAATGTGCTCTTGAACAATGCTGTAGTTTCACAAATTCCTAGAGAAGCACTTTTCATAAGTTATTTAGCATTGTTTATTTGTCATTTTTTTGTTATCATTTTGAATGATTCGCCCTGCAGAGCAAATGTTCCGCGACGATTCGAGTCGGTTTGGGAGAGCTTTTAAGGCGTAATAAAAGATGTCCCTTTGGTTTGCGATCACAAACTAGAATCCCTTGTTATTTCTTATAGCAGCTGTAACAAAATGTCGGTCGAGGACATACTCGAGATTTTGAGTATTATAGCGCCTGGATTGAAGACTGTTCTCACCATTCCCAGTTATAGAAACTCTCAATTTAACAACAACTATGTATAAATTATTAAAGATAAGTCCAAGCTCGTTAGTTTTTTTATTTCAATCACTGTCACAGTTCTGATTCATAAAATAATTAATTAATTTGTTTGTTCTTTATATTTGTTTTTCAACCAAAGTTTTTATAATATGTCCCCAACTTCGAGAGAAAGTAAGTATAAATATATGTATGCATTATGTAATGCTATGTCCAGTTGTACAAATTGGCGTGTCCAGAAAAACGAGATATCGGAGATTTTGCTCCATCAAAGACGGTGTTCACATTGGACTGACTCCTCCGAATTTACAAAAGAGAACGTCAAAAAAAATTCCACAAATTTTTATTTTGTTTTTTTTTAATTTACAACTTTCCTCCCTTTCTTACTATGAAGTGGGAGTGAGGTAAATTTCAAAGTCAAAAACAGTCGGAAGAGCAATGTGAACACCGTCATAAGCTGAGCAAGCGCCAAATTTTTTCTTCGTCAGTATTTTGACAGCTAAACTGGGATTTTTTTGCTGAGGAATCCTGTTCAGGCAACTGAGATGGCGGAGGCCATCTGAAATACAAGATACATATATGTGTACTGTGTCTGAAATCTACATTTCCTGAACACGCCTAATGTATATCCAACGCACCCATATTTTTTGTTCAAGGGGTTACGCAAGAATGTCAACATTGAATAAACATGGAATTCGCTGAAAGGAAGGTGTTAGCCCCATGCTGTACATGGTTAAAAGTACTGGCAAGAAAGTTGCAATTCACACTTTATTCGAATACAAACCTAAGCAACTGGGTCGTTAACTGGAATGGAATTTTTGAACCCAGAGTAGCAAGTTTGGACGCAAGTTCTTTTATATATTCACAGAAAAATAGGCGAATAGAAAATTGAGAGTCAATCTATATGTATCCAACTTGCTTGCATTGTCAGTACTTGCCCGCGTGAGGCCCAGGGGTAACCTTAACACTCAAGAGAGAGTACCACCTTTTTTGTTTTCTGTTCAAGAAAATTCTTGGTACTGGAAATCACAGCTTAGACCCCTTTCACACAAGGAAACTGAGTTGCCGGCGATTTTTAGTTTCTAGGCCAGAAGGGCGTAAGAGGAAGACAAAAAATTTCCCCTCACACCCTTCTCGCCAACAAACTATCCAGTTTCTGGCAACTCAGTTACCTTGTGTGAAAGCCGTCTTAGTAAAATGACGTTTTGAGACACTAGGTTACGCAATTTGTTTGACGGTGTCCACATTGGACTGACTCCTCCGTATTTTTGATGTATACTACTTTCCTCTCTTTCTAACCACGAAGTCGGGAGTCCTCTGTAAAATTTGACAGTGTGTGGGCTTCTGTGCAAAAAGTGAATGATCGCACCTAAATTGTATCATTTTGTCACTTTATTGCCCTAGCATTAGGCGACTCATTTTGACATTTCCATATTTTATCTCACTCCAGCCTCATAGTGAGAATGAGATAAAATATGAATGAGATAAAATGAGTCGTGTGAATGGAGGCCAATGTGAGCCAGCCATTTCAGCCATTTTTTATTTATTTAGATCATAGATGGCATCTGCATATTGACACAAACATGCACTTAAAAATAGCTTATAGCATTTGCATTTTCAATTGATAATCGGGAAGAACAAAATCGATATTTTTTTTGTAACGGCTTCCGGTTTTGATTCTGATATTAAATTCAGAAGCATTGTTTCCTCTTTTAACGATAACAACTGTAATTCTAACACCAAATGAAAAGCCGATTAGCTTAACAATATATGTACCTACATATTTCCGATGCCTATGAGTGTTTTTTATAATACAAATTCTATATACTACTGAAATACATCAGCCAAGTAGAAGACTTAGCATTATTTAATTGGACTTGTTGAATTATTGAGTCAATATATCTTTTAACGGCCTTTAGTCCATACAAATTGGCGTTTCGTCCCGGCGTTCTCTCTTGGACTCTTCAGTTGACAGTGAGGGCCTTGTCAAGACGCAATTTTTGTGAAGTTCAGTCCAGCTTACATTAAAGCTATATTGAATCAATAATTTAGCAAGTCCAATTAAATAATGCTAAGTCTTCTACTTGGCTGATGTATTTCAGTAGTATATAGAATTTGTATTATAAAAACACTCATATGTAAACAATGCCAAGCCACGGGTAACAAAATTTCCAACAATTCTTGATTAGAAATTCTAATTGGGTTGGATATAGTTCACAATTGATTTTCGCTTTAAAATTGATATAAGCTGGACTGAACTTAATAAAAATTTTGTCTTGACAAGGCCCTCACTGTCAACTGAAGAGTCCAAGTGAGAACGCCGGGACGAAACGCCAATTTGTATGGACTAAAGGCCGTTAAAAGGTATATTGACTCACTATTTCCGATGCCGTTATATTTGGCTCCTAACCTTTAGCAACTCATATATGGGATATTCACAAAAAAAGTATTCCATTTAAAAGGTCAGTAGTAGCCCGTAGCGTAATGGTTAGTGCGTTCGACTGTCACGCTGGAGGTCTGGGATCGCTTCCCAGCCTCGTCCACCTAAAAACTAAAAAGTTTTTTTTCAGGGCTACTGCCTCTTGCGAGGAATTGACAAATCCACCAAGAGTATCACTTGTCACGAATAAGTGCTTCTCGTCTAGCCGTTCGGATTCGGCATAAAATTGTAGGTCCCTTCCATTCCTGTCGAAAAGGCGCACACAGGAATGGTTGCGAGTTGTTAGTCACTAGGCCCTGGTTCTTAATGAGCCGTTGTGCCACCCGATTTATTTTATTTTTATATTTGAAAGGTCAGTAATTGGTCAAAAAAGGTCAACTAGTTTCAGAAATTGGACAGCCATAGGAAATTTGTAATCAATGGTTAAAGTTTTTCAAGGTCACTAACTATTTTTGGCACCTCATTTATGGGATATTCGCAAAAAAAGTGTACCATTCGAAAGGCCACCGACTTGTGATTAAAGGTCAGCTAGTTTCAGTAATTGGTCAGCCATAGGTTTTTTTTTAATGAATTTTTAAATTTGTTTCAAGGTCACAGTATAAGACTTTTAGCACCTCATTTATAGAATTTAAAAAAAAATGAGTATGTCATCTAAAATGTCAGTAATTGGCTGAAAAAGGTCAGCTACTTCATTTTTTTTTTTAATTTTCAAGGTCAAAACTATTTTTAGCATCTCATTTATGGGATATTCGAAAAAATAAACACCATCTCGACCTCATAAAAGTTCAACTAATTTCAGTAATTGGTCAGCCATACTTTTCGTTTAATTGAACTTTTAAAATTTATTTTTTCAAGGTCGTATAAGACTTAGCACCTCGTTTGTGGGATATTCGCAAAAGTGGTATACTTAAAAGGCCAACGACTCCTGATAAAAGGTCAACTAGTTTCAGTAATTGGTCAGCCATAGGATATTTTGTATGAATATTTGAAGTTTTTTGTTTTTCAAGGCCGTATAAGACTTTTAGCACCTCATTTAGCGAATTTTCCAAAAAAAAGATACCATTTGAAAGGTTATTAAATACTCATAAAAGGTCAATACGCTTCAGAAATTGGTCAGCCATAGGTTTTTTCTAATGAATTTTTAAAGATTGTTTCAAGAGTCTTCATTAAAAAAACCTATGGCTGACCAATTACTGAAACTACCTGACCTTTAATCACGAGTCAGTGGCATTTCAATTGTTATACTTTAATTGCGAATAGCCCATAAATGAGGTGCTTAAAGTCTTATACGGCCTTGAAAAACAAAAAATTTCAAAAATTCATATATGGCTGACTAATTACTGAAAATAGCTGACCTTTTATCACGAGTCGTTGGCCTTTCGAATGGTATACTTTTTTGCGAATATCCCATAAATGAGGTGCCAAAAATAGTTGTTGACCTTGCTAAATTTTAACCATTGCTTACAAATTTCCTATAGCTGGACCAATTTTTGAAACTAGTTGACCTTTTTTGACCAATTACTGACCTTTTAGAAAGCATACGTTTTTTGCGAATATATGAGGTGCTAAAGGTTAGGAGCCGTTATATTTCTTCATATATAATTAATATTTTTTCTAATATTTTTAGACCTACCATTGATTAAAAGAAGCTGCATTAATTGTATTTCAAATTCAACACAATATAAATTATCAGTAGATGGGACTTCTCCAGATGTTAATTATAAAGATTCTTCAAATAATTTACAAAAGGTAAGTTTTTAATTTTTCATTATAATTAAAGTCAAGTTTTCTCGAAAATGGCTATAACAATTTTGATTACACTTCGTACTTTTGCCAGTAAAATTCAATCACATCAAATATAGTTTTGAGGTTTTTGAAGTAAATTGCCCTTTTTTTCTTCCTAAATATGTTGTAAATGGCTTTTGGTTGATTTTTCATAACTTTGCAATTGGGTAGGTACTTCTAGGCTAGCCAAAAAATATTACATTTAAATTTTGTTTAAATACATTTTTTTAACCAACAAATATAAACGAGAAATTGAACAATGATTTATTCGAACAATTAGTACTTTTCGAGGTTTAACTGACAATTGGAAAATTGGACCTAAGTACCTATTTTTATTAAAATTGGAGTGAGTGATTTCACATGGTACCTACATTAGATACCTACAGTTGTTACTAAAATGATAATAATGTTTAAGTCAGGAAACTAAGTTTTCATTATGATATTTTAACTTACAAAAATTACCCATAAAACAAAATCAGCGATATGAAGAAAAAGTTTTCTAAATCTCATCCGGCAATAAAGCAAAAGTACCGCATATTAAATGATAAGATTATAGAACGCATTAATTCATATCATTGAAACAAATAATGACAAAAAAATGTGCTATGTTTCCGCGTTACTAGGGTGCCAGTGACTGATGCCCTCATTGAAGTTCACGGGCACCATGCCACGTGAAGATGATGATGAAGATGATTCAACAAAACTAATTCAATTCTATTTTATCAAGCGTCATAATAATATACAATACAGGAATAGGAATTTGTATTGCTTAGCCACGGGTTAGCACTAATGCACTTGACCAACCAGTCCGCCACCGCCGTGTCGCCGGCAGGCCGGTCAACTGCTGGGACTGCTACAGTCAATTAGAATTGTATTGGCTTAACAGCACTTACTGCAGCATGTCGTTGTCGTCTCTATAACAACACGAGAACATTTCACATTCTGTCTGTCTCGTTATCATTATTGTTGTAGCATTGAAGACGATGCAATTTATTCGTTTAGAAGTGCTTCATTCGATTTTAATAGAATTTTTTTACTTGCGATTAGGTAGGTATAGGGCAAGTTTAGGATTCGTGCAAAAATCGAACTCGAGATAATAATTCTCCTTAACATTACGATGATAGAGAATGCGAAAAAAGTGAGTCTTGCTATTCTGTCTGTCTGTTTGCCTGTCAGTCTGCCTATCAGTCTGTCTGTCTGTACCTCGACCTGCAGCCTAAGCGGCTGAAGCGATTTTCTTCAAACTTTGGACTTAACGTTTATAGGGGATTCCCTAGAGTAACCGTACCTACCATACAACTATTATGAAAAAAAGTAATTTATCTCAAAAACGGCTTTACAGATTTTGATAAAAAAATTATGAATTGCTATTCAGAATAGAGTAAATATTTTAATAAAAAAATTGATCAATAACGGTTATTAAAGGTACCTTTTTCCTATTTTACTAACGCTCGCACTGTGTTTAAACATTTTAAAAGTAGTTAAAACCCCTTTTTATGCGCTTGATAAGAAAAAAAACTTGTCATGGAACCCATTTTTTGGTTTTCAAATTTCTCGTTAAACCGATTTAAACCAAAATTTTGTATTCAAGAGTTCCTTCATGATTCAAACAATTTTGCATATACAAATTTTCGAAAAAAAAATGAATCCCTGATTTAAAAAAAAATATATTAAAATTTTTTTTTTGTTGAAAATTCAATATATTGATAACGGGCCCATGAATATTTTTTTTATTTTGTGTTAAATGTTGTGTAAATGTTGGTATACCAAATTTTATTTTTCTTAATGTGCAAAAAATTATAATTTTTTTAACACCTTCACTGTCCCCATACAAACTGATATTAAATCATCCATACATCCATTATTTTTCAAAACATCAACCATACGTCCCATGAATCATATATGATACACAAAATTTGTTTTTTTTTGTTTAGTCTCCTACGTCCATGTATCATTGTATCATATATGATTCATAAACATAAATCGGCTTCACTATCCCCATACAAACTGATTTTAAGACATCTCCACGTCCAATACTTTTTTTCAGAAAAAAGTTTTATTGTTTAGTAAGATGCAACATAGAATGGGTTGGTTGCGTACATAATTGTTCACTGCTGTTAAAAAAAGGATTTAGTTTCGTGCTCATATATGATTCACGGACGTATGCTAGCTCATTTCATATCAATACGTCCAATGAATCATATATGATTGATTGAACAGTATGATAATCTATATGCTTATAACATGAAAACGACTGGACCGATTTGGAAACTTCTTTCTGCAGGTTTGTTTGAAATTAATAAGCGAGGGTTAGGAAAAAAAGAATAGCCGAACAATTCTCAAAAAGGTGGCGGTATAGGCGCAATTTTTTTTTTTTTTTTTTTGCAGCATAACTCGAGAATGAATCGTTTGATTTTCATGATTATAGGTTTGATGATGTATTTGTATGGGCCATGGAAAACCACTTTGGAGGAAAATCCCGGAAATTTCCAGGAAAATTGGAAATCCGGAAAGATCTGGGATTTAGTATATTTCTTCTCATTTAATCGAGAACTGGAGCGAGAAATGTATTTAGATAAGGTCGCCTTGAGTTCTTATGTTCTATGAATGGATGCAAGCAGTCGAAAACGGAAATGGTGGCATTTCCTTTCTTGATACGTCCAGTGGAATTGGCCAAAAGACATTCCTGTTTTCACTGTTTGTATGGCTACGATTCGTACGAGATCTGAGATCGCCTTTGGTTTTGGTCTCTAAGGGGAATACGTTGTTATAAGGGGGTCGAACCACTCGGCATTGAAATTGCCATTAAATAGGCAAGTGGATGAAGAACTTACATGCAACAAATTTCAAAGAAGTCTGAAATGGCGAAAGTATAGAAGAAATGAAACATTATTATAGAATGAGTGTACAATGGCTCACAAACACGCATTGGAAGCCTTGAATTGTACGTTGAAAGATATACGAAATGATGAATTTTTTGGTAATGCTATTATTATGCTGTCAGGCTGTTATCTTCATACGCTGTCTGTCATTGCAAGATGAACTCCGGCAAATGAATAATGAATTGAACACTTGCCTAAAAGCGTTGGAGATGTGTGAAAAAATTGCAGTTGAAAACGAACGCGCGAGGTACTTTACGATTTCTCCAGGCAATTGTTGGCGGTGGGCAATGGCGTGATTTCAGTCGACTTAGTCACCGGCGCGGCGTTATTGAATTTCCACCGAATTTTTGCCGAAATCACGATTTTTACAGTATATCTCTTAGAGTTATGCTGACCATAATTGGCTAAGTGCACTATTTTGGCTGCGAAAAACAAGGATGTCAATCATTTCAATTCGGCATTCAAAATCAAATCGACGAAGAGTTACATTGACCTAATATTTGGGGTTGCAGTGGTAAATGCATGATGCATTTACAACAAGCTAACGAATGAACTCAATGTTGCAAGTGCAGGAAATGCTCTTGAGAGAGATGCTAGGCTCATCTGCAAAAAGTTTCTCAAGGAATACGCCATCTGCAGCCCTAATGCGCCCATGCACACACTTCTTCACAGAAATACCACGTCATAATGGTAAAGTTTTAAAGAAGCGATGCGTTTTGTGCTATAAGAAAAAGACAAACGGTAATGCAGCCATTATTTTGAAGAAAGTTTCGACAGAGTGCAAACATTGCAACAATTAAGAATTCTGCTTGAACTGCTTCAATGTGCAACTCAATGTTGTAGAAACAAAGTCTTTTTAATTTTATTTGTTGTTTAAATGTTATGTTTTGTTGTTAAATTGTTATGTTTTTAATTTGTATGTCTATTATTTACATGTGTATATCACCTTAATAAAATATTTAGTCCTTATATTCCAAAAATATAATTGTTCTGTTAATAAAAAAAAGTAAAAGTTTACTTGTGAAAAAGTTTTTTTTCTTAAACATTTTTCCATTTATTTTTGCAGTTTTGTAAAGTACCTGGTTTCACCTACACGCTAATATGGAAGTTAGGTTTCTAGGCAATTTTTTTCATATAAAAAAATTGTTTTTAAAAATACATGTTTATGAATCAAATATGATACATGGACGTAGGCGACACAACACAAACAAAATTGTGTATCAAATATGATACATGGGACGTATAGTCATAGTCGATGTTTTTTTTTTCTCGGAAAAAATAATGAACGTATCGATGTTTTATAATCAGTTTGTTTTGGGACAGTGAAGCCGAATTCCAAAATGTCCATGGACGTGGGAGAGACAGGAAAAACAAAATTGTATGTATCAAATATGATACATGGGGCAGTGATGGTGTTAAGCCGCTCTGAAGATTTTTGATTTGTTTTTTTATAAATTCATATTTATCAAACAAATCAGATGGTATACTTTATATTGAGCTCTAACTTTTTTAGCTATTAAAATAACAAATTTAAAGTAATTTATAGTACATAATAATTTATTATAAATAAAAATATAATTGTTTGAATGATATCATAATATTATGGAACCAAAACCTTTGTACATCATGAGTTTTTAGCTACGTTTGAGCTGTTAGCTACTAGAGAAAGTTCGTGCGATCCAGTCGTGCACATTTTTTTATAAACATTTATGTATGTTTGAAATCATAAAACAATATATTTAATTCATAAATATTATTAAACTAACTTATTTAACATACATTTTTTGCAGCAACCGAAATAAAAGCGCTTGAACTTAAAAATTGGCTTAATCGTATTATATAAAGGGCCTTACCAATAATCATATTTAGTTAGGACTTAAATATTCCAGTAAATTAAACTTATTTGTATTGATTACAAATAATGTACTATTTACGGAATGTTAAATTTTTTGAAGCCAATCCCATATTTGATTCACTATTTAGAGTTAACATTAATATTAAGGTCGTACCATGTACAGTTAATTAGTTAGATTCCATACCATTATGGTTCATTTTACAGAAATATTTAAGCCGTCACTAAATTTGATTATTGGTAAGGCCCAATGTGTTTATTTTTACTCTTACAAAAAATGAGCCAAATCTAAAAAAGATGAGTCCCTGAGCCAAGTTAAAAAAAATGAGTCCCTTTTGACTCATATGAGTCCCAGTGGTAACACTGGAATCTACTGATGAATTTTAAATTTGCATTCAATTGCTTTGTCGGCTTTTTGCCTTATAAAATTTGAACAATTATTTTAAAATTATATTTTTCTTCTGGCTGAGCCAAAAACTAATTCATGTTCGTCTGGTGCAACCTTAATGCACCAAAACTTTATAACGGAACGCGTTTGATTGTGAAGAACATCAAATCAAATCTAATTCAAGCCACGATTTTGAGCGGAAAATTCAAAGGCGAAGATGTTCTCATTCCACGGATTCCGGTTATTTCGAACGATTTTCCATTCGTATTTAAGCGTCTTCAATTTCCGGCACGTCTCGATTTTGCTATTACAATCAATAATAATCGCAAGGACAATCTCTGGATGTTTGTGGCATCAATCTTGAATTCCCATGTTTCGCACATGGACAATTGTATGTGGCGTGCTTACGTATCGGCAAACCTACCACTTTGTACATGTACGCGCCCGAAAATAAAACGAAAAATGTTGGGTACCCTAAAGCACTTAAGTAAAAAAGCGGAATGTTGGCCGACACGCCAATCACTTTGGTCTGATTAAAAAACATCGACATTGTTAATTTAGTTATTTTTATAGTATTTAATGAAACTTTAGAATAAAGAATTTTAATTGACCGAATGACATGAACCAGCATTGTACATGCTCGGAGTAATTATTTTCTTTACATGAATGAATTTACGCCGAACGAAGTTCGCCGGGTCAGCTATTTATTTATAGTTTTCAATTTCAGTTTAAATTAAAATTTATTTTTATTGTTTCAATTATTGTTATTATAATGTAAACAACGAATTTTTTCTTGTTGTCCAAATTACCAAATTTGACGCATACGTGGGTGTTGTTACCAGCTACTCTACTAACTTCTCATAGAAACACTTTTAATATTTTCGACTTTCTCATTATTGGACTAACCTATAAAATTATTTGTATGCAGATGCGTTTAAGCACTCCATACACGATCCAATTTTATTTTCAACTCAGCTGTCAACTAGATTGATGCTTCGCCACACACTGCATAAACTTAGTTGAAAGACTTCTGCTTCAACTGTCAAAACATCATTTTTTCTCATAAGAATTATATTTAATCGAATCAAGATGTGTGAAAAAAGAGTGCCTAGATGACGATGAACAAGCACAAATAAAGAGAAAAAGAATTTGGATGAAAGAATGGCTAATGGATAAAAAAAAATTCCAATGAAAAAAAAATTGGAAATTAGTTGAGATTATTCACGTCTCTGTTTTTTATCTCGCTTTTATTTCTTGGTAAGAAAGAGATGGCTTGACAGTAAATCAAATGACTTGCCTACACACACCTCAAATAAGTTGAAAACTTTCACATCAACTTTAAAAAAATTCAAAATCTTTTGCTTTTCTTCCAACTCAATCGTCAACCATCAAAAACATCAAATTCAAGTCCACAGTCCACACACGAGTTGATTTGATGAACTTGACATGAAATTGAAAGACAAGTTGAACTGTGTATGGAGTGTTTTAAAAAGTTTAAATAATGTTGCGTATCAAAATGTTCCGATTAAAAAATTTGAAAAATCGATTTTTTAAAATCAGAAATTGTTTGAAATTAATATTGCATATTTTATAATTAGTTTAAATTCGCATTTCAATTTTTTTTTTCTTGTTTTCTTAAAAAATGTTTTTAAAATTTTATAGATTAATTTTTTTTAAACCCATCCAATGCTTTTTTTAAATTTTTAATAAAACTAACATTAATTCATGAAATCAAGTGGCATCTTGTTTGTTAGCTCAAACTACTACAAGTTGGTGTTTTAAGCAATTAAATTAAAAATTAATATCAAGTTTTTGAACATTTTTTACGTATCCCTGTTTTTAGACAAAACTTGTGTAAACAATTTAAATCTTAATACTTATTTCAAAATTGTATCTTAATTCGTTTTTAACATTGCATTATTGAACCACTTATATAAGAAACATGTCAATGTCTAGTTACATTCTAGCTGTGAAGTACAAGAGCAAGTTCGTGTGATCCAGTCGTGCATTTTATTTTTGTTGCACATTAGTGTTTAGGTACTTAATAATTACGAGTCAATTTCTTTAAAATATAAGGTAGATATAGGTTCACGTTTTTAAATAAATATGTTTTTAAGATAATTCATAAGAAATTACAAAAGTGTAAGCTGTTTAAAAACTATTAAGCGCATGCACACATGACCCAGTCATCCAATTTATTTATTATGATTTTATTAGACCCCATAAAGTAATAATATCTATATTAACAAGATATTCTAAGTACCATAATCTTTAAATGAAGATACATTTTGAATTATCTACAAATATGTCTGCGATAGCAAGATAAATGGCTTTATTAATTTTATTTTTTTAAACCTTATTCCGCTTGATGCAAATAAATTTCTTACAGTGTACAGTGAGAAGAAGTCTCAACAATATCTCGTTCTATAACGCATTAAACACTGTCTGCTTAGCTATGATTAAGTTGTGGCGCTACAATTTGTTAGTTAAGCTATTGTTTTGCCTCTAGTTCCCACACACATCGAATTTGTCACTCTCTTTAAACATTAAACAATAACTCACTTTGAGTGTGAGAGACTGCCCCCTCCTCGATTAAGTCCAAATAACGAATGAGTACCTAACTGATGAGTGAAATATTATTCAATGTGTAATGATCACGATTCTTTATATGAGCCACATCAAGCCAAGCTTCAGTGAAGCACAGGTCACCGCCAGTCGATCTGCGTGAGCGTTTTTTTTTGTGTTGTTTTTATTTCGAATCGTCTGCGTCTCACACCCGTTTTTAACTGTGTCGTACTAGATATACCTACTTTCGTATAATCTATATTGCTGCATCTTCAAAGAGACATTAAGTTCCGCCGCGTGCCGTTTCTACAAGTGTTTGATAAGTTACCTTGCCTCAACCCTCAACTCAACCGTTATCCTTGAGCAGCATTGTGACGTGAAGATTATTTTCTTTTGTATTTTAAATTTTAATTTTTTTTTATGCGAAACGCGTATCATTCGATTGTCATTTGAATTTCCGTGTCTATCGGAATGCTAAATACGGACTCTAACTACAGTAAGCCAGTCAATCATTGATTTTTTTTTTTTAATTTAAACACTAAGCCCCGAGTGTACAAACAAAGTAACAAAAGATGGTTAGCAGTACGTTGAAGATAACTGAAAAACCGGTAAGAGATGTTGTTGTGGTAATTTCCGTTAATTACAAAAATGACTGATGTCAATTGAAAAAGTTGAGAAAGTGATGAAAGGTTTACCTACTGTGACAGAGATTGTATATGCCAATCAATCTGTTCATATACTTTCTGGGAATGGAAAGATTTCTTTTTCTGCATTTTTAACTTGAAAATGTGTGTGCTTTTTTTTGTTGTTTTTATAAATTTGCCAAGTTTAGAAAATTAGCTTGAAACAAGGTCAAGGTCGATTCTGAATCTTACCAGTTGTTCAAAGTCAAAACACGAATAACAAATAAAGTCTACTTTTATTTTATATTTATTTTTAGCCAAGTTCATTGTGACTTTATGACTCTTGCCCATTTGAATACGTGTATCATTATTATATTGCTCCTTTATGGTGCAGACAGATAACATGCGCTCATCGAATATTTGTTTTTTATTTTAAAAAGCTGAATGCATTCTTTATTAATGATCAAACAAAACGTGAATGTTGTACGAATACATTTTAAAAATACTTTTTTGGTTTTAAATTTTATTCTGCTTTTACGTTTTTATTATTTCTGTTTAATCGTATAAAGTATTATAGTTAGGGCGTTAAGGGCATCAACCTTGCACTGCATCGTGACGGGATGAGCCTTGGTACACTAATAGTTCAGGTCCTAAATTTACTTTTAAGAAGAGTGTTGCCACGATGGCAACACTGGCAGATTGACGATATGAAGGTTGCCACCTTACCATGTTATAACAACGAAGTTCCACATGGCCTATAAATCGAGAACCAGACATCCGACGTTGACGTGAAATGTCTCGTTGGATTCAGAACATTTGAAGTCATGGGATCGTTTAATTTTTTTTGAGACCTCCCCCGCCCTCGCGACCTAGGGGCGCAAAACACCCTCGGCATATAAGATTGGTGTCGAGACAGAATTTTACACGCTACAGCATATCTGGAGCCTACCTAAACCCATGTGTTTATTTTTTGTATATAGCTTTCAAATGGGAAGAGGGGGATGTGGAAGTATGTCAAACCTATATATATTTGTCTTGGTATAATCTAAGTCTAAGCAATATGATACATGAATTTAAGGTAGTTTTTAGTGCCCAATCCTGTGAAAACAAAACAAATGCAATACAATAGCCCTGGAAAAAGTTATGTTATTTTTATAAACTGATGACTAAAATTTTAGTGCAACTAGCATAACATAACCGAGTTCCAATGGTATGGTTGTGACTACCCTTAATATGTTGAACACAGTGCGAGCTTTAGGAAAATAGGGAAGGATTTAAGAGGAGGAACCGATGCACATTGGTTTTGAAGTTCTGAATATTAAAATGGGAGGGAAAGATAGAGTCGGGTAAAGCATTCCACATTCGCGTGGTGCGGGAAAAGAAAGAATCCCTGAACTTCAAGGGTAAACTGATGGGCATTCCTAGCAGCGCGAGTATTACGGTTGAATTGTTTAAGGGGAGGAATGCAACTGGCTATTTCGCTAGAGCACTGTTTATGAAAATAACGATAAAATAATGAAATACAAGAAACATTGCGGCGGTGTTCTAGAGAAGCAAATGTATCAGTTATATTTCTTTCACCTATCATTTTCATAGCTCTTCTTTGAATTCTATCCAATAGGCTTAAATGGGTTATTGGAGAACCTGCCCAAACATGAGAGTTGTACTCGAGTTTTGGACGAATAAAGGCTTTATAGATTACAGCCAGATCAGATGGGGAGAAAAATTTCTTGCATCGCCGAAGAAAACCCAAGCACTTAGCAGCATTTTTGGCGACGTCGAATATGTGGTCATTCCACAGAAGGTGGTCTGTTATACACATACCGAGGACTGAAAGCTTTTCGGTTTCCTCAATGCAAGTGCCACTCATGGATAGTGGCATGGGGGGTGGGTTTCTCTTAGACGACAGTAAGCAATATTGGGTTTTTGAAGCATTAAATTTCACTCGGTTTTTAATTCCCCACTGGACAATGCTGTCAAGATCGGAATTTAATGAGCTAATCATACGCTGCCGTTCAAGTTCCACATCCGAAGGACATGGATGTGAATCTGAAAACGAATATGAGAAGCTGAGGGTGCTGTCATCAGCGAAACAGTTTAATGGATTAGACGTTTCAGACAGAAGATCATTTATGAATATAAGGAAGAGAGTCGGAGACAAAACGGAGCCCTGGGGCACACCAGCATTTATTTTGTGAATTTCAGATTTGAAACCGTCCAATACAACTTGTATTGAACGGTCCGAAAGGTAATTTCTAATCCATCGAAGAAGAGATTCATCGAAACCAAATGCGCGCATTTTCGATAAGAGAGCTTGATGCCAAACTCTATCAAACGCTTTTGAAATATCAAGGGCAATAATCTTACTTTCTCCAAAACGATGTAAAGATGTGTTCCACTGTTCGGTGAGATATACCATCAGATCACCAGTGGACCTATTGCTACGAAAGCCGTACTGCCGGTCATTAAGAAGCTTTCGTTCCTCGAGATATTTCTTTAGCTGGAAATTAATCAGCGTTTCCATGACCTTGGAAAGAAGGGACGTAAGTGCAATCGGTCGATAGTTTGAGGGTGAGGAAGATACGCCTTTTTTAGGGACAGGCTGGACAAATGCTGTTTTCCATCCACTCGGAAAGAGACCAGTAGAATAGGACAGATGGAAAAGCTTACGCAGTGGTTTTGCCAGCGTTGAAGAACACCTCTTCAGAACAATGGGAGGGATACTATCCGGGCCAGCGGATTTGTGTACGTCGAGATCTTTTAGAACTCTAGCAACTGCACGAGTGCGAAAGAAGATTTGTCCCATGAAATCATTTACGCTCTCAAGTACAGGAGGAGTCATAACACTTTCTGGCAGCGTCGAATTAACAGCAAACTGTGCTGCAAGCAAATTGGCTTTATCTATCGAGCTGACAAAAGGTGTATCGTTGAAGACGAGCGTTGGAACCGACGACGAAGTAGCATTTCGTATATTCTTTGCAAATTACCAAAAATTGTTACTACCTGTGGGACATTGTAGTATTTTTTGCCTTAATTTCTGGTCATGCAAAAATTTGGTTCGTCGAATATGAACATTACAGGTCTTTCTAGCTTGTTTGAACTTATTCCGGTTTTCCTCAGTAGGGTTGGCTTTCCGATGTTAAACTTACTTCTCTGACCCTAATAACCCTTTACAGTTCGAATCAAACCATGAGTTTTCCTTGGGTTTGATAGATTTTACCCTATTCGGGATAAAATTTCTCATTCCACAAAGAATTAAATTTGTTCAAGAATTAAATTTGGTTCATTTGTCATTAGATATAAGAATGAAAAGAGCCCATCAAAATATCTGGGGTGAAAGGGTGGTTTTTTTCAGTGAAAGGGAAAAGTGAATTACTACTAACAGTTAAACCCCTCCCAAAACTGCATAGTATAGTGATAAGGGAGGGCGTGTTTTTTTTTTTTGAGGCGAAAAGAAAATATGGGTTATAAGCCCAATATGTATTTTATTTTTCGTACATACATATATATTACTAGCTGACCCGGCGAACTTCGTTGCGCCAAAATTCATTTATTTAAAGAAAATAATAATTCCGAGCATGCACAATGCTGTTTCATGTAATTCGGTCAATTAAAATTATTTATTCTAAAGTTTTAGCGTGTCGGCGCACCTTTCACTTTTTTACTGAAGAGTTTTATGGTACGCAACATTTTTCGTTTTATTTTCAGGCGCCTGATGTTATTGTTCTATCTAACTTACCAAGATTTTTGTATATTGGTCCACAAATCTTCATTTTTCGAATATTCGGTATCCAGAGACTTCTTACCAATACCCATAACATTTCTGAAAAATTCAGGCCTGCATTTTGGGAGGGGCATGACATAAGACTTATTTTATGATCTTCAAGGCACCTTTTTTTGTGCCCTCCAGAACCTTTGGGACCTTATTTTGCATGAATTGTGTCTTTTCTTACATTTTGCCTGTGGCAAATGTTAGCGCAAATGTTAGTGTTTTCTATCCAAAATGTTGAACCCACAAACAACAAAATCAATTTATCATAAAAATCCCCAAAACCATGGTATAAGTATCTTCAATATTAAAACTATTCTTGGTTTATTTTGGGATCCGTTTCGGAATTATATTGATAAGACATGCTTCAGAAGTTGAGAGAATGCAGTTTATACCAGCCACAGTGCACCAAGAAAAGTTTTATGACTGAAGGTAACAAAAAATGAAGGTACCACCTCCTCCTCTCCCACACTTTGTAATCGATTATACAAAAACTAAATTCATGGATTAGAGCAGGCTTCGGATATACTGTAGAGTGTGAAATGTTGCATCGACAGCAATCTTAAAATTTCATAAATATGTTCATAATTACCATCATTTTTTGACAAAACAAAAACCCTTTTCTGCCGAGGGTATTTTGCGCTCTAGCGCGCAAGGATGTGGAAGGGGCCGAAAAATAAGATGATCCTAAGTCTTCAAGTATTTTGAATCCAGCGAGGCATTCCGCATCATCGTCCGATGTCTGGTTCTTGATTTATAGGCAAATTTATGTGGAATTTCGTTGTTATGTAAGGAGGCAACCTTTATATCGTCGACCTGCTAGTGTGTCCTGCCACCGTGGCAGCACTTCTTAAAAGTAAATTTAGGACGTGGACTATTAGTGTCAGTTTATCTAGGTCCTTTCGGCTACCTGACCTTGATAGCGTCTTTCAAGCTGAATTGCTGGCAATCAGGGAAGCTTGCAAGTTACTAAAAGCAGATCCAAACCAAAACCGTAATAATTATTACAGACAGTCAAGCGGCTGTTAAAGCCATTAATTCAGCTACAGCATCCTCCAAACTAGTCCAGCAATGCCGGAATGAGCTTGCGGGTCTGAACACTGACCTCAATGTCACTCTTATCTGGGTCTCGGGTCACAGTGGCATTGAGGGCAATGAACGGGCTGACGAGCTGGCCAGGCAAGGTTCAGCCCTTCATGGCTCACTTGCGGAAAGAGTCAAAATTCCGCTTGGAGTTATGAAGGGCAACATTCTCTCAATTTATCTTACTTAAGCAAACCGTAGGTGGAGCAGTTTATCAAACTGTATTATATCTAGGAAGATTTGGGCCACCTATGACAAGAACCGAACAATTGATCTAATACGCAGACCCAGGCAAGACATAGCCAGGGTAGTTGCAACCTGTAGCGGACACTGGCCAATAGGAGAGCATGCAGCGAAGCTGGGCATACCTCACAATACTCACTGTCGGAGCTGTGAGGACCAGCAGGAAAAGGAAACAGTAGTTCATTTCCTCTGCAAATGCCCTGCTCTGGCCAAAGCTAGAAAACAGTCACTCGGAAGAGCATTCTTTGACGATATTAACGAACTTTCTGAAATGAAGATCAAAGACTTGATTTCTTTTCTCAACGCGACGAAATGGCTCTAGGAAAAATTTCGGCTACTACTGCATTATACCTTCCGTCGATTCCCTATGATCACAAGATAGTGGACTAGGGTTCTGGTGGGGGTTTGTGGTGCACAGCGGCCGGATGATAATCCAATCAGATCAGTGGATGCTCCAGTGCCAGCCAACGAACTGCCTAGTGGGCTAACTGTGGATGGTGTGGGTTCGGGTGCTGATCTGGTTGAGTGAGTGATCCACTTTCTGATGATTGTGCTAAAAGCTACAACAAAATCCTATTCTAAACTAAATAAAAAGGGACGATATTCTGAGGATATGCCCATATTTTCTCTCTTCAATTCCATCCACAGGTTCAAACGAGTTATGGTATCAAAACGGCGCACTTCAGCGCTAATTGGGCTATGGGCTAGACTGCCCGTGGCCGCCATTTCTACCTACCTAGTGTCAGTTTATCTGATTTTTAAAGCGAATTTATCTCAATTACAATAATATAATTGTATTCTTTTTTTTGTTTTGTGTACCTACAAACTACATATAACAAAGCATTGTTATAAATCAATTCTTGGTTCTTTTGTTTCTACATACATACAAATCTCACCAAAATTATGTTGTTTTATATTTAAAGATTATTAACCTCTAGTGTTTATCTTAAAACTACTAAACTTATGTGAACATAATATCACTTGAATACACAATAATCAGAGTCACTGTTGTTACCAGGCCAGGTTGATACATTTTTCTTGCTGCTGTTATCGAATAATTAAAAAAAAAAAGACGATATTTGTCGCAAAATGAAAAATTACCTTAAATAAGAAATTTTAAAAATGGCCACAAAAATTAGCGAAAATCATGAAAATCGATAAAATTTTGGAAATTGGGGTGATATTTCATAATTTTAATTTTATGGTAAAATGTACATATGTATATTAGACTGGACCTTAGGCACCTAAAAAAAAAAACTCTCTTCTCCACCCGTCAAAAGTTTCTAAATAATCCACTAATTTTTTTCAGATTTTTTCCCCTCCCCCTTAGTCGCCCTGTTTTCAATTAAAGATTGGTATATGACAAAATTCATTCAGCCATTATACGATTACAAATTTAAAATTATTATTTTTTTTTTACCGTCCCTGGATAGTTTAAACTCCTAAAAATTAACATGGAAAATAATTATATGTGAAGAATTCTATTTTAACAGACATTTAATTTAAATAGTAAAGAAAGAACAAAAATAGAGATTCACTATTTAAATTAAATGTCTGTTAAAATAGAATTCCTCACATATAATTATTTTCTATGTTAATTTTTAGGAGTTTAAACTATCCAGTGACAGTAAAAAAAATAATAATTTTAAATTTTTAATCGTATTAAGGCTGAATGAATTTTGTTGTATACCAATCTTTAATTGAAAACAGGGCGACTAAGGGGGAGGGGAAAAGATCTGAAAAAATTAGGTGATTTTTTGTTTTTACTATTTAGAAACTATTGACGGGTGGAGCAGAGTGTTTTTTTTTTAGGTGCCTTAGGTCCAGTCAAATGTACATATACAGGCGGGTGTCCCATCATCATCGGCCCAGAGGAAAACTATGGGTTCCTGAGTTAATTTTAAGTCGAAAAACTTAAGAGGTAATTTGTCGCTTCCTTTTCGACTTTTAACGGTTTTTATGATTTTTGATCTTATTTCTTTTAAATACCTCTAACTTTTCCAAACTGCATCCGATTCTTGATTTTTTTATTTACACAAGGAGAGTAAGCAGTTTATACTTGCTGTACAATTTTGTTCTATTCGGATAACAGTTTTTCCAGAATAAAATATCAAACCATATTTTTGGCATTTTCAGGTCGTTTTTTTAACTTTGGTTTAATTTTTTCCACAAAAACACCTTATTAAGTGACATAAGAAGTTAAGTGACATTTTTTCTATTTTATTATGAAAGCCCATTTTATTTTCTTAGAAATACTAAACACTTTTTTAACTAAATACAGCATTAAAATTTATTAAAAAATAAAAACAAAAAAAAAAAGAAACTTCAATAAATAATACAAAATTGAAATTAATTTTTTGTTTGTGGCGAGTAACCTACAAAAGGTGTTCAAAAATTCCACCCTGCTACTCGATACACAACTATGCTTGCCTCAAAATACTTTCAGTGGCTCTTTTGATCTCATTCGGTGAATTAAGTCTTCCAATGTATTTATTTGGCGCTCATGGACGACGTTTTTCAAATGCCCCCGCCAGAAATAGTCCAGTGGATCAAGATCTGGTGACCTCGGCGGTCAACTAATAGGACCTCCTCGACCGATCCACCGCCCGCCCTGAGAAATTTGGGCACCATCGTGCATAAAACAAATACTCCTGTGTTGCCGAAAATCGAGTCTTCGATTAAATCTGGTAGGCTATTTCTGTTTTTATTTTTTTAATAAATTTCCATGTTGTATTTTGTTGAAAAAGTGAAGTATTTTTAAGAACATAAAATGGGCTCTCATAATAAAAAAAGAAAAGATGCCACAAAAAGGTGTTTTCGTGAAAAAAAAATTAAACCAAAGTGGGTTTGATGTTTAATTGCGGGAAAACCGTTATCCGCACAGAAAAATACTGCATAAACTGCTTACTCTCCTTGTGTAAATAAAACAAAAAAAATCAAGACTCGGATGCAGTTTGACAAATTTAGAGCTAGTTAAAAGAAAAAAGATCAAAAATCATAAAAAAACGTTATAAGTCGAAAAGAAAGCGAAAACAAGAAAATTACCTCTCAAGCTTTTCGACTTAAAATTAACTCAGGAACCCATAGTTTTCCTCTGGACCGGTGTTGATGGGACACCCTGTATACAAAAACGACACCAAATAGGAGGCCATTTTTTCGACTAGGGGATCGTAGCACCTCATATATGGGATATTCCCAAAAAAAGTATGCCATATACGTTGAAGGTCGTATAAGACCTTAAGCAACTTACTTTTGGGATATTCGAAATGCGCACAAAAAACTCCCAACTAGTCAAATTTAGAAAATTAGCAAAATTTAAGCAAAATAGTCCTATAACTATGTTTTCACCGAAGGCTTATCTAAACTATTGGATTTAATAAAACTATTTGATATTTTCACTGCACAAAAAGATTAAAAACAGGAATAACTTTGACTGCTTATTGCTTATTTCCAAACACAAATGTTGTTCCACTTTTTGTTCTGAAGTGGAACCGACATAAATAGTTTCATTTGTGTGAACCGATGCGGGACAATATGTATTTGGGGAAGAGATTTTATTATTGCTTAAAAACCCGGGAAAATTTAAATTGGACAAAAGTTTACAATTCAACATTAACCACATCAACAGAATTTTTTTTTTAATTTCAAAAGCAAGTTTTAAGATGTCGATAACTAATGCACCAATTGAAGATTCAGATAGGCTCGTT
The DNA here is from genome assembly GCA_949320155.1 of Melangyna quadrimaculata. NCBI lineage: Eukaryota > Metazoa > Arthropoda > Insecta > Diptera > Syrphidae > Melangyna > Melangyna quadrimaculata. The sequence continues at coordinate 15,135,929 of OX439484.1, read as the reverse complement.
AACACATAATAGTGAAAGTTAATGTCGTCCATTATGTATGACAGCTGTGATGAAGACATTTGTGATATGTTAAATATACACTCTCAGATAGTTTTATTTACTTGTTTTCTAAATCACTTTGTTTAAATTAATTTTATAAATCAAAGCAGTTTTTCAGTTTTTAGATTTATATGAAAATTTATTTTCTTTCGCATTAAAAACTTTTCATTCGTTCATTTAAGTCGTGTCTTATTCTTTAATTATAAAAAGGATATTCCATTATGATAGAAAACGTGGAATATTCACTCAGTTTCTCAGTACCCTGGGAAGGTTTTACGGACAAGTTTTGTATGAAAGCAGGCAAATTCTTTGGCGGTATTGTATAGGCTTAGTGAAACCACAGCATAAAATATTTTTTTTTCTTTTTTCAAATAAAACGTTACTATGTTTTTGGCGCAAAAACTATGAAAATTCTCAGTCCCCTGGCAATTTGTTGAATAAAATGTTTTTAATTGGGGCTATTTTTTAAAAAATCCTTAATTTTTTATTTAACGTTCCCAAAAATAAATTATTTAACACAAAAATAATTTATTTACCACGTTTTAAACAACATTTTAGTAGAAACAACAGAGATTAAACTGAAGTCTAAAATATAATGTTAGGTAACATAACAATTACTCAGGATACTTTTATATAATTTTTCTTAAGGATTTGCTATCTATTTTGTGTATACATTATATAAGTCACAATATTTATAAGACAAAACAAAATTATTTATAAGATATTTTGTGTTTTATTAGTCTCCGTAAAAAAACGAAGTCATTTAACAACTTAATTTTTAAAAACTGCTCATAAAACTGATAATTTAAAATTTTTTGACTCGCCGTTTTATGGTATGTGAAAGGACGTTCTAATGTTTAATAGAGTAAGTTTTTACCACTATTTGCTTCAAAAAGTGTCGTGCCGAAAATATCATCATTTTATTCCATAGTTTGTAAAATCACCCACCTATTTCCAAAGTTGACTAATTCTGGTTTCACTCACCACTGAAAAACTGGTCCTTAGTTTTATCTGTAAAATAAATTTAAACCAATACAAAACAAATTAATTAAATAAAGTAGTTAATTACTTTTTGGAACTGTATATAATAATTCATGACACAGCTAATTGGATTTGCAAAGAATTATCAAGAAATCAACAACCAGCGGGATATTATTTTAAAAAAAACACGTTTGATTTCATCAGTAAATCGGGCAAAATTAACATTCCAAAGTTCGCCTGACGATGGAGCAATAACACTTCGAAACGCGTAGTTTATTATAGATTAAATAAAGTTGAGATGATAATTTGACTTAATTAAATTAAATAAAGAAAATCAAATTTAAGTTTTTATTTTTCATTTTATTTATTTAAAAAAAAATTAAAATTCTTTAATTAACCACAACTTGAACACAAAAAAAAAAATCGACATCGACAACATGTCCAATAGTATTCCAAGTAAATGCAAAAGAATCCGTTTAAAATTGGTTGACAACCATAAATGCGTTGGATGTTTTGTAGGTAAATGAATAAATGCGTCTTGTCCATTCATGTTTGTCAAAGAACTATGGCCAATTTGATATTTAAGGTTATGAGCAAATTGATGGTTTAGCAATGGGTAATCCCTAAGCTGCCTTTACAGCAAATTGTTTCATGGCTGACTTTGAAACCAAATCTAAGCAGAACTGCCCTGAATTTTCGATAGTACGGGTTAGATATGTTGACGACACTTATATCATTATTTATAGACAGACTCAATATTTTTCTCGATTTCTTGAACAGTGTAATGCCAGGAATAAAAATGTTTACCTTTGAAACAGGAGTACATTTTTTCTTGCCATTTAAAAAAAAAAGCGTTGAGAATCATATTCAGCCCAATTCTAAATAAAAATTCCTAAAAATTCCTATTCTAAACTATAAATTCCCGGGAATTTTGTTCCCTTTTCCTTATTCTAAGCAAACTTCGAAAATGAGAAATAATACTACGAGGCATTCTAAATATCCACAAAATGGAAAATGTAAATATATTTGATGTGACGAGCATTTTAATTTTGGGGGAACAATTCTCCCGGAAGTTATTTTCCAGGGGAATATTTAGAATTGGGCTGATTAAGTTTGATATTTATCGGAAACCAAAACCAAAATGCAAAACTTGAGGGCAACTTTTTCCGGTAAGTGTTCAATGTGAAACTGGCCCTTAACTTGTTTCGTAGCACTAAAAAAGCCCCAATTCATTAATTGTTATTTCCTCGCTGATCATCATACTCTATAAACCGATAATAAAAAAAAAAACATAAAATATAGGTCATGTCTTAATTGTTTATCATCACACTATTTCCATTTGCTTGTTTCTTTACAACGTTCCCCTATACCGATAAATCTAAAAAGATTCATCGCTCTATAAATAGGTATTGCATACTCGTAAATTGTGATCGAATTTAAAATTAATTATCCCCAAATCAATAAATACAAATGTCTTCCCCTTATAACATGACGATGACGGTAGGTATACATAATTGATTTTGTACTGGTAATATGTACGCCAAAGCAATTAAATCATATAATCGAAGGCTTTACTATAGGGTCACTCCGGATACACCGAAAATAACTGTCAGTATGTGTGTACAATATATACTGTCCCCCTTATATTTAAAGAAAAAATAGTTATTTCAGCTCCCGTGTTTAGGAAAACTACATCATGGAATAAAAATGGTCCGGAGTCAAATGGAACACTAAGCAAATGCATTTTATTTGAGTCTAGAAAATTCTTATTCCATGGTGTAGTTTTCCTAAACACGGGAGCTGAAATAACTTAATTTTCTTTATAAATAAGGGGGACTATATATTGTAAGTTCACGTGATTGATTTTAGGAATTTTTGGGTAAGAATTTTGTTCGAATTGGTTAGGATTTGAATGCCTAGTTTAACAGTCGGAGTAATTTGGACATTGGACTAACGTAAGTGGCCAGTGTGGGTATGCACAGTTCAACAGTGCCCTTCTATTGTTAGGTGCATACCTGAATAAGTGGAACTTATTACCGAAATCCCCCATACTGGTCAGTTAATCAGACTTAGAGACTGAGCCAATATGGAAAAGAGTAATTTCATGTGTAACGAATGGCATCCGTATTTTTTCAAAAAAAAAAAACACTGTTAACCACTTCCAGCTCTATAAAACCATTTTCTTCATTAATAATAGTATGCCTTAAGGTGGTTTTGGGGGTTTTTTGTCTTACTTTTACGAATTGCAATTTAAAACCTTGAAAATAATACCCCGACATGCCAGGCTTTCATATTTGAATATTAATAGTATGGAACTATCTTAAAACAGAAGAACGTCGGCTTACAAGCAAAACTGACCAACTGCAGAAAATGGTATTTTGTATTATTAATGTCAAGTATAATCAAAAATCGAGGAGAAAATTCGGTTGAAAATGCCTATCTGATATTTTACCTACAAATATGTAAACTAGTTTCAATTGTTGGTTGACTATCTACCTTCATAGACCTTGATAGACCATATGTTGGGAAGTAGGGTCATCAACTCTGCATTGAGAGGCTATTCCACTAGAAGATCTGCCACTAGAGGCACACCACAAGGTGGGGTCCTTTCACCACTTCTATGGAACTTGGTCATAAATGACTTACTGACTGTCCTGGAGGGTGAAGGATTCAAAGTGATTGCGTATGCCGATCATGTTGCAATAGCTATATCAGGGAAACACCCCCAGGTTCTTACAGAACTTCTTCAAACCGCTCTTAACAAGCTAATAAAATGGGCAGACCGTTGTGGGTTAGGTGTAAACCCCCGCAAAACAGAACTTGTCCTCTTCACAAGGAAATATAAAATTCCACAGATAAATCCTCCAACAATTAATGGTGTTCCACCTCCTTTTCAGATGAAGCCAAATATTTAGGTCTCATACTGGATAAAAAACTAAGTTGGAAACCTAATATTCAAGAGAGAATTAAAAAAGCCACTGTTGCTTTATTCTCCTGTAAAGAAGCTACTAAATGGGGTCTATCCCCTGCCATAACTCACTGGCTCTACATTGCGGTCGTAATACCGATTCTCACTTATGGGGTAACAATTTGGTGGACTGCTCTAGATAAAGTTACGTACTGTGACCAGCTGAGCAAGGTCCAGAGATCAGCAAGTATTTGCATAAGTGGAGCTCTCCGCTCGACACCATCAGCTGCACTAGACATACTCCTCAGCCTCACACCCCTCGATATATATGGCAAGCAAATGGCTGCGAACACAGCCGTCCGCCTTAAAGCCATTTCTCAATGGGCCAACAACTCTATCGGTCATACTAAAATACTAGACTTCTATGAATCTATTCCTTGTCATTCCGACTACACCACATCCAAACTAAATTTCGACAAAAGTTTCCAGGTCACTATACCCTCAAGAGAATCTTGGGACGTTGGGGACCCTCTCAAAGGTGATTCAGTTCATTTTTATACTGATGGGTCGAAAACTGAGGAAGGAGTGGGTGGCGGAGTGTACTCAGACAGACTTAATTTAAGTCTCTCCTTCCGGCTCCCTAACCACTGTAGCGTATTCCAAGCGATAATCCTGGCAATTAAAGAAGCTCTGTCTTGGCTGAGAGAAAACGTGATATCAACATCGGATATACGCATCTTCTCAGATAGTCAAGCAGCACTTAAATCTCTCAACTCTGTCTCTACCAACTCCGTTACGGCCCAAAACTGTCGATCGTCTCTTGAAGAGATGGCGGAACAGTTTAATATTAACCTTCTTTGGGTGCCGGGCCATAGAGATATTCCGGGAAATTGTAAAGCCTATGAACTTGCCAGAAATGGAACTCTAATGCCCGTTTTGCCTGACAGGTGGAACACAGGTATACCGATCGCTACGTGTAAACTTTTGCTAAAACAAAACTCTGCAAGGAAAGCAAACTCTAGATGGACAAACCTTACTACATATCTGGCCACAAAAGAAATCTGGCCATCGCTAGATCCTAGGCGCTCTAAAAGTTTGCTATCACTTAGCAGATCACAAATTAGCTCCGTAATAGGTGTCATACAAGGACACTGCCTTATAGGAAAACACGCCACAAGACTTTTCTCAAATGACTTCTGTAGAAGTTGCATGGACGAAGAGGAGGAGGAAACAATTCCTCACCTCCTCTGCACATGTCCTGCTCTTTCACAGAGGCGCAGACTCCATCTGGGGGACTACTTTTTCAATGATCCAAGCGATCTGGCTAATACAGACATACACTGTCTCTCTCGCTTCATAAAAAGCTCCGAATGGTTTTCGTAATGAGGATAATCTCCTCATTCCTATCATATGGTATCACAACGGACCTAATTATGGTCTAAGTGTTTCAGCCGTTTTCCTGACAACCACTTTAACCTAACCTAACCTATCTACCTTCATGTACAAACAATTCAGGAAGAACTGGCCAACTTCAGATAGTCAATATTTTCAGAATCAGCTTTTTTCAGGAAGAACTCACCAACTTCAGATATAGTCAATTTTTCCAGAACAAAAATCAGCTTTTTTTAGTACCTAGATACCGTATTGTGTACCTTATTTTTTTGCACCGATGCACACATGTCCTACTATGGTAGACAGTTGACTTCGGCACTTAACTACATAGGTATATAACTATCGTTGCAATTTTTAAAGAAATTAACCATTCTTGGTACAACAGTTTACCTTCCTCTGCAAGGACAGATCACCACCAAGAAGCAGCAGAAGGTTCTGAGAGAGAATCCGACTTCGATGAGTAACACTTTTTTCTTTAACGATCTTCTTTTTTAAGCATTATCAACAGGGGCGTATACAGCTTAACTTCTTGGGGGGGTCACGCCCAAAAAAAAAAATAACACAAACTAATATTAATAAAAAGTCAAGTGCCTTATATTTTTTTTTTGTTCATATTTAAAATAAAGTTAAAATAAATTAAAACCGTTCATATCTCATAACATACTTAATTTCAAAAACAGTCAAGTATAAAAAGTCGGCGGGAAATAGCAGACTAAGAATGTAATAATACTTTTTCACTACATTTTCATATGTAATACTATACATTTTCACGATAATTTCAAACTAATTTGGACGAAAATAGGTGAATATTTAACAAACGCACTCAATTGGAGTCCATTTTAAAAGCTTTGAAAATCTTTAGAATGAACATAGAAAGAGAAAAATCTCAGTTAAGCTGTCAAAATACTGAGGAATCAAATTTTTGAATTCGCTTGATAGTCAAGGCTGTAACATACATTATCTTAGATTTGTGTGGGATTCGATCACAAATATTATACCTAACCAATGAGAATATGAGGTTGTTCCCCCTCAAAAAGGTGTGCTGTGTCCAGGAAAAATCCAAACGTGCAGAAAAGTTTGCAGAAACTTTGGAAATATGCATGTTAGCAAAAAAAAATCATCAAGAAAAAATTGGTTTGTTATAAAATTCTTCTCAAGATGACATCTATATAAAACTTTCTGATATTAGATTTTTTTTTGCATTGAAGTTGTAAAAAACAGAGTAGATTTGAAGCGCTAAACTGACAGATACAAAATGGTCTAACTCCAATACAAATGTGGACTCAAGTAGGTAATCCAGAGCATTAGAAAATGAAAGGGAAATATTTAGAAAATTAAATATCGGTACCCAATTAGAATCGGTCTGATAGTTTCGGCATAAAGCCTAGTACGCTGCTGATGCGAAACGAATTTTTTCTTGGTCTCCAAAACGACAGCAAAATGCTAACGGAAACCATAGCGAAAATATTATCTTTAAAAGTGTCAGCAATAACAAAACCAACACAAAGCGAAAACAATCACAGAAAGCCATGATGTAATAAAAGAAAAAATCAAATACAAACACGATTGCCACTCAAATCTCATTTTTCCGCGCACAATTAATGGGCTGGTCAATTAATTGTGTGCGAAAAAAGGGTGTAGACTTCTCCAAATAATCTGCTACAATTATCGATTTCGCTCATGGAACAGCGTAGGTACTGCAAAACGAAAAGCAGAACAAAATTTTTCGTTTATGATTTCGTTGTATCATTTTTGTATGAGATTTTTCATTTCGCATCAGCAGCGTACTAGGCTTAAGAGATAATGTTAATAAAGTGCACCGCGAAATTTTTGCATCAATACTCTGGGTCAAAGTTAGAAATTTAAGCTGGCGCAAATTTTTGTACACATACTTGGAACCCTTAACTATCCTAAAGTATCGGTATGATATTTATTTTATATTTTTTTTTAATAACTTTTCTAGCGATTTTAAACGAACACAAATAACATGGAAAATGGCTTTTGGAATAAATTAATATAATCATTTTATTAAAAAAAATGCATTTTTCATATGATTTGTGTTTGTTTAAAATCACTAGAAAAGTTACTTAAATAATAAAATAAATATCATAACGATACTTTACTGTTTTCTGTTTCCGAAATTTAAGTTAATAGTTAAATATAAATATTCACTACTGAAAATGAAAACAATAGTTCTGATTTTCAAAAATGACCACTAGTTAAATTGATCTTTTATACAATCGTGGCAAAACTAAAATACAATACAAATTCGTATTTTAATTGAATACAAAGATTCGTTTTCGTTGCTTTTCAATAAAAGTGTGAAAAAAGTTCAGGAGTGATTTTTATATGCTTCTGATTTGAAAAAAATTTATGTCGATATTGGTGTTTTCGATTGGTAAATTAAAAATTTCAATCTAAAAATTGATTAAATTTGTGGTGAATCGAACGCCATTTCAAATTGATATATTTTTGTCATTATATTCGTGTAATTTTATATCTCTTTCATAACTTCAAAAAAACTTGTCGTGACTCTATACCTTTTCAGAAGAGAAAAATGAGCTTCATGAATGTACCAATTAATTTTTAACTGCTTCCATTTAATATCAGAAATGAAAAAGAATATTTGGAACACAATTTTCTTTTAGTTTTTACTTTACTGAGTGAAAATTTGGAAAAAAAAACTCCGGACTTTGATATCTGTTTGGTTTAACAGGATTTGGCTGTCATTTTAAAACGGAACCTATGAATGCATATATTTTAAGATTTGAACGTATTATCATATGAAAAGTTTGTAGTTATGTTAAATTTAAAGTAAGTACGAGGAAGAAAATCTCAGTTTCATCGATTAAATACAAAATACTTTATTGCCATGAAAATTAAATATCTTATTGAATTCTAAGTTACCAACATTCTAATTCTTTATTGAGTTCTGAATTTATCAATCGAAAATCCTATTAGCTTTCTAGGTAACAAACTTGCTTTTTTTTCTATGTGGTTACTAAATAATTATTTCAGATCAATAAAATTATCTTGAGTTCTCGGGGGGGACATGACCCCGTGACCCCCCCCCCCCTGTATACGCCGTTGATTATCAACCTTGTTCTCAAACAAATATTCCGAATATTTTCTGTTTAATTGCTTAATAAAGGACATAAATTAAGCTGTCTTTCATGTTTCAATAATAGACTTGACGTAGACAGTAACTGTCTATGCTATTCTTATCGCAAGCTTAGTTTCAGGAAAAATTGACTATCTGCTGTTTTTAACAAATCAATAGGTTTAAATATTTTTTTTTTTATTTTCAGCTAATCCATCATATTGCGTATATTTTTGATAATAGTATAAAAAAAATTTAATAGAGTTACAGTTTTCTTCAAAAATTTACAAGAATTTAAAGAAAACAAATAACTTGTTTTGCGATATCTCGCAAACTGCATTTTTTCAGATAGTCAGCTTAGCTTGCAAGCCGACAAAATGTTTGTTATCGCTCACACCCAAAAATAACTGTGGGCTCTCAGACTATAAGTAAAGCATTCAAAACTAGGTACTTAGTTTCAACAAATAGCCCATCCAGTCATTTAGGATAGATATAATAATTGCAAGACCCACTTTTTTGTCTACCCTATTATCGTAATGTCAAGTACAAGTACATATGCATGTAGTGTCTTACCTAGCCATATATCGCAAGAAAAAAATAACTACATATAGTAGCAGTTTTCTTGATTTTCTGAAAAAATTATTCAAAATGTTTACATATAGCCTCCTGGGAAGTTTCTCTTCAGTTGGCCTCTAGTAACTAAGACAACTTATTATTTTTATTACTACAAAGCTAACTTAACAGCAAATGATTAAAAAAAATTAATGAGAGTTCTAGTGAAACAAGTTTTATGTTCATGAAAACAAAAGCTATATTTTGCAACAAAAAAAAATCCCATACCAAATATCACATTGTTTAGCTAAATTCACATAGTTCCGCATTTGAGACACGTTCAAACTTACACGTGCTATACGAAATTCAAAAAAAAAAATGTTATCTTAAGCATTCAGTTCTTCAAAATTTTCATTCGCTGGTAAAAAAGTAACATTTGGCATGCAGCATGCACCACCAGCATTTTTCTTTATGTCAAGGATGGTCAATGAAACAGTTTCAAGCCTTTTCTGGTAAAGGTAAACTTCAAAACAGCTGCGTATACTCGTTTATTACGAAACGCATATGTACTTGTACAGTACAGTAGATAGCTAAGCTTAGCTTTAAAATGATATTATTTATTGCAACAAAGTGTGTACCTACTCAAAGCTTAGACTATTTAAGCCCACACACGATTAATTCACGATATTATAACTCAAACCTCGAGTGAGTTAAAAGAAAACAAAAATATGTCTTCAACTTGAAAAAATTATATGTGCGAGTATATTGATTTCTTTCAACAAATTAAATTATTTGCTTACTAACTTCGACGATTACGAAAAAAGTTGTTTGTTTACATAACGATATTTACGGCAGACTTTTACTCTTATGCAAAAAATTAAAAAATCTCTATTGTATGGACGAAGAGGAAAGTCGATTCATCGATGGAAGCTAAGTTGTTTGGTTAGTAGGCTAATGAACCGAAATGGGTTATTTAAGTAACTGATCTGATCAGATAAATTGACTGCAGACACTGTTAAGTAAATGATAATCTAGCTTTAGTCAAAAGTGATTGATTGAAACTTTGAAATATACCTACGATAATGTGAAAAAAGTTGTCCAATCAAATAACGCACAAAAACCTAAAGACCTCAACAAACATGCATCACGGCCCAGCGTGATTCAAGTTTAAACACAATTTTTGCGCCCACTAAGGAAAATATTATTTGTCTAAAAATTATAATTGCCAAAATTAACGGTACCTGCCTACAATTTTTTCTAGCCAAAAGGTAGCGAGCTTACTACAATTATGAAAACGTGAACTGAGTGTGAGTGCAATTTCACATTTCATAAAGAAAAGAATATGTAAAAGTCACTTATATCGCTTAATTGAATGGTTTGGTATGTTAAAAACGTGTTTCCTTCAAAATTTCTTTTTCAGCTAGTCAAAACCTTTTAATTAGGTAAATTGAAAGAAAAAACAATAATAATATTTGAAGGCGAGTTATTTCGTGGATTTCAATAGTTTGGCGTAACTCAGAACGTCTGTCAGTTAAATGTTCCGACTCAGGGAGTCAAGCCCTATAAATTGAGATGAATTTCAAGAGATTTGTATTGATGATCTAATTGACTAACTAGTAACAACATCCGCGACTTTTATCGCGCTTTTCAGCAGTATGGCGTAACCCAAAACGTCTGTCAGTTACATTTTGCAACTCAGGGAGTCAAGCACTTTAAATTGAGATGCATTTCAAGATATTTGTATCTTTAAACTTTTTGATAAGCTAGTAATTACATCCACGACTTTTATCGCGCTTTTCAGCAGTTTGGCGTAACTCAAACGCCTGTAACTTATAAAATGTCTTTCTTGAGTCAGAACATTTTAATTGGTAAACATTTGGAGAAGCTATCACTAATATATAATTAAAAAATAAATAATAACATCCGCCAATTATATCGCGGCTGTCAGTTGTTTGGGGCCACTCAAACGTTTGTCACTTACATTTTAATTTTTTTTTTAGGTCAAGACCTTTTGATTGGGATACATTTCAAGTGGTTTCCCTCAAAATCCTATTACCAATAAAATAAAATAAGAAATCCGCGATTTATTTCGCGCCTTTTCAGCTCTTGGGTGACACTAAAAACTAATTTCTTTTATACATTAGTACTTTGGTAGTCAAGACCTTCCGATTGCGATACATTTTGGTGGCATACATCAATTATCTGAAAATTTCAATAAAAAATCCGCGACTTTAATCGCGTCTGTCGGGGTTTTGGGGCCACTTAGACGTCTGTCATGTACATATTCTTACTCAGGGGGTCAAGATTACTCGTTTGTGATATATTTCAAGTGGTTTCCATTTTGACAAAAAACGCCAAAAAATCGCATTTTCAGGGAAGTCTGTTGGGGGTTTCGGGGCCACTTAGACGTCTGTTACGTACATATTCACACTCAGGGAGTCCATGGCTTAAAGTTGTGATCCATTTCAGGTGGTTTCCCAAAAGCCTAAAAACGTCTTTCTGGGTTTTGGGGCCACCTAGACGTCTGTCGAAACCATTTTTGTAATCAGGGAGTTGATGGCGTCAAGATGTATTACATTTGAAATGGTTTCCTACCCGATTTCAATTTTCAGAAAAGTTGGACTTTTGATGCACTTTTACGTGGTAACCTGCTGGCAGACGAACGTATTCATTATCACCTTCACCAGGACTACCTATACTATTAAAAACTTTTGATTTCCTTTCACGACCAAAATCTGCTGCCAGCCCTCGGTCTATTTTAAAAAAAACATTTTTTTGATATTTTAAAAAATTATGCATTTTTTCAATATTTCGAAAACGAGTTGGTTATTGTTTTTAAATCTTGGTAAAGAATGATTTTTAATTATTTTCTTCAAAAAAATCATGTTCCTAAGATCAAAAATGAGACATGTTGAAAATCCGTTTAGATAAATCTTATTATTCTCGAATAAATTATAAGATGATAAACGAGCTATTTCATCGATATGGGAACGCTGTATTAACAACAATTACGTATCGCACAGTGCAAAACAAACATTATTTCGTTCAACTTCAGCTTCAGTCCTTTATGGACCACAGGTTTGGGGATACAGAGCCTCTATGAGCCTGTTGAAAAGTTTCTTCGCTATTTTTTAAAGAGGATTTTCCGTTTACCAAAAAACACTCCAAATTATATGTTGCATATTGTAACGGGTACTCCTCCTATGTTTTTGTATACTCTAGAAATGCATTTTAATTATGTCATCAAAGTTTTAGAGATGGAAGAAACCAGAATACCAAAAATAGTACTAAGAAATTTGATAAGAACTGGTGGAAGTATTTGCAATGTGTGTGGAAAGAAATCGCATCAGAGTGTGAAGTATATTTAGATTTCCAGACAATCGAACAACCTTCTTATCTAAGCGATAAATTCAACTTGTTGTTAGATAAATTCGGTAGAATTTTATATGATAGATACATTTAAGATGCTGGAGCTTCACTGCATAGGAATTACTATAGCAAATTAAACCATTATACTTCCTTGACTGCTACTCTGTCGACAAAATCAGTAATATTTTTAAAATAAGAGGTGAAATAGCAAATTAAAATTTTATACCGGATCTACCAATTATTTGCAAACTGAATACCAGGGAAGACGTTTTACATTTTCTTGCAGTTTGACCGATTTTAAAGGAACTTCGTGTTATGGTGCTGGGTAAAAAAATCCTTGGAGAAGGTGAAACATTAAGCATTTGAAACGGCGAAAAAGGATGGGATGTTTTATAACTATACCGTAGCTGCACTTCGATACAGAAAACGAATTTAAGAGGGATATTTCTTAATGTTTAAAGTTAATTTTGTTTGTAAATTAATTAAAGATATTTATGTATTGTCAACCTGGTAGACGGCTTTGAGCCACACCAATTAGACTCAGATAACTTTACCATTATAAATTATTTATTTGAAATATAAAGTCATTAAAAACGAAAAACTTATTCTCGAAAACGGTTCCAACGATCTTTATAAAAATTGATTACACGCGTGGATCGCAAAATCTTGCTCTCGTAGCTAACAACTTTAACGTACATAGCAAGAAATTGATATTATTTGTTATTAGTTCAATAATACAATGATGTCGTAAAAAATAAAGTGTTATACAAAAAGATTAAATATAAATTATTATGTAATTTTCTTTAAATTTATTATACTTAAAAAGTTAAAAAAATACAATGTCAAACAACTAGAGCTCAAAAAAGTAAGCTATCTGATTTTGTTTTTACTATACATATATGTATGCCTTAATGTAAAAAAAATCAAAAATCGTTATAGCGGTATTCTTAAAAACTAATTTTTTAGATATAAAATTTTTTGAGCATTTTTGAAAATAAAATTTGGTTCGCCAATTTTTAGTATTTCATAAAATTAAAAAAAATGCATAAACCCCTTATCAAGATATTGCATTTAAAAAAAAAAATTAATAATTTTTTAAAACAAATATTTTTTTAGAAAATTTGTAAAATTTGAAAATAAAAAAATCAGTTAAAAAGATACTGTTACCGTTTATAACCATTACCTAGAAATAATTTTTTTTTACCAAAAACCTTAAAAAGTAATAGATTTTGTTTTCGAAAATGTAAGAGCCCTTTTTGAGATAAATAACTTTTTGTATTTTGGTTGTATGTTAGGTACCGTTATTTTGGGAGCTTAAATGAACTTCCATTTCCCCTCTAGGGAATCCTTCAAAAACCTTAAGTTGAAATTTGAAGACAATCGCTTCAGCCGTTTAGGCTCTGGGACAGACAGACATAATTGAGGCACACACTTTTTTCCCGTTCTCTATCATCGTAATATTAGAGAAAATTATTATCTCGATTATGTCAAGTAAAATGTCCTCGCCCGTACAGCATAAACAGCCGGAGGGATTTTCTTCAAACTTGGTATATAGTGTTTTTTGACTAATATGCCCAGACGTTTTTTTCTAAATTTTTTCTTAGGAAATTTTTCGCTCATTTTCAAAAACAAAATCTAGTATGCCAACATTTAGTATTTAATAAAATACGATTTTACACAAAATAAAAAAAAATATTCGTTAGCCCGTTTTCAAGAAATGGAATTTTCAAAAAAAAAAAAAAAACAATTTTTTTTTAAAATCCAAAAATTATTTTTTTGAAAATATGTATATGCAAAATTATTTAACTTGTGAAGGAGCTCTTGTATAAAAACTTCGGTTGAAATCGGAGCAGCCGTCAACGAGAAATTTCAAAACCAAAAAATCGGTTCTATGACAGCTACCGTTAATATCAGTGCCGAGCTGCATCTCACCGGCAGCACACGTCTCGTGAGAGTTTTGTCCCCACCCCCGTTAACGTTAATCAAAAAAAAAAAAAAAAAATAAATAAATACCCATTACTTGTCGTGCAATGTAAATCAGTGATAGTTCTTGTGCATACCAAATTAAAAACAACAATCAACACAGTGCAATAGCCCAAATAAAAAACAAAAAATGAAAAATAGAAAAAACAAAAAAAAAATCATCATCATAACACAGAGCGGTAAATTCCTTCCTTCTCCTTACCCATTATCTCTCACAGTCGTGTAAGCTTAATTGCTGTTGCATTGTGTAGGTATCCCCTCACCGTGCTCGCAGGGATTAAGCTGTCATGATATTAGATAAATAGGTGTTTGTCTTTTCTTAGTAACCAGGGCCGGATCTGTAGCAGTCTGTCGCCAAGGCATAACACTGGCGATAGTTTGTTATAGTAAAGTTCAAATTGGGATTAAGATTAGACATTCATCTTAGTTAATTGTCTGATTTGGTTTTAGTTAGTTTTTGTTTTTATTGAAATGGTGGGTGAATTTAGAGTCGACTTTAGCAACATTCGGGGGATTAGACAGAATTTCTGTGCTGTATACGTCTATACTGCGCAAAGCAGGCCAGCCGTTTTGGCACTGAGTGAAACTCAGGTAGGAGAAAACTCCGATCATACGGAATTCAATCTGCCTGGTTATAATTTAGTGCCATTATTCTTTCCCCATCACGATCTCGCTGTTTATATAAGGAATGATGTTGCGTACCAACTTCAACCACAATATGGTTTGTGCTCAAACACAAATTTTAACTTCATGTGGTTCAAATTTACGGTCAATAAGCACATCATTCATTCCTGTTTTATTTATCGGAGCCCAAATCTGGACAGAAATTCAACTTTTAACGAATTTGATGCTCTGTCCGACTCCATCCTAAGAATTGTTGCCCATTATCCTCACACTGAAATCGTCATTGCGGGCAATTTCAATGTACACAATTCCAGTTGGCTTCGCTTTTCTGGCCAGACAACACCCGAAGGAAGGTATGTTGAGCTCTTTGCTGAGTTAAACCACCTGACTCAGCTTGTTAACGAGCCAACTCGAATCCCTGATGTTGCAGGTCAATCCGCCAACACACTAGACTTGTTTCTTACCTCTGACCCTAATAAATACACTATTAGTGTATTTTCGCCTCTAGGCTCATTTGACCATTTTGTCATATCTGCTAATTTCTCGTGCCAACAAAACTCAGTTAAAGAGAAAGTACCAACGAGAACCGTTTGGCAATACGAGAAAGCCAACTGGGACGGTCTCAACGGTTTCTTCAGTAACTTTAACTGGTCACTATGCTTCCTCGATAGTGACGTAGATGCCAGTGCAGATATGATCACAAATTTAATTCTTTGTGGAATGAGAAATTTTATCCCGAATAGGGTAAAATCTATCAAACCCAAGGAAAACTCATGGTTTGATTCGAGCTGTAAAGAGGTTATTAGGGTCAGAGAAGTAAGTTTCCGATGTTATAAAGCCAACCCTACTGAGGAAAACCGGAATAAGTTCAAACAAGCTAGAAAGACCTGTAATGTTCATATTCGACGAACCAAATTTTTGCATGACCAGAAATTAAGGCAAAAAATACTACAATGTCCCACAGGTAGTAAAAATTTTTGGTCATTTGCAAAGAATATACGAAATGCTACTTCGTCGTCGGTTCCAACGCTCGTCTTCAACGATACACCTTTTGTCAGCTCGATAGATAAAGCCAATTTGCTTGCAGCACAGTTTGCTGTTAATTCGACGCTGCCAGAAAGTGTTATGACTCCTCCTGTACTTGAGAGCGTAAATGATTTCATGGGACAAATCTTCTTTCGCACTCGTGCAGTTGCTAGAGTTCTAAAAGATCTCGACGTACACAAATCCGCTGGCCCGGATAGTATCCCTCCCATTGTTCTGAAGAGGTGTTCTTCAACGCTGGCAAAACCACTGCGTAAGCTTTTCCATCTGTCCTATTCTACTGGTCTCTTTCCGAGTGGATGGAAAACAGCATTTGTCCAGCCTGTCCCTAAAAAAGGCGTATCTTCCTCACCCTCAAACTATCGACCAATTGCACTTACGTCCCTTCTTTCCAAGGTCATGGAAACGCTGATTAATTTCCAGCTAAAGAAATATCTCGAGGAACGAAAGCTTCTTAATGACCGGCAGTACGGCTTTCGTAGCAATAGGTCCACTGGTGATCTGATGGTATATCTCACCGAACAGTGGAACACATCTTTACATCGTTTTGGAGAAAGTAAGATTATTGCCCTTGATATTTCAAAAGCGTTTGATAGAGTTTGGCATCAAGCTCTCTTATCGAAAATGCGCGCATTTGGTTTCGATGAATCTCTTCTTCGATGGATTAGAAATTACCTTTCGGACCGTTCAATACAAGTTGTATTGGACGGTTTCAAGTCTGAAATTCACAAAATAAATGCTGGTGTGCCCCAGGGCTCCGTTTTGTCTCCGACTCTCTTCCTTATATTCATAAATGATCTTCTGTCTGAAACGTCTAATCCATTAAACTGTTTCGCTGATGACAGCACCCTCAGCTTCTCATATTCGTTTTCAGATTCACATCCATGTCCTTCGGATGTGGAACTTGAACGGCAGCGTATGATTAGCTCATTAAATTCCGATCTTGACAGCATTGTCCAATGGGGAATTAAAAACCGAGTGGAATTTAATGCTTCAAAAACCCAATGCTGTCTACTATCGTCTAAGAGAAACCCACCCCCTATGCCCCTATCCATGAGTGGCACTTGCATTGAGGAAACCGAAAAGCTTTCAGTCCTCGGTATGTGTATAACAGACCACCTTCTGTGGAATGACCACATATTCGACGTCGCCAAAAATGCTGCTAAGTGCTTGGGTTTTCTTCGGCGATGCAAGAAATTTTTCTCCCCATCTGATCTGGCTGTAATCTATAAAGCCTTTATTCGTCCAAAACTCGAGTACAACTCCCATGTTTGGGCAGGTGCTCCAATAACCCATTTAAGCCTATTGGATAGAATTCAAAGAAGAGCTATGAAAATGATAGGTGAAAGAAATATAACTGATACATTTGCTTCTCTAGAACACCGCCGCAATGTTTCTTGTATTTCATTATTTTATCGTTATTTTCATAAACAGTGCTCTAGCGAAATAGCCAGTTGCATTCCTCCCCTTAAACAATTCAACCGTAATACTCGCACTGCTAGGAATGCCCATCAGTTTACCCTTGAGCCCAACTTCGGACGTACTGTCAAGTTCAGGGATTCTTTCTTTTCCCGCACCACGCGAATGTGGAATGCTTTACCCGACTCTATCTTTCCCTCCCATTTTAATATTCAGAACTTCAAAACCAATGTGCATCGGTTCCTCCTCTTAAATCCTTCCCTATTTTTCTAAAGCTCGCACTGTGTTCAACATAGTAAGGGTAGTCACAACCCCTTTAGTGCGCGCACAAATAAAAAAAAAAAAAAAAAAAAAAAATATCCGATGTTGGTAAACATTTTTTTATCAAAATTTTGACCATACCTTTCTCATCTTTTTATAAAAATTTTTCGAGCCGTTTTCGCGAAAAATAAGTTTTTTCTTAACGGGTTTTCTACATTTGTATGGAAGGTACCGTTATTTTTTAATTTAGAAACATGGTTTTTTCAACTATTCTACAAAATAATAAAAAACTATCTTACACTTTGAATATTTTGAATGAAACAACAACAACTAAAGTGTTCTACCACCAAGTTATTTGGCTGAAGTTATATGTAGCTATTTCAGGATTGCCAACCCGATCATCAGACTTCTTTGTGTGGTGCTGAGTCTTAATATGTTCATTTTTATTTGAAAAGCTTTGCCCGTCACCTGGTTTTATAAATATTGTCCATGCCGTTTTCAAAATATTTAGTTTTCAAAAAAAAAAAAAATATTTTTTTTTAATTTTCCCTTTTTTTTTAATTTTGGTTCACAATTATGTTTATACCTTTTAAAAGATTTACCATTAAGAAAATGAAAAAATTCAACTTAACTGTTTTCGAGAAAATCAAAAACCAAAACAAATGGTTGTACTGGAGGTACCAATAATAACCAAATTTTGAAAACAAAAAAAAATTATTAAAATGTAGCATTTCCTTAATCTAATTACTTTAATTTTTTTTAACAAAATCCTCTGACCATTGAAAAAAAAAAATGTTATTTTCCTTAAGGAACAAAATTGTATGGCAGGTACCGTTGTCTTTGGTCCAAAAAAAGAAATTAAAAAAACGTGTGGGCATATTAGTAAAAAAAACACTATGTACCAAGTTTGAAGAAAATCCCTCCAGCCGTTTAGGCTGTTGGGGCAAGGGCAGACAGACAGAATTGCGAGACCTACTTTTTTCGCGTTCTCAATAATGGTAATGTTAAGGAAAAGTAAAATCTCGAGTTCGATGTTTTTTACGAATCCATAACTTACCATAATAGTACTTACATCGCAAGTAAAAACTGAACAAAATTTTCGGAAGTCATCCCCAGGCCATTAACCGGATTCTGTAAGCGGGTGAATTTTTTGTATCAAATAAAAAAAATACTTTGTGTTTAGTATTTTTTTCGGACACAATATACAAATATTTTTGGACCCTTAACATTCACCGTTAATTTCTAGCTACATTCTAGATGTTAACTATTTACAAGACCAAGTTTGTGCGATCCATTCGAGGGTTTTATTTGAAAAAAATCGTTGAGACCGTATTTGAGAAAAAAAAAATTCTTGGTTCTTGACATGGAAAATGTTTTTTTCGTAATCTGTTGAATTTTTTGAGATAAATAAAAGCGGCTACAGAACAGACAAATTAATTTTAGACAGCAACAAAATTGTAAAAGGTCTTAATAATATATTTGTTTCCTCAATAATTCTAACTCAGCTGCTACCTGTGTGAATTTCATTGAAATCTGCCAAGGATCAACGAAGTTGAAATTTTTTTTGGACGGCCTTTATTTTACAATATTGTTTTCCTTGATAATTCTATTTCCAGCTACAACCTGTTTCAATTTAATTTATATCGGTCAAAGAACAACGACGTTAACATTTTTGAATACAATAATTATAAACGTTTAAATTCAAATTTTAACGGGTTTTTACTCTTAACCGGACGGAGTATCGTACAGAATTTGATTTGATTTGATTTACATATACCCCCAACTAAGAACATGAAATGTTCATTGTACATGCTGCACACCAGAGCTAAGATGTTGATTATACGATCATAATGAACCTGAGTCAAAATCTTTATAAAAACGTTCACAATGGTTTCCGATGAAACGTTTAACAAAATAGAATGCGTGTAGTACAACTCTCAAAATTATAGGAGGTGGGTGTTAAAGGCCATTTCATTCGAAAAATCAGATGATCTGACTGCATTTTTACTTTATAAAAAAAATTCTCCTCCTTAAAAATGTCTTCTAACTTTGGTTGATAAATAATTAAATATAGAAAAAACAGTGTGCAGGTACCTTTAGAGTCAAATTTTCGAATGCTCCTCCGCAGTAATTTTTGGCATAGTACTCTTATATGATCATAATTATAAGAGAGTTTAATCTCGCAGTTGGCAGTTGCTCCTTTTTTTGAAGATTTTTGAAAGCTCCAGACCTTTGGTAGGAAGCTTAAATTGTTGTTCTATTCATACATTTTTAATATTAAATTGTTATTGTCTATTTTATTTTATTGTGTTTTTTAAATTATAAAAAAACAACACATTTTTATTTCAGCAAGGAACCCTCAAATACCCAAAATCGGTAGGGTTCATTATTGGAAATGAATTTTGCGAAAGGTTTAATTACTATGGCATGCGCAGTAAGTTTATTTCGAATCCTTCTTTGTAAATATTAACTGACTTCTAAATTTAAAATCATTTAACTCTTAGCAATATTGGTGCTTTATCTTACGGACAAATTAAAATATGGAGAAGATCAGGCAACAGTGCTGTTTCATGTCTTCACAAGTTTGGTCTATGTTTTCCCATTGATTGGGGCAGTCTTGGCTGATAGTTGGCTCGGACGATTCAAAACAATATGGTATTTATCGGTGGTGTATACCTTCGGAGCTGTAGTGATTGCCTTGGGTGCTGTACCGCCACTCAATTTGCCAGTAAAGTAAGTTCATATTCAAATATAGCGTTACAAGTGAAAGAACATTTTCAAAAATCCATTTCTTTTCAGAGAAGCAACTGTGATAGGACTACTCCTGATAGCGACTGGAACCGGTGGCATAAAACCATGCGTATCAGCATTTGGTGGTGATCAATTCAAAATTCCTGAACAGGCTAAGCAGCTGGCGACTTTCTTTTCGTTGTTCTACTTCGCTATTAATGCCGGATCTCTCATTTCGACAACAATAACTCCAATACTTCGTGCAGATGTCCATTGTTTCGGTGACAAGGACTGCTTCTCTCTGGCATTTAGTGTTCCAGCCGTTCTGATGGTCCTATCGCTGGTTATCTTCATTGCCGGGAAGCGTATGTATATCATAAAGCCTCCATCTGGAAATATGATTCTTGGAGTATCACAGTGTGTATCTGAGGCTATAAGAGGTCGCTTTCGAGATGGCAAGAAAACTCCCAGTATCCATTGGTTAGATTACGCCCAAGGCAAATGCGACAGCAAATTAATTGCAGACACCAAAGCCTTGCTAAAGATTCTCGTTCTTTATCTGCCGCTTCCTGTCTTCTGGGCACTATTCGACCAGCAAGGTTCTCGTTGGACCTTTCAAGCTACCAGAATGGTAGGTGATATCGGGGGATTCACTATTAAGCCAGATCAAATGCAAGTCATCAATCCATTGTTGATTTTAGGATTTATTCCGCTTTTCAACTATATCGTTTATCCAATCCTGAGTTTGGTTGGAATAAGGAGACCTTTGCAGAAGTTGACTTTGGGTGGTTTACTGGCGGCAGGTGCATTTTTAATGTCAGCCTTTGTTGAATTAGAATTAGAGGCAATGGATCCCAAAACTCCCGGACCCCAAGAAGCTCAGTTAAGAATCTACAATGGCATGCCTTGCAATTATGAATTCATGACCTCAGTGCCATTTAAAGGGAACTTTACGGTGGAAGCGATGGGTGTGCTTGAAGAAAAGGATTTAATTGTAGCCAACTCGATGGCCTATAATTATACAGTTTCCTCGAATGACTCAATTAAATGCCCTCCATTCACAGGACACTTTAATCTTAAGCCAGGAAAAGCCAGTAGCTATTTCGTTAGCGCGAATAAAATTCAAGAGTTCGAAGATGCCCCGGGAAAACCTAAATCTGGAGAGTCTGCATTGAGAATATTGATGAATGTCCCTCAGGATGAAGATCAAGTTATAGCGCTAAATGGATCTGATTTGTCTCTGAATATCAAAAAAAGCCAAACTGATATGATTCATATTGCCGCTGGATTGTACACCCTCACAGTTGATGGCAAAGAAGTGGCATCACTGAAATGTGGCATTGGAGGTGCTACAGTTGTTATGGTTGAGGGAACCCAAACTAAGGGATATGTAAGTAAAATTAATAAAATTTAATGAATTTCTATATCACAAAGCTATACTTTTTTGTAGACGGTTTCGTTGCACACGCTCGTGGAAGCTAACTCCTTACACATAATGTGGCAGTTACCACAATACTTTGTGATGACAGCTGCTGAGGTGATGTTCTCTGTGACTGGCTTAGAATTCTCGTTCACTCAGGCCCCAACGAGTATGAAATCCGTTCTTCAAGCCTGCTGGCTTCTAACAGTAGCTATTGGAAATATTTTAGTTGTTGTCATAGCTAAGCTTAAATTCTTTGAGTCGCAGGTGAGTTACAATCATGGATCCAAGAAGAATCTGAAAATCAATATTTTAATTTCAGGCTCAAGAATTCATACTTTTTGCCGCGTTAATGGTTGCCGATATGCTTATATTTATCGTCTTAGCCATGCGATTTAAGTATGTAGATCAAACCGATGATTCTGATATCGAGGAAGATGCTGGAAATCAAAATCGATCGCATCAATTGGAATCTCAAACTGGCAAGAAAGAAATTGGTCACTCAAATCAAGCCTTCGAGCCGTCTGAGAAGTAAAATTGAACCGTGTGTTCAAGAGGGGGCCCAAGTTACTTAAGCAAATCGCAAAGCAATTTGTTCTCATTTTATTTTATTTTTATTTTGTAAATTTTGCTGTAGATATTTTGTTTTTATTTTTTTTTTCAAAATTACCATTGTAAATAATTATTATTTAGGAATTTCTAATATTAAATATATTTTTTTTATTTATGTAAAGTATATATAGGTTGTGTGAGATAAGATTTTATCGTAAATTATAATGTATGAAAGTTTTTTTAGCATTTAATTGTGATTTTACATACACAGCTTATAAAAGCTGAGGTTATATATTTGTCTTTACAATCATAAATAAAAAACTAAAAATAAAAATTCGATTGAATTTTTGTTAAAATGCTTTTGCTGTTTAGAAAAAATGTGAATAGACTCATTCTATGTTTCTGGACAGAATCGCAAAATCGAAAATACCAAAAACTAATCCCAAAATGCTGAAAACGAAAATCTCGAAAATCCTGAATAAAGATTATCCCAAAAGCCCTATAAATCTCAAAATCCCATAGTCTAGAAAACCCAAAATCTTGAAATGTAGAAAACCGAAAGTCATGAAAACCCGAAATAAAAGAAAACCATAAAACTTAAAAAAAAACATCATAATGAAACCCCAACATCCCGAAACGAGAAACCCTAAATCCAAAATATCCCATAAACTCAAAACCCTGAAAAGCCCATATCCTGAATGCACTAGAGCTGGACAGAATGAGGAAATCCAAAATCCCCAAACCAAAAATCCTGTTATACGAAAAGCCGATAATCCGAAAACCCGGAAAGGCAAAATTTCAAAATATCCAAATCTAGTACAACCTAAAAACCCATTATCCCGAAAGTACGGGAATCGGGTAGAGTTCCAAATATCCAAAGATATTCAAAAACTCAGAAAACCAAAAACCCAGAAATTCCAGAAAATCAAAAATGCAAAAAAAAACACAAAACCTTGAAAACTCAACATCGCAAAAGGACGGGAATTGGACTGAATGCAGAAATCCAGAATCACGAAAAAGATGCATATCTCAGTAAAACAGAAAGGATTCTAAGGTTCCAAGTTAATTGTTTCGAGTTATCTAGTAGAACCATTTTTTTTTTTGTTTTTTATTGTTATTTGCTCGAAAATTTATCTGTTGGTATTTTTCATTTTTTTATGGTGAAGCTTTTTAAAAGTTTAAACTTTATTGTTAACCAAAAAAAAACTACTTTATTTTTAAGAAAAGTTCAAAATCATTGTTTTAACACTCAATAATTTGAAAACCGCTTAGTCAATTTTTTTTAAACAATAAAGAGTATTTTTTTTATTATTTTCTAGAATATTTAAAAAAAAATCATGTTTTTTCATAACTATAAGGGGTGGGCAAATTACAAGTTTCTTTTTAAAAATGCAATAAAATGAACAAAATTAAATTTTTTCTATGGCACATTAATTATGGAACACAACGTGGTTCATGTGGCTGCCGCGGCTGGCTTCGCAGTAGCGCATTCTGTCACTCCAATTTTCCAAGACCTTGTTGATGGTTTCGGCCTGTTTAGCTCACAGATTACTAAGATGATATTTGCTTTAAGTGTTTGAATCGTTTCCATATTGTTGGCATAACATCGGTTACTTCGCGGTTCCCCAAAAAAAAGGTCCAAAGGGGACAAATCGCAGTTCTGAGGCGGCCAATTGACAGCGCCAAGACGGCTGATAACACGATTTAGGAATTTTGTGCAAAAGATCGATTATGACATGGGCTGTGTGGAACCAGAGCTCGTCCGAATCCATATCTTCATTTTCATTTTAAAAAAAAGTCGGTTAACATGGCAACGCCCACCGTTAACCGAAACGTTGTTCCCAGCCTCATTTTCGAAGAAAAATGGTCCAATGATGCCACCATTCCACAATCCGCACCAAACTGTCACTCTCTGTGGATGCATTGGCTTCTCGACAGTAACATGCGGATTTTTTCGAGCCCCAGATGCGGCAATTTTGTTTTTTAACGTAGCCGCCGAGAGATTGAAATGCGCCTCTGCAGAAAAGGTTATTTTTCGACTCAGTCACTTTGGAAATACATAAGTTTTAAATATTTCCCAACGTTGTTCAAGCGTAAAGAGACTCATTTTGTTCCGCGGTGGTATTATACTGACTTTCTGTCAAGATTTCGAGCGGGAAATAGCTGTCATTGTCAAAATAACCTATGATTTAAAAAGAAACCACTAGATGGCCCGCCCTTTACATACATGTGTTAAAAACCGTTCAGACAAATTTTATTTTTCTCGAAAAACGGCTCCGAGAATTTTGACAAAAAGATGAAAGATAAAATATAAGTGCCATCTACTTTCAAATTAAAAAGTATTTTATTTTACTTACTTGTTAACAGTAATTCAATTTAGCGGCAACCCTTTGAATTTTGCAAGGTATTGATGGTCGACATTTTCTAAAATATATTTTTTTTATTTTTTTGTAAAGCCAGAATTCCTTTTTTTATTTTATTTTATTTTTAAATAAAGTTCTTTTAATGTTTTTGAAAAATTAATTTTCAATCTTAAAAGTTTAAAAAAAATTAAAAATATTTTTTTTTCAAAATTGTACCTAGTTAAGTAATATTTATGTTTACAAAATTCAATAAAAATAAATGTATAAATTGGGTAGCGCAACGGCTCGTGAAGAACCGCCTTGTGACTAACAAATCGCAACCATTCCTGTGTGCGCGTGTCGACAGGAATGGAAGGGACCTACAATTTTATGCCGAATCCGAACGGCTAGACGAGAAGCACTTATGCATGACAAGTGATACTCTTGGAGGATTTGTCAATTCCTCGTAAGAGGCAGTAGCCCTGAAAACAAAAACTTTTTTATTTTTTAGGTGGACGAGTCTGGGAAGTGAATCCAGACCTCGAGCGTGACAGTCCATCGAAAAATTCAATGCTACCATTAATTTTTAGTCAAGCACTGAAAACCGTACTTTTACTTTTCAAGACATTAAACAAACAAATTATATAAGTGTTGGACAATACCCTCCCATATTTTATTTATTGTCTCAACTCAACCATCATGCTCTAGCTGTTTGTCACAACTTAGGTGAATCCCCCCGTATAAAAAATGTAATGTGCCAAATATACAAATTTTCCATAAGCTTTTACCAAAATTTTGGAGTTAATGAATGCCAAAACTGAGTATTTTCTATAAAGAAAAATTTCAACTGCTCAGTGGCAAGTGTTCAAGTTAACCAATTTCAATGAAATTTTGAACATCATTTCTATCAATATCATCACGATTAGGGGGAGACACTAAAGAAACTCAAATTCGTCCCCTCTTAGTCCATAAAGCATTGTGATGAGCCATTTATTTAAAGCAGTGTTTACCAACGTGGGGCCCACACCCCACAGAGGGGCAATTTGATATTATATGGGGGCAATTTTAAGTTGTGCTGCATTACACGTCTCTCCGAAAAATCGATGCTTCTTGTGTTTCCGCCCTCAAAGATATGTACCTATATATCGGAACGTACCCAGGATATGCTTCTGTATTAATCAATTGTATCAACTGTTACCAATTGAATGAATTCTCGTATTATTTGAAAATAAACTTACAAAAAATAAATAATAATAAACTAACGGTTTACTTAATTTCTATTTATTTCTTCATTATGTCAGCTATTCAATTTTTGCACTGCAAATTTCAGATTTTTGAGGTTCAAAATTATTTTTGTATTTTCATAATACATTATTTAGGGGGCATGAGGATTTTGGAAAGGCTCCGAAACTGCTCTACAAAGTCTCAGTGGAAGACATTACATACAGAAGCTTGCACAGAACTCATAGAAAGACATTGGGTGAAACACACAAACAGAGCGCTTTAATCACGCTTCCACAACGAGGTTACACAACTTCGAATACAGTAACTCACGCGAGATGATAAGAGGGGTGTTAAAGTCCAGGGGCGGATTGCTCGATCTCAATGCACGAGCATTTAGAAGAGAATCGGTTGGCAGTTGTACGATCTGTAACCTTGATGCTACTGTAAATACATGCCACTTGTTTTCGGACATCCAGAAGACAGTTCCTTGAAAGCCTTAACTGTGACCAGTTCCTCGAAATTCTCAACCGACAAAGTTATACTCAACTTTACAATTTCTTAAAAAACGCTCTAAGCTAAGTTACCGAAATTTAATCATAAGTGAATATTTTTAAAGAATAAATCCATCGTTAAGCTTAAATCAATTTATTATAGTTAACACTTTAACCTGTAGTAGCCCGTACCGTAATGGTTAGTGCGTTCGACTGTCACGCTGGAGGTCTGGGATCGCTTCCCAGCCTCGTCCACCGAAAAACAAAATTGACAAATCCTCCAAGAGTATCACTTGTGACGAATAAGTGCTTCTCGTCTAGCCGTTCGGATTCGGCATAAAATTGTAGGTCCCTTCCATTCCTGTCGAAAGGCGCACACAGGAATGGTTGTGAGTTGTTCGTCACTAGGCCCTGGTTCTTCATGGGCCGTTGTGCCACCCGATTTATTTTATTTAACCTGAAAGGTAACTCAAATAGTTATTGTTATTTAATTTAATTCAATATAATGAAATCCAACCATTTGTAAAAACTTTGTGGAGAATAGATTTTTTTGTCTATCTATCTATCCATTCGGAATTACATATTATGTTCCTCCGATAACAAGGAATGAGTTATTAAAAGAGACACATCGAGTTATCACGTTTTTGATGTTAATCGAGTTATAAGGACATCCCATTTATCAAATAAGGGATTATAATCGATCAAGGTTCGCTTAAAAAGCTAATATCTTGAGTTATATTGGTCAGATTGCCAAGATTATGATGCTTGGACTTAAGGAAAATGTCCGAGCATCTTAACATATATTTTTAAAATTTTATCGAAGCGGTAATACATCTCACAACAAAATTGGAAAATCGCTATTTGCAAACCCCCCACTCCCGCCAAAGGCTGAAAAAAAACATGCCAGACTTTTGATTTCGCCTCCACGATATATACACCGTAAAATCCTCATTCTCATATTTTGGTTATCCAAAAACCTCCGTCTATAAGCTTTTGCTAAAAAGAAATCAATGAATGGAGAAAATTTGACCCGAGGTTTAGACAGGCGAGTAGAACTAGTAGCATTTGTATCATAGTGTTAGTTTTATGGAAGTATGTGTGACTAGTAGCTCTCTGCGCGTTTTGTCAACTATTATGATTTTTTTAAATATTTCATACAGAAAAATATACAAACTAGGAAACAAAACAAATAAATGAAATCAATACACTACACTAGCAGGATAACTGGCAGGCTACTCGCAGGCAAAAATATTATACTATTTGCCCTATTAGACGACTCTCTTGTGTTCAGATACACTAAAGGTTAGACCGCACTAGGCGGAACTGCACTGCAGCGGAACTGCGATTCAAAATAATTTGTATGAAATTGTATGAAGTTCAGTTGCCGCTTAGTGCGATATAGCTCATACAATTTCATACAAATAATGTTTTGCCGCGTCGTGAAGTGTAGTTCCGCTGCAGTTGTGTGCGGTCTAACCTTAATAGTCTAAGAGCCGGGAGCAGATTTTGGTCGTGAAAGGAAACCAAAAGATATTAATAGTATAGGTAGTCCTGGTGAAGGTGATAACGAATACGTTCGTCTGCCAGCAAGTAGTGGCCCGTTACCACGTTAAAGTGCATCAAAAGTACAACTTTTCTGAAAATTGAAATCGGATGGGATACAACTTGACGCCATCAACTCCCTGATTACAAAAATGGTTTCGACAGACGTCTTGGTGGCCCCAAAACCCAGACAGACGTCCCCGAAAACGCGATTTTGTTGGCGTTTTTAGGCTTTTGGGAAACCAACTGAAATGGACCACAACTTTTAGCCATGGACTCCCTGAGTGTGAATGAATATGTACGTGACAGACGTCTAAGTGGCCGCGAAACCCCGAAATTTCCAACAATTCTTGATTAGAAATTCTAATTGGGTTGGATATAGTTCACAATTGATTTTCGCAATAAAATTGATGTAAGCTGTACTGAACTTAATAAAACTTTCGTCTTGACAAGGCCCTCACTGTCAACTGAAGAGTCCAAGTGAGAACGCCGGGACGAAACGCCAATTTTTATGGACTAAAGGCCGTTAAAAGCTATATTGAATCAATAATTCAACAAGTCCAATTAAATAATGCTAAGTCTTCTACTTGGCTGATGTATTTCAGTAGTATATAGAATTTGTATTATAAAACACATTCATATGTCAGCTGTTAGTATAATCCAAGCAGATCCGAAAATTTTTGGGACAGCTTTAGATTTCTTTTTGACATCAGCTGTTTGGCTAGTCAGCTGAACAAATCCGGATACCTTTGGTTACGTATTCGAATGCGGCCAATTGCTTACTATAGAACCTACAGTTTTATCAATTTGATATTGCTTACCATAGAACAACAAGTTACAGTCATGTCATATCATATCACATCATATCATTATCATACCATATTTACTATATTACGATTGCAATGAAGATTTTATGAAATAGAGTCAATGTGGTAGATCGATAAGTTAATTGTTTTTTTTTTATTAGTTACGTATATAAGAAAATATAACTTAAAATTAGCAAATAATAAAAGCACAAAATAAATTCAATACAAATATACAAAGACAAAGACATACAAAAAGAAGTTGCAAATTTTTGTTTAGTTCTTCCAGTTATAAAAAATAAATTAAATTGGTTTTCGACTGACAAAACTGTCGTTTGGGTAACTTAATAAGAATATATATTTTCTTATATTTTTAGTTTCACTCAAAATGAAATCCGAATATTTAATTCATTAAACAACAATGGGGATAATGTTTTCCACTCCTTAGTCTCGGCACTATATTCTTCAACAGTGTCCATCCATTCCAAATTATATATTCCTCCGATAACAATAAATGAGTTATTAAAAGAAAAACACATTAATTGGCAACGTGGTGATGTTAATCGAGTCATTACATCCCATTTATCAGATAAAGGATTATAACCTTCAACCCTGTCTGATAACTGACAATTAACATGCCGACCTCCAAATGTGAACAAATACCCACCACTGGATACCAATCCAAAATATTTACATGTTTCTGTTTTAGGAGTTTTATAAGACCACTGATTGTTATCCGTACTGTAGCATTGCATTTCTTTGGTAGAAACTACGTACAAACAATCATTTAATACTGCTGTTTGAGCATCAGCAAATATTGGTTGTAGTAGTGGTTCAACATCTTCCCATTTTTGGTCCAAGAAAACATACCTTTCCACTGATAGAAATAATGTTAAGTTGTTATCAACGATACAGCTTCCACCGATGACATATAAAAAGCCATTTAGTATGGCAATTTTAGCTTCCGATCGAGGTATTCTCATCGAAGGCAACAAACCTGTCTCCTCAGTTTCCATATTGTAAAATTTGATTTCATTTAGTCGTTCGCCATTATTTTTAAATCCTCCAGCTATTATCACTAAATCTTTATCAACAATTGTCCTGAAATTATGTATATTATCCCATGAAGATATAATCTTTTTATATGTCCAAGTGTTGAACTCTGGATAATACATTTGGACGTTTAAATTATTCAAATGGTATCCAGTGACAAGAACTAATTTGGCAGTCTGATAACTTTATCTCGGCCTGGCAATATCTCTTCGGTATGTTGAACGTTTGTCTGGAAACAAATGCCATTGAAGCCAACGATGAACAAGTTTGTGGCTGTTTAAATGTATGCACAACCCACTTATGTTTTCTAATATGAACTTATGAGTCAGGAATTGATAACGTACACTCGAAAGACGCGTCTCTCAACTTTCCTCATGGTTCTTTTCGTCATGCTGCAACCAAACCAACAGACATTCCACAATTTTTCTTCAGAAGAAACAACAACCTCATCTCTGGAAAGAATATCATCCATTATTTTCACATCAAGGTTTAGGAAATCGATTCCAGAGCAAATCTCTTCAAAGTGATCGCAAGCCAACGAAAATGATTCTTCATAGAGTTGCATATAATCATATTGCTTAGCAAATGTAGCTGTATTCAAGCAATTACTGCCATTCAACTCTTGCTCGATGAAATCAAAACAAAGTTCCAGCAATGGTTGAATTTGGAACTGCTCTGCAGCCCTTAGTACTTGCCGTACAGTTTCAAGACAAAAATGAACTGAACCGGTGTACATAAATTGAAGGATTGACTCCAAAGTGCTTCTTTCAAATTCTTTTACTTCGATCTGCATTAGTTTTGTGTTGGGCATGCTGTGGCACGACTCCTGAAAGTATTGACTTGTGGCACACAAAATAATACGATGAGTTCGTATTTGGATGCCATCGCTTCCGATTAAGATAAGATCGGAAAATTCTCTGCTTTCATGGAGAGCTTCAAGGTTTTTTGAAATTTTTATCGAGATCTTGTGGCATTCATATGAGTTTGTGTTCATCGACTTGTCGGGTTTAATTAGATCTTGATTCTGGCTTGACATTTTTAGATTTGCTAAAACAAATACAGGTTTACAGACTTGAATAAAAAAATTTATGTGAAAGGATAAGGGAGCAGCAAAGAAATACCTATATGAAAATAAGAATAGAATACGAATAAAGCAACTATGTACAAATTCCTAGTCCAGCCAAAAAAAACCCCTCACAATGGCCTAGAGATGAAATTTAACAAAAGCGCAAATCAAAATATTGAGGCCATAATAAGATAAATTTAAATCTTTACTTGCGCTTCAAGCGTTTACTAAACTCAATTAAATATTACTACTTACCAAATTAAATGTTTCTATGCAACTTTTTTGTTGCTATTTCTTGTGTACTAAAAACTACAATACTGTAAACTTTACTCAAGTTTCTATTTGTTTTTTTTTTAACGTGTTTGATTTGAAAAATTATGGGATGTGTTCAGATTTCGGGATGGATTAAACGAGTTAATTTATTAAGCGTTCAATACACGATACAATTATTGTACCGATTATCGTACAAAAGTTGAATAGCATGCGACGATTGTATCGTGTGTGTAAACCGAAGTATCCGCTGTACCGAAATCGCATGGTCGAATGCTATCGAGCGAAAACAAGAGGTAGCGTGCGACCGCTTTGATGGGGATCGTACCGTTTGTTTACGTTTGTACGACCGTTGAAGCCGAAGCTTCTGTGTTCGCTGCTAGTAGGTAAACACATATGAATGAAAAAAATGGTTTCAATAGCAGACAAAGAATTCTGGTTGGAATTTATTGAAATTCACAGCTAGATATGTCTCACTTTTGGAATGTTTACATTCCCGATTATAGCAACAACTTTTTTGACAGTTGATGCAATCGCGAGTTAATCGTATGGTGTGTGTGCTCACGTGCGATATCGCTACCGATATCCGTACAATTCAAATTGGTACGATGGGTTGTATCGTGTATTGAACGCTTTAGACGAGAAAAAAGTGTCAGTTCAGCGAGTGTAAATGGCCCCGCTGTACAGGTAAGTTTACACATCACATCATGCCTGTCCACATTTGATTTTTAATGCTAGGTGAATATAGTGAGTCAGGTAGATTTTATGTGCGTGAAAAAGAGATGGATAGATTCCACCCAACACGAAAGATTTTTTATTGTGTTAATGACAGATGGATGGATTTCTAGTGTGGGAGACATCCCTGCAAACCAAAACCCAGTAGTTTGCCTTGAAACACAACCACAAACAAAACGCATTCTATAAATGTATGTGTTTCTTTAGTTACTCTCCCCTCAAAAAAAGTACTTTTGTTTCTCCTAAAAAAAAATAAAACGCTCCTATCGTAAAAGGGAAGAAAGAGTGCGTTGTATACGATGCACAAAGTTTTGTCTCATTTCGAATGTGCACACTGCACAACATGACAAACAAAATAAAATTATTTTATCGGCGAGCGCGAGTTATAAATGGTTGTTTTTTCGTTGTTATTTATATCAGATTCATCAGGGTCAAGGAAACCATTTTCGACGATCGTTGAGATTGCATCAAATTGTTTAATTATTGGAACGGCTCTAAAGTCTGAACAATTTTTGTATTTATTTTGATAAAACTAGCAATAAACTGGTGACAAAAACTATTCGTAATATTCAATTTATCAAAAGGCTCAGTTTCAGATGAAACAAACTACTTCTTTTACGTACAAGTTGCACCAGTTATATCCGTAATTCTAGATTCGAGAACTCAGTAATTGTAGTAGTACGGATATAACCGGTGAAATGTATGCGCATAAGAAGTACTTAAGGACAAGTTTCAGTGCTTTCGCTATGGTTTAAGAAACTACTGGCGAATAAAGATTAGAAGTACTTCCAGTAGTGCTTCGCTGATATACATTTGAAATACCTTTGTCAGTACTGTAATGGAGGGGAAATTCACTATATTTCGCATTCTAGAAAGAGATAGCTGCTTCATGTATTCTCATGTATAGGAGGCATATAACTGAGTTTTTTCCCGAGCCCCTCTCTTTTTTCAGTGGAAAAGAAGTACTTCTATTACGTGTATATTTCACTGGTTATTTATGTAGTTCTACGTTTGCTGGGATGGATGCATAGACATTAGCTGCAATTTGTTATGCCCCATATCTGCTTTGGATTTGATCATGAGAATAAAACAGACAGAATCACAATGACAACGGTGGCTATATAAACCCACCTCTTTCTTCCTTATTATTCATGTATTCCTTCTTTCTTCTTACTTCGAATAGCCATCTATTGGACAGAGTTAAAACGAAATTATAAAAGGAAAAGCTAAGGGTGTGTGATAAGAATGGATTTGAAAATCCAAATCCAAAAACAATGCTGGATCTTGAGTTGTTTTTGTATCACATGTATTTTTGAATGTAAATCCAAACCAAATCAGATCTGGGGGAAAATAAAACACAGCTATCCCAACTAAGAATTAAGCTTGCAGTAGGTCCGATTTTCATAATTTGGGAAGCTTTTGCTATTATATAATTTACACAAGGCTTAGTTATGCAAATCAAACATTTTTGTTGGTATTCTTACCCAAAACAATTTCCTTAAGGCATTTTAGAATAAGTTATATAGCAGTCAATGAGGTTTAACTTTCATAAAGCCACCTGCCAACATTGGTAAGTGAAGTACAAAAATAAATTGTTTGTATATAGCAATCACCTGCAAGCCTAATACAAATCATGTCACGTGGATTTGCATATAGCGAACTACTACAGCTATAGCTTTTGCATTATATGTTCTTATACAAATCATACCACGTGGATTTGTATATAGCAAAATACTACAAGCTTTAGCTTTTGCATTTTGTTCTTATGCAAATGTGCAGGTTTTTGCGGTTTGTACTGCTATCTTTTCCAACAACATATTCACTTACATATTAAAAAAAACCCAGGCAAAAACTTACACCCCACAAGCACAAAAAACTATGAAACATCAAATTCAATGACAAGCCTTGAACCATGCAGCGCTCATGTTTTGTTCACTTATTTTTTTTTCGGCATGTCGCTGCATGGACCTGTTCGTCAGTCAAAATTAATTTACATGGTGATAAATGAGAGTGCCCACACCAATGCGGCAAGGAAACATACGCCTTTTAAAATTTATTTACAGGATGATAAATGAGAGTGCCTACACCAACTGCGATTGTTTCTTCGCCTCACCGAATGTTTCGCTTTGGTTTGGGAGACTCTTAAAGGCTCTCCCAAACCAATGCGGAACATTCGTTGCAGCGAAGAAACATTCGCATGTCAAAATGTATTTACATGGTGATACATGAGAGTGCCCACAACAACGCGGCGGAGAAACATATGAAATAATTTTGACTGAAGAATATGTTTCTTCGCCACAACGATTGTTCCGCATTGGTTTGGGAGAGATTTTAAGTAGCTAGTAAGTGACAAAATCTTACTCCTAATGCATGAATTATTGATAACTTGCCGCTTGCTCCGTTTATTTATACGGGGTTAAAAGAAAATATCAATAAATTTGAATAAGATAATTTAAATAAAACAAAAATACATTTTTTATCTGTAAAAGAATATTTTATTTATTTATTTATATATTTCGGATATTAGTTCTCTTTTTTTTTGTAAAAAATCATTATAAAACGTACGCTCAGAGTTGCAACACTATTCGAAAGTATCGCTTATTTGATCTTAAAAATTATTACGTTTAAAAAAAATTAAATTAAACGAGTTAAAAAAAACGTAAAATTTAAATTAAAAAATATATATTCTTAAAAATTATTTATGTTTAATTTATACTCACATAATTTTTTATGTACAACCATAAAAAATAATTCTCTTTGTCTTCATAAACTTGTTGGTAGATAGAAGTTATACTTAATAGTTAAAAAAAAAATATTGTAACTTAAATATCACAATATCATTTAAAATACTTACCTTCAACTATAAACAGAAACGCCCATTTGGCGTGTGGAAAAATAAAATTTAAATCTTAAAAATAACATAAAACTTAAGCTAAGAGCTAAAAGTTTAGATCTTTTCTAAATAATTTGCACTTAGAGTGAGAGAGACCATATATATCGGAAGGGCGGGAACGGACCAATAGAGTACAGTTGCTTCATTACTGCACTTATCTTCTGTTGTTTAACATCTGCAGATAGTACTCGCAGTTTGTACAGTAAACCGCTGGCGCTATTACGTGACGTTTCCGACACAAATTGCATTCGACTGCTTTTGCAGAAGCCTTCACAATTGCATTGTTATAGACACGGGTGGGAATAACGGTGACATTAACGGCCGCACCATTTTGCTGGCTATTATTATCTAGGGTTGGCATTCCGTTAGTATTTTGCTGCTGGGATGCTAGTTCAGCTTCGCCTTTGGTGCCGGGTTCGAAGCTGACCTTCTTTTGGGACATCTGTTTCAATGGTGCAGGTGGCTGAAAATATGGAGAGGAGTTTGGGGGAAGGGAGTTATTGTTACCACCAGAGTAGGCGCCGTGTGGAAGTGGCACCCTCTGGTAGGGTGATGGTCCATTAGCATGGTGCCGATCATCTTGCAATTGATGGTAACCGTTCTGCTGAGAAATCATGTGATAACCGTTAGGAAGTTGTTGGTTTATAATTTGCTGCTGATGTTGCTGTTGTTGCTGCTGCTGCTGTTGTTTTTGCGCTGCCATTTGAAGTGATACCAAATAGCTTTGATTTAAGTTCGGTACTTGTAAGCGACTGGCAGGGTTTGAGCCGGGATAGGCCTGCTGATCGACGATTGGAGCCCGCGACCCAACGATGCCGTTTACATTGGCGTCCATTTGTCCAGTGTTGCCACTGAGCATCTGCATGTGTTGCATGTTGGCAAGACTAGCGATGCCGCTCATACTGGTTCGTGGCGGTAGTTGCTGAACCAAGCCGTTACCATTGTTAAGTGGGCTTGTAATGAGGTGGGAGCTGGAGTTATTGTTTGTGTTAGTATTGGCACTTCCGTTCATCTGTCCTGGTACATTTTGCATTCTGAAAATGTCCTGCATTGGAGTGTAAACTTGTGAACGCATGTTGTGTGTGGCGGTGTTAGTGTTAGGGTTGGATTGGGATGGTGGCAGTTGCTGCTGTATCGGTGGGATCTGTTGTTGTTGATGAAATTGTGGACTGTTACTGCCCGAATATGCAATTTCATGGCGATTATTGTCCATTTGTGGACTGTGTTGGTGTCTCATCTGGATGTAGCGATGCATTTCTTGAGGTATGCTTCGTCGTGTATCCATTGCAGATGGTGTTGGACTTGGCTGCTGTTGCTGGGAGACATTTCTCGGAGTTGCTTCGGTTGAAAGCCTAAGCATATTTTGCTGCTGCTGTTGAATAAGTTGGGCAGTGACTTTGTCATTTGGGTTTTGAGCAGTGCGTAAGACACGCTCCAGAATCGGATTAGGAATGAAGCTGTCATCTTCCTCTTCATCTGCTGTGGCAACGAGAATGACCTGGTCACAAAATGAGACGCTCTTCTTCTTAACTCTCTTTACGCCATTTTGAGAGTTATTCAGTGTTTGCTGAACAACTGCGTTTAGCATTTCAACTTCGCGTATTTCCTCGGCGATCTGGCTTTGTGCGATCTCGTATTTTGGTTTGGGAAGTCCCTGGTTTGAAGGCAGTCGCGGGCGTGGGCAGTCGACTTCGTCAACTCCACCACAACCTGTTGGACCTGGAAGACCATTCATTTGTGTACGAATTTGCAGCTTGCCGCTGAGAAGTTCCTGCGATGGATACGATCGGATTTGTGAGTTTGGATCTGAAATTTGCTGTGTTGTCACCTGTGGTTGAAGCTTAGTTTGTTCGAATCGATTGGCCAGATCTCGTACACTATTCGGAGATCCCACTGTATCGGGCTTCTTGCTTCTAAGATCACTTTGTTTCATTTGGAGCTCCCTCAGCCAATTGTCATTGGCAGTGGTATTGGGTGAATTCTGGTCTTTTCGCATCTTCATGAGGTGCTGTCGCTGCTGAAGTTGCGCTAAAATGCTTGTGGTGCCTTCCAGAGTTTCTAGATTACGGATTTTATTTGCTTCGAGAGCTTGGATCTGATTTATTTGCTGATTAAGTGGTTCCATATCGATTTCTGGTGGTGGTGGTGGGAAATCTTCACTCGCTTGTCTCGAATGGCAAGCTGATGCTGGCGGGCTGGGATATGGAGGGAGGTCAAGTGTTGAGTCCATAAGACGACCATCGACTTCATCAACTCCTCCATCGGCATAGCCATATTGATTCTTGTAGCTATTATTGTTCTGTTCATCGTGCTTCATTGGGGACTGTTCGGAATGAACCTGTGCGCAGGTAGTTATGATTGTTTGGCATGAATCTTCACTCATGCTGGAGATGTTTGAAAGATTTGCTTCATGGAAAGGTTGGATGATTTGATCTTGTTGAGTTAAGGCAGAACTTGTTCTCAAAGGTGGTGGTGGAGCGACTTTGGCGACAACTGTCAATTGTCGACCACTTCCATGGAAGCTCTTTCTCATTAACTTACTACGCTCAAGGTTTGGGTTGGCATTGCTCGTCTCTCGAAAATCAAAATGTCCCTCTGAAATATATCCACTCGTATTGTTTTTGTTTAAGCCAACAGTGCTGTCATCCACAGATACCAAAGTAGGAGCTGGTGTTTCCTTTGGCTGTTGCTCTTCGACAGCATTTGCCTCAGTTAGATCGGGCATGGAACGGTTCTTCCTTCTTATCAAACCCCCCATAAGAAGCTTTCTACGAATTTTGTGCTGCTTTTTACCGCTTTTATCCTTTTCTTTTTTTTCATCTTTATCTTCTTTGTGTTTCTTGAGCGTATCCTTGGCATTGACAAGCAGAGTCTCAGCAACTGAAAATTCTCGTGTGATCTTGTTCCGATCTTCACTGCGACTTCGCTTGTCTTTTTCCTTGTTGCGACCAAAGATGCTGCGACTTTCCCTTTCTGGCTTTGCCGGTGGATCGAATTCAATGGCATTCTCGTCAGCAAGAATAGAAGCCTTTATTGGTGTCTTTTTCTTGGGCAAAGTTGCATAAATTTCAATATTTTTGTTGATTGACTTTTCCAGAGTCTTATCCTTGCTGTTTTGACGGATGTGTTTGACGCTGCCACCACTCATGATGTTCTTTATCAACTCTGGAGGATAATTGGTCTCCAGATCCGTGCCCTTCTCGACTAAGATTCTACGATGAAGACTGCGAGCTCTCATTATACAAGTATTGTGCTTCATTCTGGCGAAAGTCATAGTATGTGGATTGCTATAGGGAGCATCCATTGCTGCTCGAGCTCTACCTGCCGCAGCATTGCATAGCACAAGAGCTGTTTCTAGGTCATGAGATTCCTCAACAATTCTGGATTTCTCAAGGAGCTGATCAGCTTCTTGGCATAGCTTCTCACAGTCTCCGGTTAGTACCACCGATTCGGGTATCTTGGCCAATTGCGGATTGTGATGTTTGGGTGGATAAGAGTCCGTTGATGAAAGTGAGAATGAATCATAGCCCGGATCGTAGGGCATACCAGCTTGTCTTGTCGGGCTTTGAGGCACTGCAGCAGGTCCTCCCCGTTTGCCTACCATGTAAAGGTAAGGATTATCAAGAGTCGTTGAAGAAGCTGAGCTAGCACTGTTTCTATCACCACTCCAGTTTCCTGAATCACGCCGTCTAGGTTGATTCAGATGATCTGGGATCGTCAGCCCATCACTTGGTGGCGAACCATTGGCCACTTGGCCAGACTCTGCACTCAAACTTCGATGAAGATTCAAATGGTGCTTTCGAGCAAGTTGAGAATTTAATGTGTTCTCAATTGGTTTACGATTCAAAAATCCACCTTCTTTGTCTTCCATTGATGGATTTCCATTTTGAAAGATTTTATCTTGGATCACGCTTAAATTCTGATACTGAGCATTTAAAACATTCTCAACAGTTTTGCGGCTTATGTAAGCATCGGTTTCATCCGACGACGGAAAGATCTTGCTCTGGATAACACTTAGGTTCTGATAGTCGTTCGGTGATCGAATGGGAGTGGGAGTTATGGCACGACGGGTATTACCCATTATGGGCTTCTCAGGACTGGGCGTGATGGCCCGCCGGGCATTGGATTGGATAAGTTCTTGGATATACTGGGGTGGCATTTGGGGGCCAGCTGGTACTTGGGGAACTGCATAGAGTAACAACAATGGTTGATAGCGTCCACGGCTACATTTGTCAACCACTCCTTCCCAATTGGGACCAACCTGGAAATATAAAGAAAGAAAATAATATAAACGACCGTTGGAATAATAGCTAAACTGTTATAGTCGAAACATTACCTCTTTAACATTGGCATCATCAAAGTATACCCAGACCTTAAGCTTTGTATGAAAGAAGAACGTTGTGTAGTGCTTTCCATAATAGGACACAATACCAACGAGTTCATGCTGGACAGTTTGTGCCCAACGCTGATCTGACACTTGATGGAAGACATCAGACAATCTTAAAGTAGTACCGACTGCCTTTAACACAGCATGAACCTGGTCTGCTGCAGGTCTTTCTGAATCCCAAACAATACCGATTGACACGACATCAGGTCGGTTGAGCAGGGCACGACAGATACCAATCTTGGCGCCACAGGAGTTCTAAATTTAAAACAATAAAAACAAAAACTCTCTTTAAATGTTGTCAAGGGTATGAAATCGATATAGAACCCATATGTCAGTAATATCGGCCAGTCATCATTTCATCATAATCAAATTGGACGATTTTTGTATTGAGGTAAACCAGATAATTGACAGGTCAGAAAATTGACAAAGCCATATGGTATATGCGGATGCGGTATATTTTATTATTTTATTTGTGAACTTGCATAACCGCTTTCAATAAGTTTGATTAATGATGACGAAATGTGTGGTGATACAGGATTATATAGTAACCACATAATTTATAACAAAAACAAAAAGATCATTACTCACCGGACAGTCACGTATGTCACCCATATTTCCCGCCGACCGGAGTAGTTGGCCAAAAGTCAGTTGTTGGTGGTTTTGAATGGCCAAATTATTTTGTGATGTCAGAGCCGATGCCGAAACATAGTGAACCATCTGTGAAAGAAAAGATTAATTACAATTTGAAATTATTGTTATTTAGAATACTTTCAATTTTTTTTGAATCAAAATTATATAAAAAGTATTTGAAATTTTATGTTAAATTCCCAAACAAACGTGAAATCAGAGCAAAACAATCGCAACAATCACAAAAATTAAACACAATATTAAATTACAGAAAACTGTCGTTATGCTGTTAATTTAAATGTGATTGAAATAGGGTCCAAGCCCAAGGCTTTTCGTTTAACCATTTTCACTATTAGCTCTACCATCGCTTTCTATATGACGGTTTTTTTTTTCTTTCTTTATTTTTTGATCGCTGATGGACTTTATTTCAATTTTAAATACAAATTTTAATGATATCTCTGTTTATACTGCGATGACTCACCTGAGTAAATGGTAACTGCTCTGAGTTGGCACCACACTTGCAAACACTTTGTTCAATAACGCGCATTGCAAAACGACGATGCGCAATGCATGCCTGTGACTCACAGGAATCTCCATCGTCTGGTGATATGTGTGAGTGTACACGATGCAACAAAAGCTCAAAACATTCAGCTGCATCTCCTAAACATCCCAAAGGAAATCTTCTTCCAGCCAATGGACCACTTGCCAAAGCACGACGAAGTGGTTCGGGGCATAGAGCTGGTTCAGAGCTTGTTTGAAGTTGTTGGAAAAGTTCCTATAAATAAACACAGGGGTATAATTTAGTCAAATAGCAGTTATAACATTCACGGTATATATAAAAACTGAGAGCTGATAATGAAATTCGCAACGATTTTTGTTCTCAATAAAATGTCAAAATTATACTTCCAGTAAAAGTGGCATAGAAGTACAAAATGTCATATAAAATATAATTTTTGATGACAGCTCATGTGAAATTATAATAACAAAAGTCAAATTCACTTTCGAAGTTCGAATAAGCATCGATTCGAATTCCATAAACCCAGTTTAATAAATAAAAAATAAATAGTCACTCACAATAACAGCGTTTATACAACGATCACGATTAATAATAATTTCATTGGTTGGACCATGAAATTTTTCAGCAGTCGATGGAATTTGCGTTACCATTGCAATGCCAGAAGTAATTTTCGCAGTGGTTTTTCGCGTTAAAGTAGCAGATTTATTACTATCATTTTGTTCGGTATATTTTTTTGGACTTATGCGTGGTAAAGTCCCACCACCACCTCCACTATTTGCATTTGAATTATTATTAAATTTTGTTTGCTTTGAAGATTGTTCTTTAATGGCCTTCTGGACGGGTGCTGTAGCTGCTGTTGTACCAACAATATTAGTTGGTTCTTTCCGTTTATAACGAAATTTAATCATTTTTCTGCTTTATTCTTCAGATTGTAGAAATATAATCGAGTCAACTAAGGGAGGATTTTTTTTTTATTTAATTTCAAAGGGTTTCATTTATTTTTATAAGTTTCGTTTTGGAAATCGATTTCTGGATAGTTTGGATACGAAGTTTTTTAAGATTTATATGCACCATCAGCAATCAAGAATATCTACGTAGGTACACACATACAACACACAATTGCAGTTATAAAGTTTAGCAGTCGAAGAGCTAAAAATTGTTTGGAATAGTTTTTCAACTAGACCAAACTATAATTTTGCTTCTGTCGTTTATTACATGTTTCAGTTAGTATTTCTGCTTTAACGATGCTTTCTGGTAACTTTTCGTTAGATTTTGACATAAACTTATGGTGGATTTACGTGTATCTTCGTCTGACTTCTGCGAAAAAGGGGATGCAAAATGTAAATTAACATTTGTTGGATACAGAGAGAACATTAATATGCAGAAGATCTTCGTACATTGGGATTATAGGTAATACTATAATGCAGATATGAAGATGAACATGTTCATCTTCTGGATAGTTCTCTCGGATTTTGGGCATACATCTATCCCGCTCTACTTTTCTTCATGTTTGCAGATGAGGATAAACATATGTCAATCCAGCACAAGTTCAGTTAAACCATCAAGAAGATAAACATATTAATCCTCATAAATCTTAACTATGAAACTTCCTAAAATCTGCATGCATGAAGACCTTCTGCATTTTTTTCCTTTTTTCTCTATCCAACAAATGTAAATTTCATATTGCATCCCCTTTAAATGCAAAGGTCAGGCAATGATTACATGTAAATTCACCATTATGGTAAACCAAGTTTAATATATATTTTAAGTAAAACTAAACTACATATTTTCTAATTATTATTTTTTCAAAAAAGCAAACAAATAAATCCCCCCATTGATTTAGATCCCCCTCAAGACAAGAGGTAAACAAACAAAAAACTCAGTTGAATTTGAGTCATGGTACAAGGCTTCTATATTCAGCTAAGCCAAAAGTCAGTCAGGACAGGAAGACAGGAAATGTTTTTTATGACGATTCCTCTCATATTACAATTTACAAAGACTATACAGTGACACTTAATTTTTTTTAAATTCCTCATTGTGATGGCAAGTTTTAAGGAAAAGGGTATATAAACTCGTTCATACAAAAAAAAATGATAATGAGGTTTGCAAAAACATTACAGCAATTTTACAAAATGATTGTACAGAAAAAAAAAACATAATTACTACTGGCAACTATAGGGGATGTACAGATATTTTTTGTTTCCCTGAATTTTTTCTTTATTCGCATTGTGGCATGTGGCATCAAGTCAATAACAGGTGGCTGGAAGTGGCAAAATCGATTACCCATATTTACTGGCTCTTTTCTTTTGCAGAAACTAAGAATACAAAAATAATCATATATAAAAACAGGGAAAAGTAGCCCACATGGCTTTTTTACTTTGCACTCGACTGTGGTACAAATTATATAGTAGATACCAGTTTTGAACATTTGTCGTAAACAAAAATAAATGTAGATTACTTAATGGCGGTGCTATTGGAAGTTTTAAGTAAAGTTTAATTTAAAGTAAACTACAATTTATATACGTTTGGGTTATTTGCTTTTTGCTAACGAATTTGTATTAGGAACTCTCAAATTAAATACTCAAAAATATCAATATCAAAATCATTTAGGTAGGTATTCATCCAGTGACGAGGTAAAACTTAAACTCGAGCTAAGACCTTCCAATTTCGAAAAGTTGTTTTAACTCATAAACAATGATGATCTCGTACTTTAATTAATTAAGCTGGAACCACACCACTGTCTCATATGTGGTGTGTTAAGTTGTGTGTCACTGTCATTCCATATATTTCATGCACTATATACAGCGACTCAACACACGAAACAAATATAGTTCTACCGATATGAAATACATAAAGGGGGTTCACATATTTTCAAATATGTTTGACAAATTTTTGCTTGGTGAATGTTAAATATAAGCCATTTCACATTTGTCAAACACGCCATTAAACATCCCTTATTATAAATATTTTTACCACGGTGGACGTTTTGATTGCAGCTCCCCTAACAGATCAAATATTAGAAGATGAAGAACAAGGAGAAAAAAAGGCAACAAAATAACACAAAACGAATTTGGACTAATACTACGTTTCCACCAGACACTAAACCAAGGCTTATTAGTTTGTCAAATCAAACAAACTTCTTTTTTTCAGGGAATAATTGTGGAACTGACACATTTAAACGCCATTTAAGTTTATTGCCAGATGGAAATGTAAACAAAAACTATATATATCGCTTCCACTACATACCAAAAAAATGAAACACCATCACCACTATTACGATTGTCGTTTCACTAAAACGACAAGGCTCTAGAGTTGGTGTTTAAATAAACCCAAATCTTCGACATTCTCTCCAATCTCCAACCATCTCATCATTATGACAAAATTAGTTTTAATAAAATATCAATTTCCGCCTCCAGGGACGTTTCGTTTTACTGTCGTTTTAGTGAAACGACAACCGTAACAAGGGTACATTTGAATGTTTTGACATAATCATCTTTTTGATCTTTTTGTGCAGTGGAAACACCAAAAAAATCTCATTACCTAAATCTCGGTTTAGTGGTGGTTGGTGGAAACTAGTGATTTTTTTTTTTTGTTTTATTTTTATTATTTTTGCCAAGCCTTTGGTAAACTTCTATATTATTCAATTGGGTTTTTTGTGTGATAACACACTCGCAGTAAGGCTGTATAGCTTTCGCTCCGTCATTTATATTATTTATGAATGTTTGAATGTTCAACAACCACTTAAGTGGGCTACCACCATTGTATTTGGATGGAATTATTATATTTCAAAAAATTCTCTCTAAAAATCACAATCTCCTCATACAGCCGTCTGTATTATTTTTTGTTTTCTTTTGATGCGCACAGGTTGAAAACTTTTGTAAAAATGTCCTCTTCGTTTGACGATAATGCGTTCATATTCTTAAATTATATATGCTCGTCAAACTAGCAAAATATGAAAATATTTTGTTGTTCTTCCGGCATG
The DNA here is from genome assembly GCA_949320155.1 of Melangyna quadrimaculata. Lineage (NCBI taxonomy): Eukaryota > Metazoa > Arthropoda > Insecta > Diptera > Syrphidae > Melangyna > Melangyna quadrimaculata. The sequence continues at coordinate 15,091,623 of OX439484.1, read as the reverse complement.
TTTGATAATCTGTTTGATCGTTCAGATTTTAAAATTCGAGTCATTCAAACAATGTTTATCAAACATATTTGGGAAAGTTAACGCCCCTAATAGTGACCAAAGTCGTGAATCGTTCTGTGTGTACAATTTCAAATGATTTCTGGAAAAATCTTGTTGGAAAAATCGGGAATTGTAAATCGAGACAATAACACAACATAGGATACTTGTGTGTTTCCGAGCTGTACAGCGGCGCCATTTGCACTCGCTGAACTGACCCTTATTAACTCGTCTAATCTCTAATCTCGAAATTTGAACACATCCCAATTTATTTTTTCAGTTGCAGTTGCAGGCAGTGTTCCCAGATTCATAGTTTTTCCAACCAAAATGGTTTTGGAAGGTGGTCTAGCGACTTTTCATTTCAGGTTGCGGCAACACTGATGGTGGGATTTATGGTGGGAAATTTTTTCAAACTTTTTTTTTATGATGGGAAAATATTCCAGAATTTACTTGATATAACAATGTACCCATATTTCTCAAACTTTATTTTTCACTCATACCGTATTTTCATATCCATACATATTGTGTATGTAGTATGTACAGTACATACCTATATTTGGTTTGACCATATCCTGCACCCACAGACACCAGTCGTTTCTTCTTTTCCGAAAAAAAAAATCTTTACAGTTTTCTGATTTCAACAACAATCTACCGTGTTTACGTCCCTACAAACAAAAACAAAACAACGCCAGACCAGAGAGAGAGAAGCAGAAAAACACCAGATTTTTGTTTGCCTCTATCTCTTTGACCTAACTCTAAGGCTACCTGTTCACATCAATATATTTCTTATTCAAAAACTTACTCTCGCACATATAACTTGTGCCAATTAGTGATAATTATAGTGGAAATTTATAACGTGTGTAAGGTGCCTTTTGTATTTTCAGTTGTTAGCGGTACTTTATGTTTGTATATTTGCATTTATCCTTCTGGTTTATTGGCCGCGTTCAACGCATCAAATTTGTCAGTACTTTATTTTCAGAAGGAGCTTCTAATTGGCCAGTTGTCATTAGCTGACATTCAGTTACGTTTAGTGAAGTTTAGTTACGTTTCATCTGAATTTTCAGCAAGAAATTCCCAACTGAAAATTCAGCTGACAGCTTTTCTATACAAAAAGAAGGCTCTTAATACAAAAGTGACATTTCATATAATTTTGCGTTCAACGACAAAAATTAAGTACTTTATTTTCAGCAGTTATGATATTTTTGCATTGAAAGGACCCATTCTTTTGCTTTTTTTGTTGCTCGCAATTTAGTAAGTTATTATGTGTATCCTTTTTCCATCATATTTCACCATTTTTATGAATATGTTCCTACCTTAAAAGCTTTTTATTTTATTTTATTTTATTTTATTTTATTTTATTACATTTTATTTTAATTTGTTTTTTGTTTTTTGTATTTTATTTTTATTTATAAGCAAACAGATCACTCATCTTCAAAAAAAATATTTTTTCTTTATTACCCTTGTTCTTAAGCTTAATACTTATTTGTTTAAGTTGACAAAATGAGAAGTAAGTGTTCGTTCACTTTTCTTACTTAACATTAAATCATTTTTATTTAATTATTTATGTAATAGTTGGTAGAAAAATTATGGTTGTTTTTTTTTCCCTCCCAGTACAAATTTAGTGGGAAGTTCTTTTTAATTTAGTGGGTTTTTTAAAATTTTATCTGGCATCACTGGTTGCAGGCAGAGTTGCAGGTTGCAGTACAGTTTACAGACACAGCGTGCGTATTGAAATTGCTACACGCTACAGATTTATTGCTGCATAAAAATTCATACTAATAAAAACATTCAATTTGGTGAGAAATAATTCTAATTTGAGTTTAGAATGTATTGACCCCTTTTAGACAGGAAGGGCGTAAGGGGACGGAAGAAAATCCCCCCTCACACCCTTCTCACGAACAAACTAGCTAGTTTCTGGAAACTCATTGTCCTTGTATGAAAGCGGTCTGTAATGATTTTTTAAGTGTACCTATGTAATAATTTAAGTTTGTGGTATTATGGCTGAAATATTTGATTTGCGCTTTTGTTAAATTTCATCTCTAGGCCATTTCGATTTGTTGTATGGCTGGACTAGGAATTTGTAGTTACTTTATTTCTATATGTATTCCCTTATCCTTTCACATCAATTCTTGTATTCATGTCTTTAAACCTGTGTTTGTTTTAGCAAATCTAAAAATGTCGAGCCAGAATCAAGATCTAAATAAATCCGACGAGGCGATGAATACTAACACATTTGAATGTCCCGCGATCCCGATAAAACTTTCAAAAAACCTTGAAGCTCTCCATGAAAGCAGAGAATTTTCCGATCTTATCTTAATCGGAAGCGATGGCATCCAAATACGAACTCATCGTATTATTTTGTGTGCCACAAGTCAATACTTTCAGGAGTCGTGCCACAGCATGCCCAACACAAAACCAATGCAGATCGAAGTAAAAGAATTTGAAAGAAGCACTTTGGAGTCAATCATTCAATTTATGTACACCGGTTCAATTCATTTTTGTCTTGAAACTGTAGGGCAAGTACTTAGGGCTGCAGAGCAGTTCCAAATTCAACCATTGCTGGAACTTTGTTTTGATTTCATCGAGCAAGAGTTGAATGGCAGTAATTGCTTGAATACAGCTACATTTGCTAAAGAATATGATTATATGCAACTCTATGAAGATACATTTTATTTCGCTTGCGATCACTTCGAAGAGATTTGCTCTGGAATCGATTTCCTAAACCTTGATGGGAAAATGCTGGATGATATTCTTTCCAGTGATGAGGTTGTCGTTTCTTCTGAAGAAAAAATTGTGCAATGTCTGTTGATTTGGTTGCAGCATGATGAAAAGAACCGTGAGGAAAGTTGGGAGACGCGTCTTTCGAGTGTGCGTTATCAATTCCTGACTCATAAGTTCATATTAGAAAACATAAGTGGGTTGTGCATAAATTTAAACAGCCACAAACTTATTCATCGTTGGCTTCAATGGCATTTGTTTCCAGACAAACGTTCAACAGACCAACAAGATATTGCCAGCCCGAGAGAAAGTTATCAGACTGCCAAAATAGTTCTTGTCACTGGATACTTTTTGAATGAGTTAAAGGTCCAAACTTACTATCCAGAGTTCAACGATTGGACATATACAAATATTGAATCTTCGTGGGATAATTTACATTCTATCAGCACAACTGTTGATAAAGATTTAGTGATAATAGCTGGAGGAGTTAAACAAAATGGTGACCGAACAAATGAAATCAAATTTTACAATATGAAAACTGAGGAGACAGATTTGCTGCCTTCGATGAGAATACCTAGATCGGATGCAAGAATTGCTGTTTTAAATGGCTGTTTATATGTCGCCGGGGGCAAAAGTATTGTTAATAATAAATTAACAACTATTAAATTAGTGGAGAGGTATATTTTCTCGGAGCAAGAATGGGAAGATGTCGAACCACTACTACAACCAATATTTCATGATGCTAAGATAGCAGTATTAAATGATTGCTTGTACGTAGTTTCTTCCGAAAATGTGCAATGCTACAGTACGGAGAACAATCAATGGTGTTATAAAACTCCTAAATCAGAAAAATGCGAATATTTTGGTTTGGTATCGAGTGGTGGATATTTGTTCACAGTTGGAGGTCGTCATGAAAATTGTCAGTTAACAGACACGGTTGAACGTTATAATCCTTTATCTGATAAATGGGAACTTATAACTCGATTAACATCACCACGTGACCAATTAATGTGTCTTTCTTTTAATAATTCATTTCTTGTTATCGGAGGAACATACAATTCAAAATGGATAGATACTGTGGAAGAATACAATACTGAAACCAACGAGTGGAAAACATTGGCCCCATTGTTATTTTATGAACTATTTATTCAAATTATATTTTGAATTAAACATAAGCATTTTCCGATATATCTGTTAAGTTACCCCAACTGATAATTTTGTTTATTTCTTGAATTTCTTAGCAAAAGCTTATCTTTTTAGCTAATTCTACAAAGCATATTTTGAGCTTCATATTTATGAATGATAAAATTTGGCTACATTTTTAAGATATCATTAAATAAATTCCTTCTCTCAATGAAAGTGCTTACAATCGAAGATGTTCTTTTCTTTTCTTAATTCTTGCATTTTGTTTGTAGTATAGTAGTATATATAGTAGTATATATGTATTTTTTCTTCCGCCTTCAAACTGAATTTCACTTTCTCTTTTTGTTTGTAGGTATGTATGTATGTGCAAAAATTCTCGTTTAACCATAAAAAAAAATACCACAACAATTTAATCTTTTTTCTTCACTGACAACATGCTAAATTTATTAATCAACTTCATTTAAGTTGATGAATTTGTATTGTTTAGTATTATAAGATCTTAAAAGATTTAATTCTTGTTAATTAGAAAAGATTATAATAAATTATTTTTGTTAACCTGCTTCTTGTTTAAAATAATTTTGCACTTGATACTTTCGTCAAATCGTGATTGCAATTATTTTGTTTTTATGTTTACCAGCAAAATCGTAATTGAGGTTAATCTTAGCATAAATTTGAGAGACAAAAAAAAAAAAAACAACTAACAAAAATTGTTTCTACTAACCGAATTGATTTGGGAAAAATTAAACAATGATCGTATGTACTTATTCAATGGCCTGGTTTTCTTCTTTTTTGTTTGTTTGTTTCAAAGTTCTCTTTTAAGTGAACTTTATAAGTTAATATTTATGAGTATGCACTTTCAGTGGATTTCATTTTGATTGTTTTATTATTTTTGTTCAGTTTGGTGATTAATACTTCTTTTGACACAGAATTAGCGGTGAGATATGTTAGTAAGTAACAAGATGGAACATTTTTTGTATGCAAATAAGATGTGGTTAAATATCTTTCGTTCAGGTGGTCAATAAATTTGAAGTAAAAAGAGATAAGAGTTTACTAACAATGGATGAAAAACTAGAGTTTGCTTCTGATGATCAGAAAAAGGTAGAGGTATTTACATTTTCAAAATGCTTCGAAGTGGTTATTTGGGTTCTGAATTGATATGAATGGAAATTATACACGCATTTTTCTAAATTGTTTCACACGTTAGAGTCAAAATAATTAGTAACTGATTTTTTTTGATTTACCCGTTTAATCATTGGATGTGACTCGAGTCATGCTAATTTATTTAACAGTTATATAACATTTTTTGTTATTAAAACCGCGTAAAACTGGCATCGCGAATCTAGAAAAATAACTGGGTGCCCGAACTACATAAAATTCCCACCCTGTCACATAAACAGTTCATCAGAACTGTTAAATTGTTTTATGTCAAGTCACTTCCTTAATTGGTATTAGTTGTGTTTTGTCTGCCTTTCGGTGTTTTTTTGTGGGTTTTGTGTTATATTCAAAATGAAGGTGTTTGAATTGTTATATTTAGATTCTTAGTGGATGAAAGGCACACTACCCTTTAGAAGATATTTTTTCTAAATTTAGTTATTCATACCATGAAATGGTGTTAACATAAAAACATTGCATCCAATTTAAATAATTCTTTTTTTGTTTTAATTGTAATACATGTTTGGAATTTTTTAGGATATAAGTGTCCCCCTAATGCTATGAGCATAAATGTGCAAAATATAAAATTTTGGGAAATCGTGCTTGAACCGCTGCTGTGTCAAAATTCGAGGGTTAGGTTTTGCAAAAACATTTTTATTTGTAAATTACTTCCTCAGCTGACAGAATTTAAATGCTGTAACCCTCGGCTTCCTGCACTTAAACTGCAGATAGATTGGCCTATGATTGAACATGTTCAGAATTTTCCTACTCACAATCAATAAAATTCGAATTTAATCGATTAAACAAAACGGCTAAAATGGGATTGTGCTAAGGAAAATGACAATACAGAGTGTCTTATGCAAAATGTGTAACATCTAAGCTCCGGCGTGCAGCATGTACATAACATGTTCTTAGTAGGGGTAATTTAAAAACAAATGATGACTTCCTTAAGAGACTCCATCCGGTTAGGAGTAGGAGACTCCGTCCGGTCGAGAGCAAAAAAGCGTTACAATTTGAATTTAAATGTTTATAACTATTGAATTCAAAACAGTTAACGTCGTTGGTGTTCCTTGCCTGATATCAATGAAATTTACACAGGTTGTAGCTCAGATAGAATAATTGAGTAGAAAAATATTTTCAAATTATGGCCGTTAAACAAAAAAAAATGTCAACTTTGTTGTTCTTTGGCCGATTTCAATGAAATTGACACACATTTAGCTGTGATAGAATAGGCGTGTTCAGGAAAAGGGAGATGGCTGTCAAAATACTATGGAAAAAAATGTTTGAATTCGCTTGCTCAACTTTTGATGGAGCAAAATCTCTGATATCACGCCAAATTATGGAGGAACAAAATGTTTGCAAATAGAGGCCGTTAAAAAAATATAAACTTCGTTGTTCCTTGACTATAAAACAGAAAAATCTCATACAAAATAGTGTTCAACTCTAATAATAACCTTGTTCGCTACTAAGATGGTACATTTTGCACATCACTGGCGATTACTACAAGAGAATTACGTTAAACAGTCAAGAAACATGAATTTGTCATGTTTTATAGCTCATTTTCAGGATAATTGGGGGGGGGGGCTTAGCAGTAGATGACTGACGCCTACAAATATTAAACGAAGCTGAATTTCCTTTAGAGAGAAGGATTCTCACAAAAACTTTTTCTTGTTTTGGGCGATTTCATCTTATTACACTTCAATGTGAGTCATTTATGGCAATTCTGTGTCATTTTCTTGTGTCTGAATCAACTAAATGAGAATGGATTTCATTCAAGTAATTGGCATTTTAAAAATATTCCGGCATTTTTTAAGTTCTAGTATGTTCATAGTTCATAGAATACCGAAATATTTATGAAAATAACTAATTAATTCAAAAACCAAAAATTGCACAATCATGTTTTTGTTCTGGCATATGTAAGTGGGATAATATGGGAATCGAGAGGGTCGCCGGACTTGCTTCAAAAAGTATGTGAAGCATTTGTATGTGATTCCCTAGGGGAGAATTTCAATTTTTTAGCTTATCTAAAACGGGTAGCTGCCATTCTGCCATACCATTTATCAAGTTTTTTCGAAAACAGCTTTAATGATTTTGATTAAACATCGAACTTTGTCATAATTTTGCGATTTTTTAGTTTTTACTTATAAAAATATTGCATTAAAAATGTGTACAAATATTTTTTCTACGAAAAAATAAAATCAATGCCAGGTGAACTAAGGTAAAAATAAAACATGTAATCCTATTTTAAAAATTATTTGTATGTTTGAAAGGCTCGGCTTAGCTTGGTTCAAGGATGGGTTTTCGGTATAATGATTTTCCACAATGAATTCAAATGGTTGAAAAGGGTAAAAATGTTAGTATTCAAGGAAGCCCTATTATTTTCCAAATACGTACATATATGTGTACGTATATTTTTAATTTTTGTTTGCTTTGTTTTTGTTTGTTTTGTTTAATACAAAAATAAAGATGAGACAAGTCATCGGCTTACGTATTGGGGGGTAGTTATAAAATTGATTGGTGTCGCACTACTTACTATAAACAGCAGAACAACGTCCACCCAGACAGGTAGTGGCAAATAAGAAGGACACAAAATTTCAGAAAATATGGTTAAATTATACCAAAAAAGAGTAAATCTAGCATGAGAAACACAACAAAATTTTAACGACAAAAATAAATCAAATACAAAAATTTAAAACGCTCACTGGTCCAGGTGTTATAAAATTTTTGTTATAAAAACAAAGCTTGTGTGTAGGTAGCAAAGACAAATAAAAAAAAATAATAACAATCATTAACAAAAATAACACAACCCGCCCCAAATGGTGTAGGTATATGTATATTAAAAACAATAAACAATATCCCACCTATGTATAAAAAGTAAACAGACACCATATTCATCCAAAAAAACTAAACTATTCATTTAAAATCGATATCGACAAAAAACGTAGAGGTACATATGTGTAATCCAAGACTTGGTATAATACTCATAAATCACACGATATAAAAATACAAATACACTACCAATAAAAAAAAAAAAAACGAAAACCCAGTTGAATAAACAAAAGCGTTCAGCTCAGCGTAATTGTATGCCTTTACTCTAGAGACTCTGTCTTTTAATTTTCAACAAATCCTATAGAGGTACATATATTACTGTCAATTAGAGTATACCTAGGTACTGCGAATTTATTTTTTTTGTTTAAATTGTAAAACACTTGAATTTATGGATAATTCTTCAGAAGCTTGTACAATAACAAAACTTTACAAAATAAAAACTTTAAGCACGAAATACCACTTGAAGACCTTGAAATATTTCTTCAATTCAGATACAATCAATATATATGCACATAATGTAGGTATACTACACGTGATTGATCTCTTTAAAAAAAAAATAGAAAAAGAAGTGATTGCTTACTATTTAAACTTTTAAAGTACAAAAAAAAAAAAAACATAACGTATAAATGAGCCTAAATTAAAGCCTAAAGCCTGTCGCCCTTCTGGCTGAATAATAGTATAAAAAAGAAATTTCAGAAAGAAATATGTAATTATGACAAAACAGAGGAGAAAATCTCATCAATTATTTTTTAAGTTTCTAATGATTGTCAGAGAAAAAGATCTTTAATACAAAATTAAAATAAAATAAAAAAAAACCTCAACAACAAACTAAAAACACACCTGTATGTTGTAAATCTTGTATCTACCTATATTCATATCTTTTCTATTTTTTTTCTTGTGTGTTCGGGATTTACCCGCCTTTCAAAGATTTCTTTTTTTTTTAGTCCCCTATTTTTTTTTTTTTTTTTTTTCAAATCAAAATAAAAAAAAAAATAAAACTGACCCTCTGAGATTGTTCAGATGAAATTCACAATCTCTCTCTCGATTTTAATTTTATTTTATCAAATAAAATGTCGATAACCATGATATTATTCTTCCCTATCAATAAATATTATTTTAGATGAAATCTTAAAATTCAAAGGTTTAAAGCATACTCAAAGAAACCATCATTATTACCGATCGGCCGGCGTTGGAAGAAGAGAAGATAGATAATGAAATTCATGTCAGGTTTGTGTCGCCATGCATGCCGGTGAGTGAATGATAAATTGAATGAATTATTATTATTAACTAACTTTAAGCCCCCGAGTATAAACTACATGTATGTACATAAGTTTAGAATTATTCTATAAGGTAATTTTCATAGAACATATAATCATACCCTTTTCTATTTAAATTTAAATTCAACAAGCAACACACTATAAACGGACTTTTTTCCCATTCAAATGGAAATTTGCATAAAGGCAAGTTTGCTAGTCAGCTCTTTTGTTTTCCTTTGCAAAGAAATATGAGCCTTTTGTTTTTGTATTTTCTGTGTGTGATTATAAAAAGTTCTGTGCATAGAATTTTTTACTTCTTGTTCTTTGTCTTAAATGGAAGTTTTAAATACACCTCTTTATACATCTACCTATATTTATATGCAAAATAATAAGAAAAGGTGTGGGAGAATGCATGTGGCGACGACAACGACGACGTTCGTAGTCGTCGCCGTGTCGTCAGTCGTTCAGAGATTTATGTTGGAAACAGCAAATGAAAAAAATCAAATTAAATGAAAAAGAAATCCAGTTTCAAACCAATGTTCTGCTTTTTTGTATGGGTGTATGTGTGTACTTATAAAAATATATATTTTTGTATGTAGGTATATCCAAAATGTTGATGATGCTGTGATGTGTATCCAATAAATCAACCGCGTAGCCAGAAATATATTTCCAAAAGGTAAAAACTTTTTTTTTGTTTATTGGACACTTACAATAGAAGATTTTTTGAAAAACGAACTTTTATTTAAGAAGATAATAATTATTCTTTGCCAGTATCATAGCTTTTTTATTTTAATTATTTTTAAGTCACAATTTTTTTTTGATGGTTTTTAAATTCAAGAGAACCAACAACAAAATCCGCAAAATTTACACTGAACACCGAGATATTCGCTCTGGTAAATTTGTATATTGGTTATTTTTTTTTTTTTGTTAACTTATATAAATTAGTGCAACTATCGAGTCGAGCACATTTATCCGTTTGAAATCCGTGCTTCGCAAAGCGTTCGCAGAGACTAATTTTATAAAATTTATGTCTGCATTTCACTCACTCTACTCTCGTACTCGTACACTCTCTGTGGATGTGGTCCGCGCGTAGTCCACCTGAGTACACAACAACACACACCTGAGGTTTTTGTACCTGTATTTTCTACCTACACTGTGTAGGTAGGAATGATTACAGGTATGAACCGTACGTAAGACAGCAACAACAACTCATCCTAAAGCCTCAACCCACACGTGTATAAAATATCAGGTTTTTCTTATAAAAATCTTTCTAGGTAGTTGTGGGCCCGACAATAAACAAGTTTTTATGTTTTGTTTCGTAGAAACTCATACGAGTCGAGTATAATAGTTGTTATGGTTGATGTCGTTGCTGGCAACAATTTCCCTTATTAACTATTGTAGGCTCAGATTGGGTAAATGTGTGTGAGTGTATCTGCGAAACACCCCCGTTTACCTCCTGATGGATATAGGGTTTCAGTTTTTTTTTTCTTACGACTTCGTTTTGCTTTTTGTTGAAACTCTTGAAAACAGGGAAAACTGCTAACTCTGAAAGTCTGAACTGATGAACGGGGATATTTCTGTGTCAAATGATACTCTCTTTGTTCTTTGATATTCATTCCTTTTGCTGAATTGAGGATTGCTGTGCTGTGGATGGGTTTTGTGTTGGTGTGCTAAATATATTTATTGTCAATATGAGTTGGTTGGTTATTTTTTGTATCTTTTTGCAAGCCTTTACTATTAAGTTAGTTTTGAGCATAAACTTTGGGGGGCATGCGCCATGGGTTTAGTCGATAAAATGAAAGTTGATTCAAAATCATCATCATGATCATTGAACAGAAAACATAAGTGATTGCGGCACGGAAATACACTTCGGCCGGCAGCATTTTGTCGAATTGATAATTTCACACTTTTTAAAGTCAGGGGTTTTATGAATTTTGTATACAACAATGTTGAGTGGCATGCTTAAAACCTAATCGAAAGGTCTTTTGTTGTATACCTATAGATCTACAAATTTTGATGGTGACGATGACCATGTTGGGGAAAAAATGAGATAAAAAACTATGGACAAGCGTTTTTAGTATACCTACATAGGTATATCCGATGGATGAGTCAAGACCACATATGTACAAACATAAGTGAGTCACTCGTTATATCGACGGAAAAGACATTTAAACCTCCTCCAACAAAAAAGGTTGCTCTCTATTGAATTCAATTTATGGTTATGTCATAGAGTAGAGGAGATTTTTTAACTAAAATTCCTGACATATTGGACCTTGATGGAATTTCACGGAAATTGAGATGGTGATGGTGATCGGTTCGAATAACTATGTGCATCACCCTTTTTAAAACAAATAAATTTCAGTTGGGAATGTCGGTGAAGGATAAACGTGACAAAATGTTTGTTAAGCAACACAAACAAAAAATGAAGTTTTTTTTTTTTAAATTAGAACCCGATCAGATGGGGTGCATGAAATCGAAGATAAAAATTTTCAGATGGGAATGGAAATTATGTAGGATATTTTTGAGATTGAAATCTTATATTTTTATAAATTTGATGATCATCAATTTGGTTTGATTTTTTCATTTTTCTACACTGAGAAAACAAAGAGATGTACAATTTTGTTATTGTTTTAAACGAATTAGGTAAAATTTTGATGGATCTTATATGGCAAGCATAAAATAGACCCAGAACTAAGGAAGTTTATTTATATAAATCCTAGAAGTTAAGTGAAATTTATAAATAGATATTATTGAATGAGCATTATCTTTCTAACCACTTCTAAAGCATTTAAAAAATTCCTTTGTAGGTAACAAAAAATAAGCTGATTTTGCCTTAAAAAAAACTATAGTAATGCCTTAGGTCTAGAGTAATATTGGATTTTAAGGTAGGGCATGTTTCCTTGAAATAAATTCTATAGTTTATGATTTCCCATCTAATCTTCATTAATAAAAAAAAAATCTTAGGTCTGAGATGATCGCTACTTTTTTGACAATTTTATTTTTCCAGTGTTCGTTAATAAGTGAATTTAGGAATCCCTGTTGAATTCATCTTGCAAGTAATTTGAGACTTTTCCAAATAAAAAAGTATTATTTCTTTCAGTAGGAAGCGGCGAAGATGGTTTAGCGGGAAATGAGGGCAACAAGTATATGCTGTCATCAAGAAAAGACACTCATCACCGACGTCCTGGACAGACCGTTGCCATAGACAAATTTAACTTTGAAGTAGTTTAGGGCTTTGTCGACCTAGACTCCTCTATCAACTCAGGCAACAATATAAATATAAATAATCAAACTAAGGATAAGGATAACTCGCTTGCCAATATCGCTGATTCTTTGAGCTAAGCAGGCAATTGATTAGCATAAAGTAATTTCTTGAGCAACTATAGTGTCCCCGTATAAAACACAGACATGGATCCTGTAGGTGGTGAATAAGTACACTTTAGGGATTTGAGAATAAAATTCTTCGGGTGATCTTCGGCCCCGTATATGCATAAACGAGGAATTGAAGAGAAGATACAATAACGAACTGTACGGGCTGTAGAGCCATATCGTTCTAGTCATAAAAGTAAAAAAGCAGCAACTCAGGTGGCTGGGTCATGTAGAGAGAAACTGGTGGCGTTAGCAAGCGGAAAAGGAGCTCAACCAACTTGGCGTGTGAAACTTGAGACAGCTATAGACAAAGCTGTCTGAAGAAGACCCCGATCCACTCCGGACTTAGTATCATCTTAAGTAAGTAAGTAAGAAAGATAATAAGATTCGTGGTTTTGAAGAATACAGACAAGAAGTTACATAAAAATTATTAGAAATATTTTCAAGAAACTTCGATAAAAAAACGAAATTGTATGACAGCTACCTATAATGCGTGTACCAAATTTTAAGCCCATTAAGGCCTCAGTTCGTTGTACAGTAAACGTATACTTTTTTGCGGGTGGCAATGGCACAGTGGATAAAGTGTTTGACTGCCAACCTGTACGTGTGGGTTCGAGCCCCAGTCTAGATTGAATTCTTTTCTATATTCCCCAGTTTCAACTGGGTGCCATCCATGGCATTTCATGAGATAATTAACATCTTATTCGCAATCCACTGTGCCAACAAAAATCTTTCATTTCCTTCTATTCCTTCTAACTAGTACCGTGCATTGCATTTAAAAGACCGAGTTCTTACAGGCGTATAGGTCAAATTAATATATAAAAGTATATTTTGCACATGCAAAAATGTCAAAACCATCATTGTTTGGGGTATAATTATTATTTCTGAGTCAATTCTACACAGATAAACTTTCTATGGATGTACACTGAGCAATTCAATGCGATTTAAGTTTAACAGATTTCAATAAAAATATAATATAGTCAGATCGTTTGGTTTCTTTTTTGTTTCCTGCAACACAAAATTTGTCTAAGAAATTTGCTTAAATTTATAATTTCGACATACCGATAATCGATATTCCCTTAAACCTTTTGTGATTTTTGTTCTGTTGGCTTTGCTCAAATTTTATAATATTATCAGCCATAGGTAATTATAAAAAAAAGGCCTAACATGTAATTAACGGGCTCTCGAGTTTACCATGGATGAAGAGATAACTCTTGAATTAAATCGTATGTTCACTTTTTATATTACCCCTTCGCTGAAGCACATTCCTTGTGGGTTAGCTAGCTTGAAAGTGGCAGAAATCTAACAACCTATCCCACGAGTTAGTAAGAACTCATCTCTAACTCTGTTTATTTATATAACGGTATTATGTAGGTACTTTAATTAAAGAAGAAATTTTCCAGAGTCGAATATCGACATTTCGGATTTTTGTCACTATGGCGCTGCGATTCACGGGGAAAAAAAGATTTGTGAAATTAGTTATTAACGCAGACCTCCATTTTTAATAGTTCTAAAAAAAAGTTTTCACTCACATGCTCCGATCTGTTTTGTGTCTGTGGATTCAACAAAGTGTCCAAAAAGCCTAACCTAACCAATGTCAAACGATTTCAGCCAATGCAACAGGAAGCCATTTAAACAAATTTTGAGTTTGTGAAAATAACCAATGTTGATAATAATCATTAGAACGATTTGTGTACAGCAATCAATAATCTCTAATGGGCCCTTAATGTTTTTAAGTATTCCTTTGCTTCATTTTAAAGTGTAAATTATTTCCAAATTGTACATTTTATTGCTACCTTCTCGTGTACCTTATCGAAAACTCTTACTTCTATTTACAATTAGTACGGCGCGACAGCCAATTAGATTTGGCAATTCTTCAGTAATTAAGAAAAGGTTTTATTTGATTACCCTAAATTGAACTTTATTTTCTGAGGTATAGTAATAAAAATCAAAAAAGAATATAAAAATGCATAATGTACCTAATGTTCGTATGTAATAAAATGCGAGTTAAGAAAATGATAAGTTAATTTGTTAGCAAAACAAAAACAGAAAAAAAATCCTTATGCTTGTATATTAAGTCTGATGAGGTATACCTATAGAATAGAAAACGAAAAGACTGTTAACGTTTTTAAAAATGTTATCTATCTGCCCTAATTTTTGTTTTTTCGTTTATAATCTTACTTTACCGGCTTATAAACCTTCTTTAATGTAAAACATTAAAACAAACAATATACATACGTCTCCATGTAAACAAAAGCAATTTATAACAGGTAAACGAGGTGCATTTACCTTTACTTTTTTTTCAAATAAAATTCATTTGAATACAAAAAAAGTGAAAATATACGCACATGGAACGATATCGTTTATGATGGAAACCTTACAAAATGTTTTTATTTATTTTTGTTCTTTTTTTTGTTAAGAGAAAACATACAAAAAAATAAATAAATAAAAACAAGGGAACTCACAAAAATAAAAAAGGGTTAGAATGAGTTGCTCGTATACTTATTTTTTGTTAAATTTCATTTGAATTTATTATACCAGGTTGACTTTTGATGAGCTCAAAGCGCAGGTTGATGATTGCTTAGACTATTTTTAGCAGGATGATTATTAACAGGTGTTTAAAAACAGCTCTTAAGGTTCACCCGTATCTAGCAAACTCTGCTGTCGACGAAATAGGGGTTTGCTAAAGTTATCTTTTATGATTGGTTCAGTTTTTATAAGTTTTTTTTTTTACTAATTTGCTAGTTTTACAAACTCCTTAAAAACACAAAATATTAGTTTTAAATTGTATCACATATATAAACCCCCAACAAGGGTTTTTCCTCCGGCTTAGTCAGGTTGGAGCAATTTTCTTAAAAAAAAAAAAACAAATATTGAAGAACAAATTTATTAAAAAACAAGGAAAACACTTTCTTAAAGCCAGATTTTTTTTTTTTTTTTTTTAATAAAGTTGTTTTATTAAACAGTTTTTGAATAAACAGTCTTCAAACTCAAAATAAAATAAAATGAAAATAAAAATAGAAAAATAAAACTTTTTTCAAATTTATTTTTTGTAAAAATGTTCGTTATTAAGTCCTATTCTTAGTTTTAACACTCAATGCTCTTATCAGTTCTTGGTAAAATACTGAAAACAATATGTTTCTAGGGCTTTTTAATTTTAAAAAATAAAGAAACCAACTTCTTAATAAAAACAGGAAACAAATAGGCGGTTGCTGAAATGATCATTTAGCAAAATGTTTGGCTATTTTTATGGAAAGTAAAAGTCCTAGAACTATTAAATTTTCAGTGTTTGATTTAAATTCACCAGGAGCATGAAATATTAAAATC
This sequence comes from Melangyna quadrimaculata, assembly GCA_949320155.1. Lineage (NCBI taxonomy): Eukaryota > Metazoa > Arthropoda > Insecta > Diptera > Syrphidae > Melangyna > Melangyna quadrimaculata. The sequence goes on along the minus strand of OX439484.1, from coordinate 15,075,793 downwards.
CAAAATAGTACTAAGTTATGTAAAATTTTCAAAAAAAAAATCAGTTTATGAAAATTGTAATACAAATTTTGAGTTTGAAAATTAATTATTCAGAAACTATTTTCTAAAACAACTTGATTTAAACACATAATTAAAGAATGGATATCTGGCCTTAAAAAAGCTGTATAATATAATTTCAAATATTGCCATTATTTTTACTACTTTTTTTTTTAATTTTAAGTCATTTTTTGGAAATTTGCTACTCCTCCCTAAGGTGGTGGATATAGACTCCCCCTGCCACACGTTTTTTTTTATCTTAATCCAACCTAGAGGCTCCAGAATTTTGTGCAATCTTATGCGATTCACCATGTATTTAAAACAAAAAACAACATGATCAACAAAAGAATAGTTATCCCAACTCTGGGAGGTGCACAATAGATCTTTAGGTCGCAGAAACCGACTCGTATAATTCATTCATTTAACCACAACTATCAATTTCCTCCTATGAAGATTCACAATTTAAAAGCTTTTTGAAGTTATTACTTCTATACGGCTTGTATTAAGATTAAACATCGAGGATACGTTCTTGAAGCTATGCATTCGTATCGAGCTTTTTTAAAACCTATAAATTCCTTAAAGTTATATTGAGATTCTTAAAAACATTTTTAACGCTGCACAGTTCCGTTAATTTTTCGATAATGCTTTTCGAAATTAGTTTGTAGAAAAACGGAAAGTTACAATCACAAAAAAGGTTCCACTAAGAAACTCAAATAGTTTCTCAAAAGTATCTTCTTGTGAAATTTGAATGTTTTTTTTTTTTTGTTTAAGCAATCATTTTGATGAATTAACTCAGAAACTCTCACCGAAAAACTCGGGTCTTAGTCCTTTGTCATAAGGTGTCAAAATATCTTTACTCTCAACTTAAATCCTCTCATTTAACTCCAAACTATATTCTTATGGGAATTAAACTAATCTCCTGTATTATAATCTTCCAGTTCTTTTTTAATTTCTCATCCATTTCCATAGCCATTAGCATCAATATCATACACCCAATGTACATTGACCCATAACAGAGCATCATCATCCGAGCTACATATTACAGTTTTATCAAAAGCGAATAAAAACAAACTAATGCAAGCCGCCACACTATACCAATCTCATCTCTATACTAAGTGGCTAGATGAAAGAACATCGGGAATAACATTTATATAGGAAAATTAAAGACTGTACTTTTTTCCCGGTTTTAAGTGTATTTCCTAAAAGGTTTTTCTCTATGCTTTTTCTTCTTCTGGTTCTTCTGGTGATGGTCCCATAGAAGACTCCCTACACAACATAAAGCGAGCGCGCAATGATGACTCGCACCGATTTTTCTCCCAGATTCCCTCATATATTTTTATTAAAATCTGTTGCATTGTTTGCTATGTTTATTTGTTAGTGTGTGCGTGTATTCGTTTATTCTGTGTGTCATTCCCCCTTTTCGTTTAAATTAATAGTATTATGTTGAGGAAATAAAATAAACGAAATACAAAAATTAAAATTGATATAGGTACATGACATTCTCCCACGCAAAAACAAAAACAACCAACACAGAGAACCAACAGAGGGTGAAGCAAACCAACAACAAATAAGATGGATTCCCTTAGAAGAGATTCCCTCGGATTACGATACAAAATAAATCCGTTTTTCCAACCTGACCAGGACGATAGACGACGACGACGACGACGGCAACGATGCAACAGTGGCTATTGTTACTTTTTTATTTTGATTTTTTAAGGGTAAGTCGCCGATATATTTAGGTTGATTGCACGATTTTGATTTGTTTGGCAGCCATCATAATTTGAATTGAGGGGGCGATTTTGTTACAGAAATTTTAATTAAATTCAAAATTTTTATTACCCTTTAAATCCATATAAATAATGAGTAGAGGTGACGTTCACCCTTATTGCGTGGGAATGCAAGTGAATTGTAGGAAGGCATTTTACGACTTTTCTGTTCAGGTATTTATTAGAAAACTTTCTGAACTCTATGGTAGAATACTAAAAAAAAAAATACTTTCCCAGAACTATTAGATACAAAAAAATAGTAAAATAAAAGTCAATTACGAGAATGAAACAAAAAAATGCATATTTAAGATAATCATGATGAAGGTCAGTTGCGCCGCCATACCCCGGACGGCTATTATGACCTTTCACTCTTTTTTTTATAACAAGTTATTCACCAATATATGTAGTGTGTACGAACTCCACAGAGAGGCACAGGTAAGGCACGTCAATTTTAAAATTTGAATAAATAATTAAGTCGGAGGTTAATGGGTCTTTCATAAAGAAAAAGCAACAACAAAAACAAAGTAACAAAAAAAATCAATTGCATGTGACTCGCATTGAGTCACAAACACCAACCACTGGGTAATCGCCTATCGCCGTCGTCATCGTCTTCTTCGTCGCATTTCAAGATGTTTCGCGTTTACCTACAATGCTATAAATTGCTTCAGCTCTATACCTACATATTTGAAGATGCACCATCATCTTGCAGTTTTCAAATGCCAAAGTGTGGTGCATTTATGACACCTTTTGTAAATGTTACATTTGATCAAACAAAAGAGCTGAGCGGAGAGAGTTCGGGTTTTTTTTTTCGTTGTCAGATGAATTCGTATTTCAATGATTTTTAATGATTGAAGATTTGTGGGAATTTTTTCAATTTTAAGGACGAAATAATTTTAAGGTGTGTAGAATTGTAAGGTACCTGCATTTCTAGTGTCTTTGAAACAGATGTAACATGGAATATCTAAGAAGTAGTGAATTGAGTTCTCACGTTCGTTTATCGTGGACATGTGTGCTTTTTTGGCGGGGGTTTTCTATTTTCTTTTTTTTTTTCAATAATAAGTTACAACTGGTAATTTAGATGAATGAGGGAAAATCACGTAAAAGGACATTTAAGGTAAATGCGTATAGTTTTAAAATAAGGAAATTTTGAAGACAAAAATAACAGTTTCTTTGAACTTGATTTGTTTAGAAAAGGTGTGGTGATTTTGAAATTATAATTGGAAAGTGCAGGGTTTTTCTTTTTTGATTTGTAGTTTAACATGGTTGACATATGGAGGAATGGATCATTCAAAAAATTGGAATTTACACTTTATTTTATGAATTGATTCTTTGAACTTGTTATTTTGAAGGTTTTGTTAAGTTCGTATTTTGAAAACTTGTAAATTAGGTAGATATGGTTTATTTGAATTAAAATAAGAAAAACAAAAAATGTGGACAACATGTGTGTTTAATTTTACACATCTGGAGAAATGTTTTTCACGTATATTGAGAGGTGTTTCAATCTTAAACAAAAGAATTAAGAAATTTTAATTTTTAGAAAATTGAAATCTCATGTAGAACTTTTCTTTGAGTAAAATACGTAAGGTTGCTAGAAATTGAATATAGGAATTTCCTTTTCTTATAGTGAGAAATGTGGTTTCATATCTATTCAGATACAAAATAAGAAACTGCATTGCAAACAATAACTTGGAAAGATTACTTAAAGGTAGATCAATACTTATTATAGGTAGGGATAACCAACTCAGCGAAACTTAAAACAAAAAATGCATGACTGAATCGCACGAACGTGTTCTTGAACTTAACAACTAGAATGTAGCTGGAAATTGAAGGTGTAGATTAATGTTTCGATTATTTTTTTTATATCTTTAACGAGGACCAATTAAAAACTTGATAAAAATATCAATTTCTATAGATTTTTTTTGATTTAATATATAAAAAAATGTGTGAAAAAAAGTAAAAAATAAAAACAAATTGATCTTTGATTTTATTTGTTAGTAAATATAAAATATTTTTACAAGTATAACAAAATCAACCAAGCCACATTGGCCTTTGGGGATATATTCAGCAATGTGACAAAGCCCAATTTGCTAAAAAAAAACTCTAAAATAAAATTACAGACTTAACGCTCTATCAACAAATTTGCCCTTAAAGTTACTGAGTGGATGTATTCAGCTTTCTTCACCTTATCAACATATGACAATTAAAACAAAATCCCACAAAATTACTTTTTTAGTTCAGCGCTATAATTTAACAACGCACTGTTTTGTAAACAAAAAGACATTTGTTTATTGATAAAATTACTTTTTGTTGATTTTTCTTGTTTATAAAAGTTTTAGTTTTGTAAAATTTTACAACGTTATATTATTTTCAATCTTTAAGAAAACATTTTTGAGCGAAATTTGGATCATATTGGTTCAGTCATCTACAAGATATGCGGGAATTAGTCAATTAGGAAAAAACCTTTTCAATTTAATGAATTTTTTTGTGACAAACACGGAATCAAGAAAAAGCTGTTTTCTTACGATCACTTTTAAAATTACACGAAAAGTTTAATCGACATTTTAAAATAAATTTTCATATAAACTTTCGGGGTAATTTTTAAGCTATAAGAAATTTTTCCACTTACAAAAAATTGGTCAATTTTTCAGTTTAAAAATGATGCCCAAAAATTATCATGTAGCCCAACTTAACCTATAAAAAAAAACCTTAATTTTCAGCAGCTTTAAATCTTTCACTTTCAATTTGTTAAAGATTTGGCTAATTATTCCATACAAGAAATTATAAAATTTCTCTTATTAACAAACAAATATTCATATCTAGGTACCAAGTTGAGTACAAAACCAACTCTTCATAATGACGTGGTTTAGCTTTAATTATTCATGTTTTTCGTTTTTATTTATCGACGACTGCTACTTTTACATCGAGCTTGGATTGCAAAAATAAAAGCATGATTTTGCGCGAATCACTTTGGCTATTCATTAGTTTTTACCAACTTTCAGGCGGTTTAAATTTTTCAAATAAGAATGAAATCGCATTTATAAATTCAAACCACCGATCATTTTGTTGAATATAGGTAAAGTTCTTTTCCATTTAAATCAAATATCGTTTTTCCACCGCCTACGATTATTCAATACGATTCCTGTGAGTGACTATTTTTTTCTACATTTTCAAATACTATTGCATACTTTTTGGATACAATAGATTCCACATATAACAGCAAAAAAATTAAGTTCCACTTACCTTTAAAGCACAAAAAATACAATCTTGCCCACTGCATACATGTTGATTTAACTGTCGGAATGATCTCCTAAAAGCGTCCAAGTGCCATAGAACCTAAAACGAAAAAAAACACACGCATGTGAAATAAAAAAAAATGTTAAAGAGAAATCCATTTGAGTTAGTATTGGTATATAAAAATAAATTGTATTAGTGTTAATAAGCATAAGAAACCAGATAGGTTTACATAGGTACGCCTCACCTTAGCAATGAGAGTTTGAGTAGAATTATATTGTTCAAATGAACAAAACCTGTTTCTTTTGAATCTAGCAGAAGTAAAAGATATTGTATCCAAGGTGTGTATCCAAAGAAAAAGCTACATTATTATAAAGACTGTACTACGTAGGTACGAGTACTCTGGAAGTTGTATAGCAAAATGTGTTTCGGTTCCAAATTCAAAATGGAATCTTGTCTTGGAGTTGAAGATGGAGCTGGGATATTGGGGAAGCGTAATTTTATCTCGTAAGGCAATTTCCTCTCGTTGTCGTGGGCATTATTCTGTTCGACCAGTTGTGCGGAATATAACCCCTTCCATACTCCCCAGACGTTGTTTATTCAACTTCCTTTCTATATTTTATTTCGGTCTTATGTGACTTTGGTTGAAGACTGTTGGTAGAGGAAGGTATATAATATGAAGACAAGCCATACACATTGTGTTCGGGTCAAGCTCCATGGTTATTTTTGTTGGTCTCGCAGATTCAGAGACTCGAAGCTGGATATGGTAGGTAAGGTAGGATGGTTGGCGTTAGATTTCAAATTTTCTACCATTTTTTTTTTCGTCTTCTTATACCTACTTTACACTTTGAGCGTATACATATAGCTTTAGGTTGTTTTTATTTTATGTATAAAGCTAGATTTGAAAGTTTAGTTATAGACAGATAGATACATAATGTGAATAGGGTTTTTGGTTGTTTTTTATTTTTTTTTTTTTATTTTCATGTGTGCAGCTTGAAGCTTGTCATAGCGAAACAGACTCTTTGTGTTTCGTGTTCCTATTATTATTGTTTTTGGTCTTAAAAGGGAGATTGGTGCATGAAACTAGATAAAATTAACGATGTTGCCAGTTTTCTTAAACAAAAAAAAAAAAATCAAACAAAAAACAAGAAAAAGTAAAAAAAAAAATTGCAAACGATTGAAACAAAAGAGCTGGGAACAAACTCGATTTTAATTTATTTTTTTTTGTAACGCAGACAAATTAGTCTGATCTGTGATTTATTTGGAAGGGAATTTTAATTGCTTTGAACTAATAAAAATAAATCTAAACTAGTTCATTCAATATCATAAATCATTTCTTAAAAATATTGAAGCAGTAGAAAAATATGGGAATAATGGCAAAATAGATAATCTTAGAATCTACAACGTTTTGAGTCTAACAGAAGAAATTTTTGTATATACATAAAAGAATGATTCATATGAACAAAATACGTATGTCAGCAATTTTCATTCGATTCACGTGCAGAAACTAGTTCAGATAAAACATGGCTAAGGTATATACGTACATGTTAAATCTTTTTTGCTATGCTTGACCAATTGACCATACAAGAAAGTGCGGTAGAAACAAAATTATAATATTCTTTCGCTGATGTTTTTTTGGTAGTTCAAAATATCAAAAATGTTTATGTTGTGAAAAATAGTCATCCATATACACCTCAAATGATGGACAACATGCCATTTTATGCTTTAAAGTTGAAAACAAAAAAAAAAAAAAATTTAAAGCAAAGAAAACTTAAATACAAAAAAAAGTTGACCACAATTTCGTTTTGCTGCTTTTTTTCCGTTTTCTTTTTAATTTTTATATAGGAAGTACAAAAAATATGAGTCACGTGTGCGGTGAAGGGATTCATCGTTTAGAGACAAATTGATGTTTAAAAAAAATATCATCTTACTTTCTGGCCATGTGCCAAACGAAAATGAATGAAATTAAAACCCTATGCGTGTGCTAAAGGTATTAGATGTATGACCATCTGGGGCAGAGATAAATTGAATTAAAACAAAAAAGCATAAAACCTTTCACCTATTTTAGTTTTTTTTTTTTTTTTTGTGGGCTCTCTTTTTGTAATACTATACTCAACCGGTACTGGGTTATCTGATAAGTACTGGGTTATCTGATAAACACAAAAAACAGCCGTATATTTAATTGTTGAATAAACATACACATTTTAATAGTGATCGAAGACTTACCACAAACTTTTCACTTTGATAGGAATTGTTAGATCTATGCCACGCATGGTTAAATTGGAAAATGAATCAAAAATAAGACTTTACTCTTAAACTAATTTAAACTATAGCCCCAAAGTAACATAATCGTGCTAATGCCTAGTACGCCACTGATGTGAAAGGAAAAATCACATACAAAAGTGACACAACGAAATTATAAACGAAAAATTTCGTTTTGCAGTACGCTGTTCAATGAGCAAAATCGATAATTATAGCAGATCATTTGGAGAAGTCTCCACCCTTTTTCCGCCACACAGAAATAATTGACCAGACAAAATGAAAAATGGAAAAATGACATTTGAGTGTCATTCGTGTTTGTATGTGATTGTTTTCGCGTTGTGTTTGTTTTTTTGTTTGTCGATTAATTAGAAACACTTTCAAAGAGAATTTTTTCACTGTGGTTTCCGTAAGCATTTCGCTGTCATGTTGGAGACCAAAGAAAATTTTAGTTTCGCATTAACAGCGTACTAGGCTTATAAATCTTAGCTCCCATACAAAATTCTCTCCAAAACTGTTGGCAAACTTAAATTTGGAGCGATTTATTTTGTAGATATGGAAAATTTTGTTAAGCTAAAATTTGGAGAGAGTTTTTTGTGTCTAAACATTTCTACAAAAAAAAATCCATCCAAATCCTAAGCTAAAATGTTGAGATAATTTTGTGTGGCTAACATTGTCTAAAAAAAAATCTGCACAAATTTGGAGAGAATTGTTTATTTTTCTTATAGAAATTTTAAGCCAAGCTAAAATTTGGAGAGTATTTTGTGTGGCTAAAATTGAATAAAAAAAAAACTTCCCAAATCGCTACAATTTGAAGAGATTTATTTATTTTTAAGAATTGGAGGTAATTTTGCGAGCTTAAATTTTCTAAAAAAAAAATCTCCAAATTTAAGACTGACTATGTGTGGAAGCTTTCACCAGCTTTCTTTTCTGCAGTTTTGGAAGATATTTTTCGTTCGATATCTTGGAAATCGTTGGGAGTAAAAATAGATGGCGAATATCTTAATAACCTACGATTTGCCGATGATATCATCAAGTGATAACTTAAAGAAAAAGATGAAAGATTTGGAAGGAAATTGCGCTAGAGCAGGACTTCAAATGAATGCTGAAAAAACTAAGCTAATGAGTAAAGGAGAGCAAAAGGATATTTTCGTAAATGGTAAACAAATCGAATACGTAGAAGACTATATATACTTAGGACAGTTGATTTCATTTTCAAAAAGAGAAGGAAATAGATAGGAGAATTGCAAACAGCAAACAATTTTGGAAAAATAGAAAGGCGTTCGATTCAAACCTAACCAAACTATCTAGAAAACATCTTTTTGATGCAACTATACTGCCAGTTATGACATACGGCTCACAAGCCTGGAAAATATCGGCAAAATCAATCCAAAAGCTTCGAACGACACAAAGAGCTATGGAAAGATCAATGCTTAAAATATCTAGAAGACAACGACTCAGAAATTAGTTTATAAGAAGCATGACAGATTTCGAAGATGTAATTCAAAAAGCTAGGCAGCAAAAGTAGAACTGGGCTGGCCACATATCCCGAATGACCGACAACCGGTGGACTTTAAGGTCTACGCACTGGATTCCTAGAGACGGCAAAAGACGTCCTGGCAAAAAACCAAAACGCTGGAGAGATGATTTAGTTCTCACTGATAACAGATGGGAAAGAACAGCTAAGGACAAAACAACGACGTGGAAAACCTTGAAGGAGGCTTACATCCAAATGTAGTTAACTTTAACTTATAATTAAATTGAAAAAAAAAATATTAATATTAATTATATACTTATATTTATAAGTACATAAATAGTATACTTTGTCAATTTAAAGTGGATTAATAAAGCTGTTTATAATAATAACGTCTAAAATTAAGCGCGATCTGCATATGCGAAACAAAATCCACGAAACCTATTTGCTCATGATTTCCAACTTACAACCATCTTCCTAATAATTTTTCATATTGTTTTGAAGAAAGTTATGACGTCATGAAGCATTTTAAACTAGTTTTTTCCTTGAAACTGTTCGCCAAGAGCACGAGCTATTCCAAAATTATATATCTATGCTTATTAGCATCAAGTCATAAAAACAATACTAAAAATATCAAATATCACACTTGAATAGGCAAAAGAGAACACATACCATATTAACATTTCCAATCAAATCAAATATTAGCATAAGCTATTAGAAATTTTAATAAACAAAAAAAAAATAAAAAAAAAAAATGCTAAAATAAATTCATCAAACATTCACCGAAACACACAATATAACATACATAATTATCTGTTGTATAGCAGGTAGGATGTTTTATTAATTTTCACGTGTGCGTGATGGATACCTACACCTATGACATTTTATAGACATGTGTATTAAACAGGAAAAACGTGTGCCACTCACGCACTATATGCCATTCATAGACTCCATATCTATATATGTGTCGCCTATCTTTGCTTATATTTTCTGAAAGTTATAAACAAACACAACACCAACAAATGGTCATCGGTCACCGGAAGGTAAATGACCATTCATCCATCCAACATAAAATAAAAAGAAATTGATGATTTTCAAAAAAGGTATTTAATTTTTTTGATGCGTATAGATTTGTTAGAGTGTGTCGAAAACTTATTTGGTAATATTTACTATTTTCTTGAATGATAAATTTATTTGTTATTTGGTTGTGGGCGAATTTTCTAAGTAGATGCAAGGCGCCATAATTACTACTTTAATTAATTACTACTTTATTTATTTCGGATGTGTGTTGCCCACATTTGTTTGCCGGGCACTCTATCGAAAATGGAATTGTTTACATTTCCTTTTTTGGTATTCGTTTGACAAAAGAAATGGGAACTCTTTAAAAGATAAGAAGTATTAAAAAGAGTTAAGTGGGAGGAGTGGTGTTAAAAGAAATATCTACCTATAAATAAGTTGTCTGTATCGTTTAGGGCACAGATGCAGTTTTAGATATTTAAAGTAATTAATTAACTACCGGTAAAACAAAATTTATATAATCTCCCATAATGAATGAACAGATTGACGAAAATCTCTTCAAATAACACCTTTGTATTTGATTAATACCTTTGGAGGCGTTGTATTGATTGGTAATGTTTTTTTTTTGTGGTTTGAGCAATAAAATTATCGACATTTACTATAGGCTTTTTGCCATGGGAAGTATGTATGTAGGTGAACTCAACAGAAAGTAGGAAGTAGAAATGCGGGTTGCATTAAAACGGATTTAAGTGAGAAAATATTACCATTGTTCTAGGATTTTGACTCAGGGCCATTCCGTCCTTTTGAGAAATTTTGAATCTTTTATTTTGATTGCTGAGAGTTCGTTTGGATTGTAAAAATTGCACATCGTTCATAATTTCGGCAGTCGATATGCGTCTTCCGGGAGGGCACAAATACAAAGAAATCTATATTACTGTTAAATTAGACACTCCCAGATCTTAAAAATGTTTGTATGAAAAATTATAGGTTGGAATGAAATTTAAAGGTCCTAAGCCAAGTTTTTCAGTTACAAGATTAAGTTAAACTATCAAGTTAGCTCACCGAATTCGAAGGGTTAGCTCGAGTTAAGCTCCGAAACTTGGATAATCTACTACTGAAAAACTAGGCTTTAAAAAATCTTTTAAAAATAAATGAATTTGGTGGCACAACAGTTGGGGGAGAACCAGGACTTAGTGATTTACAACTCTCAACCAATTCTATGTGCAACCGAAATTAACTTGGTTCCCTGGAATAGTCTAAGAGCTAGCCCAAGATATTTGGCGTCAAAGGAAACCAAAAAGTACTAATGCTTCAAGTAGTCCTGGTGAAGGTGATAACGAATACGTTCATCTGCCTGCACGTATAGTGACCCCGTTACCTAGAAAAAGTGCACCGAAAGTACAACTTTTCTGAAAATAGTAGTCGGGTTATAAAACCTTTCAAATGTATAACAACCTGAAGCCCTCAACTCCCTGATAACAAAAATAGCTTTGACAGACGTCTAGGTCAAAGACAACACCTAGGCAGCAGTCCCGAAAACGTGTTTTTTTGCATAAATGCCCGTACCGTATGAATTGGGGAAATAAAACCTCACTCCTACTTAAGTGCCCACTGTAGGGGACTTAAATTAAACTTGAAAATGGTCTTTTAGTATCCTATTTTGCGCTCTTTAAACTCGGTTAAACTTAAGTGAATTAAAACTCCGGTTTATTTTGATTTACCTGTTCCAGATTGCACAAGCCAAAGGTACCCCAACTCCTCTATTCCATTAAACTCTGTAATTTAAAAATTCAAACAAATACCTATCGCACCCATCAATCCAAATCATCGACATATTGGATGATTGGATTGCTAACCATATACAAACATCTGTTGCACAAAATTAAAACCTTTGAATAAAAAAAAAAAAATCTTTGGATTTATACACCTTTGCCACCTGTACGAATAAGGGTTCTTCATCATGTCTTCTGTATATATAAAAATCTCTTATCAATGGAATACCAATCGCAGTTCTCACGACTTTCAAAATCAAAACAAAAAATGACTTGGTTATTAAAAAAAAAAAAAAAAAAAAATACAGCCATTATCACCTGTGATCGTTCGAATTTCTGAACTGACGCAAAATTATTTTAAAACAATTTATTTCTTCGAAATTATTATTGAGTTTATAAGTATTCAGGCCCAGTTGTTCAGTGACGAGTTAAAAGTTAACCCACCATTTCAAAGGGTTGACTCAAGTTCTAGTCCAAAACTCGAAAGATCTCGCACTGAACATTTTGATTAATTTTTCTTTTTATTATCAAAATCGTTATTGGAAGTTTCCTTATAAATAAGTTATGGTTGATGGTGAATGAAAAAAAAACTTGGGCCAATTTACTTTGGATATAGTTTGAAATGAATTTCCACAGTTAATGTACACATATGCATGTATGAACATTATATGGTGGTCTTAAGACAAGTTAATTTATTACCTTTTTTATGTGCAAAATACAAAAAAAAATCAACAAAACGAGACACACAATCGAGTTCTCATTACTTGTGTCGTGTGTGTAACCCCTTTATGATTATGCGTCATCATCATCATGATTATTTCGTCGACTTTTAAAGTTATTTCCGTAGGAAGTTATTCTCAGAGGTACCACCAGACAACAAATGGTTTAACTTACATGTGCACAACTTGCTCATGTGTGACTTTCTTAGGCCTATTGGACCATAGAATCTTCTCACACATTTTGTTCGTTTTTTCATCATTTCTACTTTAAGTTAGTTTCTTCCAAATGGAATACCTAATTTACCTAAATTAAATGGAAACCCCAAATTATATGAGGTAGCTATATAGGTTAGGTATAATGGTGTCTATAGAAAAGGTGTAGGTATATTTTTATGACGAAGACAAGTGAACATCATTGTCATTTTGTCAAGTTCTATTTGCATATGTAAGTTTTATGGTTAGAAGAAAAATCATTAGGTGTGGATTAGAGTGTGGATTGATCATGTGGCGCTGTGTTAATTTACTATTGATTTTTAAATGCTGTATGGTCAAAAGCAAGGGAAATTTTTGTTTGTGGTCAAATGGGAAACTTTCACGCATTTAGGAGTTGTTAAGTTATGTTTATTTTTGTTTGTGGTTTGAAAGTAAATGTTTGCACCGTCTTGCGTACTTCTCTAATCTTAACGTTTGAGATCTAACTTTTATGTATTTCTATGGATTTACATGTGTATGTACACTGCGCACCCACTTGAATATAAACTAACTTTTTTCTCTTTTTTTGGTTTTTTAATATGAATCAATACCAAAACTAGTTCTAAACTCACCAATTTTGGTGAGTTAACTCGGTTTTAACTTTAACCCCACACTGAAAAACTGGTCCGTAATGTAAATAATGCATTTTTTCCTAATAAAGTTGCCCTAAAGAAGGCAGCAACTCTGTGCCGGAATGTCAAGAAAGCTTATGTTAATTAGGTGTTTCATTTTCAGAACTACCGAAAAACCCAAAGGAAAGATTTTTTAATCACTTCCACTTGTCTACAATACATAATTTCAGAAGCTGCTGATTATTTTTGAAACGTGCAAGAAAAAATGCATAAATTATCTAGTTAAACTTAAGGTTGGGATCAATGAAATATCTGGCAGTTATCAATTGCGAAGTTTGGGCGTGTGTCATGAAATAGGGTCTATATTTCCCCCCGTTCAGGTGGGATTATCAATTAACGAAGAAAAAAACATTTAGACCCAGTATTTCAATGGTGAGTTAAAGCTGAATTATTAAACACACCACAAGTGACTAAGAAATTTGGAGACTATTTAAAAGGAGATACCGATGGCCATTCGTTTTGAACAACTGAATATCACAATTGGAGCGAAAAATGGTGCAAAATGTTCCAATTTCTCCTAAAATTGAGCCGTTTTGAGAACTCAATTGCATAACAACCCAATAAAACACAATTTCGTAAGAAATTTTATTGAAATTAAGATGAATTGAGGTGATTTGAATTGCATCGATGGGCAATTTTGAAGATGATATTTAAAAAAGGCGCAATTTCATTTAATGAGAACATAGAATAACTGAAATGATCTTTCAGCCTGTTTCTTCTTTCATTTGGATTTGTTATTTGTGAAGTAATAGTGAAAGGTAAAGCCCTAGAGCCACTTGATTAATAGTTTGTAAGAGTGGTTATATTACCATTAAAATAGTACTTTATAACGTGCAGTTTTGGAAACAAAAATCAGTTCGACATTTTTTTTAAATTTTTGTATTCAAAGTTTTGAGTTTGAAAACTAATTTTACAAAAACCGTTCTCTAATACTACTTTATTGAAAAACAAAACTAAAGAATTGATCTCTAGCTTAAAAAAATTATATAGCATAATAGCATGACATTGTTGACATTGTGTTTTTAATATGTTTTTTTTTTTAATAGTTGGAACTTTTTGTTTTGAAGAAAATAAGCTTTCTCGGCTTAATTGGGATGTTAATATTTCGACTCATCCGAAATGCTTTACAACACACTCTCGACTTTTGTCACATCTCATGCAAAACGCCGCAGAGTTCCACCCTCTATGCAACACCTCTCTAAATCACTGTATTTTGTTTTTGTAAACTCCCTTTCAAAGACGGATTGAAACTTATCAAACTGAAATTCAATTCAATCATTAGCAGATGACTTAAAGGCATTTGTTAAAACTCGATCTAATGAATTCAAAACTAAGTTATTACGCCCCCCCCCCCAAAATAATTATAGTTTTTTCTATGCAATGATTACAACATGTACAACTTTACTAAATGGCATTTTGATGAACTTTGAAATTTTAATCAGCTTCATCGGGAACAAAATTTCCGTCGAATCTTCTCTTCCGGATTCTTTCCTAGATGTGGTATTTACTAATCGTTAACCATTTTCGAAACAGTAAAAGGTAAATCTTTTCTCGGGGGGGAATTAATGATTTTTTCCATGAAAAAACTACACTTTTTTAGTTTTTGACTCCCGGGAAAAAGACAAAATTCGAGAAAAACCCTCACGAATGTCGAAAATCTTTAAAAAAAATAACTGTCTTTACATTAAGCGGTAAAGACGTGCTTTAGACATAGGTTTATTGTTGTGGGGTTTAGGTAAAAATTTAGGTTAGGGTTTATACTTTTGTTTTATATTTTTTTTATAACTTTTACTTACTTTTTTCTTATATTTTATTTTACATTTTATTTATTTCAATTTTGGTGAAAGGTTTGGTAATGGTTTTTTTTTTAATTTCTTTAGTTTAGTTAGGTTTAGTTTTTTTTTTAATTTGTTTACCTTAATTCGAAGCATCAATCTAAATTATATCTTAGATATCGGCAATATTGCCTAGATTTGTGGCAAGCTAAGTAATTTCAGCTACCTTAGGTACGATAAAAATTAAATGTTTACTCGAGCAGGAGGTACTCTAGAAGTGGCAAGAACCACCCCATACGACGAGCTAAGCCGTGAAACCACCAGCTTGCCGTAGCCACTTCTCGGGTACCAAAGAAAGTCCTCTGGGAATCCTAGCTCCTAACAAGGGTAGTTTTCAACGGTAAATGTTCAAAATTTGACCCCCATTTTACACCTCCTTAAAATTTGAGCCCTGATGGTCAAAAAATTGATTTGACAATTTTTATCTTGGTTCCCTAGTCTTTAAATTGCAGATGTAAAATGTCCAATATTTATCTACAATTCTACATATAACAATAATTTTGAGAAATGGTGTCCTAACTACACAAACTTAGTTGGAATAATCTCTACAACTACGGTGTTTTACCAAAAGTCAAAATACATTTTATTTATTAAACAAAAAGTATTAAATTATTATTGTTATTATTGTAATATTCGTACGAGAATGTCAGCTTATTAGGCTTGACTCTTCTTTATTCCGTCAATTTCATTGAAAAAGTATTTAAGTAAAGGTAAGGTTAAATATATCGCCACTATCATTCTAATTCAAAAAGACATGTTTTGCTTCTCTGAATTGAATTGATGTTGCTGTGCCAAACGTGCCTTTCTGTGTTTAAAAGTCTCAAAAACTCCACGGGATTATATACTTTAATCCCTTTTTTTTGACATAATCCATAGGAGGTTGTCTTCTATAATCTATTGAAAAATGAAGGTACCTTTACATTAATACGAAACGAAAAACAGAGACTTATTCTGCAAACTAAAACTTTACGAAGAAAAACAATGCAAGTGAAAAAATAACCTGTCTCTTGAATTGTTAATTGCTTTCTGGGAAATACCAACATAATACCTCACCTTAAAATAACAGTATTGCAATGGACGTATGCCTTTTATTATGTACGTGCCCTAATGCATGATGATGTTGCGCAAGTTAATCTTTTCTTTATCGACTAACCATCGTTCTTGCAACCTTAGAATTTCTAATTAAAAATTTTGCTTTTATTTTGCCGACAATATTCTAAACAAATAACAATAGTGAAAGAGTGAAAACTCAGAAAAATAATACAAGCCAAAGTATACAAATACAATTATTGAAAACTTACCTTGCAGGTTTGAAAAAATGCTCCAACATTATTAGACGAGGAGAACATATCCCCGCTGACCGGTGTTAATGTGGTATCCATAGTTGCTTAATATATATAAATGTGTGTGGTTGATAATCCAATTTAATTGATCAGAGAGATAGATGGAGGCTATCGTGTGAAATGTCTGCGAAATTTATTGCCGACCAATTTCGCGCACGATTGCAAACTTATGTTAAACAAAACAGAAAACAACAAAAAAAAAAAATACAGGGGTGACAGGTGTTTGCAGCAATACGAAGAAGAAGATACAAACTAGTCATTCACCTGCTGATGTACGTTTCGCCACTGGCACACAAACACAATAAATTATTAGGAATCTTCTTCCCTTTAATTTATCTGCAAATATTTATTTATTGTTTTAGCATGTCAATATATCAATTCACTGTTTTATTTTCATCCCCTAAGGGGTTGTTTGTTTTTTTTTTTTTCAGTTGAATAAGTTTTTATAATTTTTGATCACCAATGTGTATCTAGATAGAATTTCAAAAAATAGCACCGCATAAAAGTAGCAACATTTATTAAATCAAGTTTTTTGTATATTTATTAAAACAATTTGAAGGCAACATCTAGTCTTTGACGTCACCATTTTGTTGCGCGCACTTAACACAGTTCATATTTAATACACTAGATGGCAGCACTATATCCAAGGTTTGTCAATAATTTATATCTTTTAAAAAGATTTATCTAGCTTCTGTTATTTATATATTTATGTAAGTGATCACTTCAATTTTGTATACAATTTTTGTGTGCACTTAAATGTTTTTTGTTATTGTTTACATTTGTTTAAAAACAAAGTAGGTAACTTCAATTGTTTTTTTTTTTCTTAAGTTAAAAAAAAAAAATACACCGCTGTTTTCTTACACCTCCGTCTTTGAATTGAGCAAATCTAACACTGACTTAAGATTCTCTTAGCGATTTCTTAACAAGTCTCTATCTGTATCTGTTTATTTCTTTCAAGACATTTTTCGAAGTTACAAAATTTCCCTTTATAAATGTCTTACCTGTTCGAATGCAGGTAACACAGGTGAGAGAGGTTTGTTTTTTTTTTTTTTTATATGTGAACAAAAACTCACAAAAGAGACACTACAGTAGTTCTCTCTTGAATTTAAACATTTAATTCTTGTGCAGTTGAAGAGGTTGTTTAGTGCTTCAGAAGGTAGATGGTATATTTTTGAAGAAAACAAAAACAAAACAAAAGAACGTGTGTTTACTCAAATGGAACTAACTGACATGACAAACGAACGGATGGATGGATAGATAGACCAGACGAGACGTGAGGTGGGTAGTTTCGGCAAAAAAAGGGTTCCTCATTGTTATTATTTTTGTTGCTTTTTAAATTTGCGTTGGATGTGCCAGGCTGATTAATGAGTGAAGAAAGATGCACTCAACATGGATTGACCCTAAGTGTTCTTAAACTTACACAAAGGTAAAATAAAGGAAAAAAATTGGTTTAAGAAAATTGTTGAAGATTTTTTGCCTGTAAAGAACTTATCATTAATTTCATTGGCAATTTGGGGAATTCAATAAATTTCTAAGAAATTACATTGATTTGTACGAAGCGAGGGATCAAATGAAATTTGTAGTATTTAGAACCAATTTGGACAGTTTGGAAGGCTTGATTACAACTTATTAATGTAAGCGAGTGGATTATGAAATAATAGTCTCTATAGAGAAACTATGTACCTACATAGTTTCGAATGAATTTATTCAAAATGCTTAAGGTTTTTTTTGTATGATTTTTAGTTCAAACAAATCAGTCAAGCTGCCAACACAACAATTTTCAACGTTCATTCAAGTTTTCAATGTAAATTCGAAATATTTTTCAATTGATTTATATTAATTTCCACCATTTCAACCTCTTTTGTCATCAAATATATGTAAAACTTAATAATTTAGTTGGAATTATATCAAACATACCAATCTTTTTGTCGCATCTAATTGAGATCATTTTTCTTTGAGAAATTATATCAACATTCTTAAAAGATTTTCATTGATAAAATTCTTGAACAATTAATTTGATTTGTGTAGCATATTTCTGAAAAGTGAATCATGGCAATAAAATGTTCGTTCAAGAACTTAGTTATAGAAATCGTACAGAACGCATATCTTTGTTGCATTGAAGAACACAAAAATTTCATCCATTTACTTTTCGACATTATTTGATTAAATCAACTTGAAATGTTTTAGTGGTTTGTTTTTATCGGAATTTTTTTCTGAAATATTTAAGAGTTTAAGTTTATCTTGTTCAGTAATTTAAAGATAGTTTTTTTCGATAGACAGTTAAAACACAAATATTAATTATTATTCAGTCAAAGCAAACATTTTATCCTTTTGCTATAGTAATTATTTTTCTGGTAGTTTAATTGATAATGTAAAAATCGGCGCTGGAATGGTACTAAAATTATATCTTATTATATCTACAGTTTCATAATAATTGTTCTTCACATGGGATTTCAAGTTTTCAACGAGGCTAGAGCATTATAAATAGAATATACGGCTGTTAAGCCGAACTTAAGATCATTGCTGTGGTTTTAAATCTTAAGGTTAGCCTATTGATCTGATTTTAAAAGAAATAAGTTATCCATCGCTATATTGTATTCATCGTATTAAAAAAGTAGTAGAATTTAAGGTAGGATTATGTTTGTTACGCATATTATGTAAATGGATAGAACAAAAAATCTGTCGTAAATCAACGAAAGTGGAAATACCTAAATTGATTAACAAAAATTTTTGAAATTGTTCTATTTTGTATGTTTGTGTTTTACACCAAAGCGGTGCAAATCATTAGTTTTTTTTTATAATCGACGCGCACTCAAGGGGTTGTTACTACCCTTAACTTGTAAAACACAGTGTTACTTAGGAAAATAGGAAAGGGTTTAAAAGGAGATGCCGATGCACGTTGGTTGGAATTTCTGAATATCATAATGAGAGGGAAAAATAGAGTCAGGTATAATATTCCACATTCATGTTGTGTGGCTAAATAAATATAATAAATATAAATTAATGGGAACAAAATTTAAAAATCGTTTTAGCGGGTTAAATAAAATAATTTTGTTTATGTATAGAGTTTTGAAGCATTATTAGGAAAACATTTGATCAAAATAGTTTAACTCAGTTTGTAATGTGCTTGTGCAGTTAACAAATAAATTATAAAAATTATCGGTCCTTTTTAAAATAACGAATTTTCTGAATTTTTTGTTTTTAACCCAAAAAAGGTTTTTTTTTAAATATTACGTTTGCAATATTATTTAATCTTTTTAAATTCTTTTGCTAATAAAATCAATTTTAATTGGTCAAGTTTAATAATGAACAATTCGAAAAAAATATGTTCCATGGAAGGTTTATACTGGTAATAAACGGTCAAGTGCTCAAAGGTTAATTTCAATTTCAATTTTCAATTCAATTACATTTTATTTCTTATATCAATTCATTTGTATGTACTTACATAGTAAAAATTGTAATACCTATATACAATGTTATAAAGAATATAAGAAAAAATTGGGACATTTTCTGTACCAATCATACCATGGGTATAATAAATAGTGTTCAATGCCACTTCAAATTACTCAAAAATATAGAAATAAGATTATGGGTGGGGTGAACCCTATAAAAAAAATGTATGTAATATGAAAATATAATAATAAATATTTTAAGAAGAGTATGTGAAAAAATAAGAAAATCAAAATAATATATAACTACATACATAAATTAAGTACATTATTTCATCAATTATAAGCAGAGTTTCTAATGCAAAATAGCAAAACAAAAACAGATAATGAATATTAATATGAATAGAATCATTGAAAATATAAACTTTCAATCTACATATATTAGTCCAGTAAGAATAGCCCAAAAAAATGCCAAAGAAAGGAAAAAATTAGTTCGAGGCTGAAATTTGGTGTGGTCATTGGTAATGGTTCTCTTTATAAACTGAGAGTTCCTCATCAATCCGATGACCGCTAGGTCAGTTACAAGGGGTCAAAGGTCATTAAAATGGGTTTTTTGGAAATAACTTGAAATCGGTTTGGCTTAGAACAAAATGTATAGTAATACTTGTAGCTGGGGCGATTTCCCACAAAAATGCTTATATACATTTTGTCCATAGCATTTACCGTTAAAAAGTTACAGCAGTTCAAAGAATCACTCGGGTCGTAAAATTAATTAATTTTAATTTTTGGTACAAAAATCGGCCATGAAGGCGTGTTTTTTTTTTAAAGTAACTCAAAAACGGTTTGGTTTAAAATTTTTTTTTTTTTCCACATATATGGTTATTGTAATCTTTTCCGTAGCACTTACCGTTAAAAACTTACTGCTAATCAAAGAATCGTAAGTATTGCACGCGAATTTATTTAATTTAAATTTTTGGGTCCGAAATATTTTCAACCAATTAGAAAATTTTTCTGAAGACCAACTGCAGACATTTTTAACGTACGAGCTGGCTCCTTATCCGTTGTCACTTTTTGACGAGGTTGGAATGCGAAAAAATAAAATATCTGCCCTTTATGATTATTAGAGCCAGTTGAAGAAGATATCGATTATAAAAAGGTATAGGATAAGAGAACTCATTTAACGCAATTTTTGATAGCTACACTTATTATACAAAAACATTTTGGAAAACATATCATGTCATCATTGTGTTCGATGGCTATAAAGATCAGCGAAACGATATAAAAGCTTCCGAGCAGCGTTGTTGGTGTGCTTCAGCTCCTTCATCAGCAGATATTTTGTTTGAAACATCAATGACGGCGTCAACTTTCCAACAACAATTTCTCGCTAATACAAACAACAAAAGTCGACTCATTGCTATGCTTTCTGAGAAGATTAAGGCTGCTAACATCCTAGTGAGGCAAGCCAAAAATGATGCTGACGTTTTGATTATCGAAACGGCCTTAATTTGTGCTGAGAAACGCAAGAGTATTGTTGTAGGAGAGGATGTCGACTTAATAGCAAAAAAAGAATTACTTTCAAAAACGAGGTTAAGCTAAATTTGAATCTAAATTATATTGTATTGAAAGTTTAGCCATTTACTCAAAATGTCAAGCCCACATCTTAGTTTTGCATGCATTTACTGGTTGTGATTCAACTTCTGCTCTTTACAACAAAGGCAAATTAAAATTCTTCAAGCTTTTCGAAAAGAGTGACGATCTCTTAAAATATGCCGAAGTATTTTCCAGAGGCAATTGCCCTCCAAATATTTTGTATGAAAACGGTATACGTCTACTTCTTGTATTTTACAAAGCACCTGGAAAAGAGGATCGTATCAATACACTAAGTTATTTCACATTTGTCCGATTGTCCAGGCTCAACAAGGCTGTACAATTATCTTCCCTTCCTCCAACATCTGCAGCTGCTCAAGAACACACCTTTATAGAGTTTACTATCAAGTTCAAATTTGGCTGGGAAGAGATAGTACTAATCCTGAAAGCTGGGGATGGGTATTGAGAAATAATTTTTGGAGCCTATTACCTCTCTGCTCCAACCAGCACCTGATGAACTTCTTACAACAATTTTTTTGTAATTATAGTAAAGGTTGCGGTTCTAATTGTAGTTATCGAAAAGCGGAGTCCAAATGTTCAATAGTTTGTGGGCAATGTCATGGACAGACATGTACAAACTCAATTCAAATTGATCCGTATGAAGAGGACATTAATGATGAGTCATATCTTACCACGCCATAACAAAACAATCAGACTTTCAAACATGGATTAGTATCTAATGTTGACTAAATTTTATTTGCATAATACAGTGAAATAAGCCTCCTGTTGATACCACATACAAAAAACGCACCTGGGCACTTGACCTCTATGGTGGTGTGGTAGAAAGTGCAAAAAGGGCTAATTTCGCGATACTTGCGATTGTTTGAACTAAAAAAAATTTTTCAGGGCTACTGCCTCTTAAGAGGAATTGACAAATCCTCCAAGAGTATCACTTGTCACGAATAAGTGCTTCTCGTCTCGCTGTTCGGATTCGGCATAAAATTGTAGGTCCCTTCCATCCCTGTCTACAGGTGCACACAGGAATGTGCCACCCGGTTTGATTTTTTTTGCGATTGTTTGAACTGCTATAACTTTTTAACGGTAAATGTTACGGGAAAATGTATATCCGCATTTTTGTCGGAAATTTCTTCTGCTACAAGATTGTTCAGTAAATCTTTTTTTTCTGCACCAAACCGTTTTCAAGTTATTTTCAAAAAACCCATTTTCATTACCTTTGACCCCTTATAACTGAGGTAGCGGTCCTCGGATCGATGAGGAACTTTCTCAGTCTATAAAGAGTCGCATTACCAATGTTCATACCAAATTTCAGCCACGAACTAATGTTTTCCTTGTAAAAAGCTAATTTTCCTGGACTATATGTATACAGATACACGATAGAAACAAATTTGTATGTTAAAATTTTTGGAAAATTAAATTTTCCTTTACGGTTTTTGACAGCTATTTTCGGTTCTAAAAACAATTTAATTTTTTAAAAATCTGCTAGACAGTAGAAACTTGAGTAGGTACTTTTGCAGTAAATTTTATTATGTGCATTTTTCCGAAATTAATCGATGTATTTCAAAATATATTATTGTTTTGTATCAACTGATTTTTCGATTCGATTAGAGTTGAAGAAAAACTCTCAAAGTGCATGAAGATACTTCAACTAACTAACTTAAACTAATAATGTGTCCGTCATCACATGGACGCAGTTTATTCAGTATTGTAAAATCAACCTATATTAAAGTGTTTTTTTTTTTTAATACAAAAAAAAAATATATTTTTTTTTGAAAATTCTACTATAGTAACAAATAAATTGTTTTTATACTTTTTAAAAATGTTTGCAAAGAAAAATAGGATAACTCTTTTTGCTAGAAGTCTATAAAATCGAAAAATCTTAAGTATAATAATAACAATTTTTTGAAAAACAAATTCGATCAAAAGGCCTTAATCATTTTATTATTAAGAAACTGATATTTTTAAGGCAAATTTATGAATTTCCTTAAATTTTAAAATATTTGGTCTTGAAAAATACATTAAAAGAATGTTCAGCGAAATGCCCAAAAAACACAATGTCTTATTAAAAGTTTAAAAAAGACCTTGCCAATCCGTCTTATCAAAAGATTGTAGTTTTTTTTTGAAACGAACTCAAGGATATTGTTTTACATTCTCAATAAAAGGCGAAGATATGCACACAATTAAAATAGTCCGAAGAACTTAGATCTACAAAAAAAAACATTTACCCTTTTAGAAATAGGACATTTAGTAGTGAATAATTTACATACCGCATTTTTCAGGAGAGACGAAAAAGACTGAGGTTCTACTAATTTTATTAAAAAAAATCACTTACTGTGGATATTTTATTTTTATTACACAAAATGACGTTACAAGCATTTTTTGAGTTGAATCAATTTCATTTATTAAAAACAAAAATACAAAAGGTCACTTTTGTTGATCTGTAATCTGCAAATTATTTAAATCCAATTCCAATATGAATATGAGATCTAAAAAATCTCGCTGTCAAATACTCAAGATATAAAATTATGGCTTTGCTTGTTCACTTTCTAACATACGTAGTAGATAATAATAATTATTGTTAATTTTACTCATCGGAATATGTCTGCGTCTTCACAAAAAATAATTCACTATCAGTATCCTAGATTTGATAACAAGCAAATCTTTCTTCAAACTCAATTTCCATAATTCCTTCCCTTTCCTTCTTTCAAACTTAATTCCTCCTCTCCCTAATTTAAAATACGTTTCATTGTGTGTGTATAAAGAAACTACAGTACTAAGCTTAATAATAAAAGAATTATGTAGGTACAAAAATTCAAACCAACTAAATTGTTAATTTAAGATAGTTCAATTTTGAACTTTGTATTTGTACTAGGATTAAGTAAAAATAAAATTTTCTTTTGAAAGACAGATAGAATCATATCCCAAATAAACTATGTTGTGTATTTTAACCCAAAATATTGCAAAAGAAGAATTTATATTTTCCCTCAAAATATGCAAGGAATTCATAATTTGATTTTGCCATTACTGTAATTTAAATCAGTTTTGGTTATTTTAATCAATTATTGTATTATAATGTATATGTACATAAAGATTCTGTGGATGTTAATGTTAAATGTTTTTAGTTCAATAACAGTACTTTTGCTTTTAATGTTTTGAGAAAGCCCAGCCAAAGAACATACATTTTATGAATTATTTGAATTGAAATCATTTATGAGCAAAGCCACCACCAAAAACTATGCAACACATAATTTATTATTATCGTCTGATATATATTTTCAAGTTCGCTACTCAGCTCTTTTGTTTTTCCAAGAGAACCATCAAACTCATTAAAAAGAGAACATTTCGAGTATCTTCTTGGACTTACACTTCGAGAAAAGCAGGGAAATTATATTAGAGAGGAGTTTTGTATGAGCTCTTCGAATTTTGGTTTGTTATAGGTGGATTATTTCAAGCAATACTTTTTTAAATCCTTTTTCATTTTTTTTTTTTTTCTTTAAAGTTGGATTAGGAATACAAATAGTTCTTAGTCACGAAAACCCACTCCTATATATGATGATTTTTGAACAAAGAAGCATTTGCAATTAAATCCGTGCCTTAATCCATCCAGGGGCATTATATATATGTGATCTATAAAAGTATATGTAATATTAAACAAAATGGCCGACTATCCACAACTAGTTCTTGTATAGAAAATCTTATACCAGTTTGGGGACACGCGGTAAACGATGGGGAACTCCATCGATGTGTGCGTGTGTTTTGTATAATGCTTCCAAGAAAGAATGAATGTTATGCACTGAAGAAATGCGATCACCGATAATAATGTTAACGATTATGGTTCGAAGAAGATGCTGTTTGTCCGCCTGCAGCCAGAAACAGCATCAGCATCATCATCAGTATTATTCTATTTTTGTAGTTTTGTTTTGATGGTATAGTTCGCTTTTTTTCTATCCTTTTTTTTAAGCGGGAAAGATAAGCAGCACAATTGTTTTTGTGTTATTACTTCCAATATACTTTTCAATTGATGTGGAGCATAATGGAACCAACAATGCAGAGAGTTGTTTAGATTTAAATCAAAGTTGCTTAACAACTATTAAATGGCTTACCTATGTGTATGATTTATGTGAATACGAAAATGTATTCAACTAATTGTGTATGCATGTGTAGACATGTAGAGCCTAAGTACAACTTTTGCAAAACGCCCACATAATTTTTAATGAAATTTTGTTTAATCAATCTCAGAGCATTCCATCAGTGTGTAAATGAAACCATGCTGACCCTGACATTTTCAACTGGAAGCATCTTCATTTGATTTGAAAATCGAAGAATCCTCATTTCAAAAGAAATCTCGCAATATTTTGGAGGGAAACCAAGTTTCATGGTGAAGACATTTCTGCAAAAGTATACATCGCGCGGTTCTTGTGCGGGCTAAGATAGCTGTTTTGGCCAAAAGATTATTTTAGTATGAGAAAACCAGTTCCTATAGTAGAAAAAGATAGAACGAGACGGCTTCAGTAAATAAATTTGATAGTAACTGACGGTGCGGGAGATACTCTAGCGTAAAAAAAAGGCCTAGCCTCAAACTATGAATTATGCACAAAGCACACATTTACTCTGTGTTTTGTTTTTAAGTTTGCTGTATGGTTTCTTATGCTGTATGCTCTGGCTTCATATAGATCTTAGTAAAAAAAATACAACGTTTGTGTCGATTCGATTATAAATACTTAATTTCAAATTCATAATGCGTCTCTTTGGTCGAGTGGATCGGAATGCTTGGATTGAATGTTGTTTTTTTTCACCCAACCTAATGCTAGTGTTGTACACACATTTATTAATATTGTTTTGCACACCAAGCTGCACATGCCACAGTCAGCCAAGTCTCTCGCTTGTACTATCGTGCCATATCAGTTTGGATTGGTTAGATGTAGTTTGTTGACTTGTTATTAAACATTTATGGACATTTATAAATTTTTTCTTTACCTGATGTTTATGTGTTTATATGTACTATAATATAGTTATATAATTAAAAATAAGTAAAATCATGACAGTAAATCATTAGTTATTTGGTGCTTAAGAACAGGGAACGTTTTGTTTGAAGTTAATTAAATTAACCTACATTGTAGAAATTGGTAGGTTAGCTTTGAAATGGTAATTAAAAGTATAGTGTTTATTTCCGTTAAGGCCTTTTCAGAGATGAAGGGCCTGGGTAATGTGAACATTTTTCAATTAATTATAGGCACCTCTTTATAGTTAGCAATTATTTATGATGATATATTTTAATTGCAAACAAATTAAGAGATAACTACCTTGAAAGAGCTGTAACTTGATGGTTGAGCTTTAATGACAGAGCATACATTTAAAACAAATTCTGATCAAACAATGGATTATAAAGACTTTTATTGGTGTTAAAAGATTGGTGCAAATATTTTTAAAGGAAAAAGGGGTTTCACTAAATTGCTCTTGTAGCTAACAATTGAAATAGAATGGTTCGATAGTATTTTTGTATTGTAAATGAGAGAATAAAAACAACAAGTTGAAATAGTTATTTTTTGGATTAACCTAATATAATCAAAAGAGAATGGGCAACAATATGTGGGACCTGGTCTACCTAGTGCCCAGAAACAAGACCTATGAAAATTATTAGGTGTTATGACGTGTACCAACGTACGAGTATTTTTTTGTACTAAACCATGGGAGTTGGTTAAAATAAGCGACCAACAAAATAAGAAAAACACTGCCAAGTCGAATAAACAGAGATGAATTGTTTTATATTTTGTAATATCCTGCCTTAACCCCATGTTTTACAGTTCTGTGTCCATATTCAATAATGATGCTCTTTAACTAAGCTTTCTAACGTTATATATATCTTAATTGTAGGCACTAGTCGCACAATTATTATTCCCATTCATTAAATTCGCTAAATCGAAAAAAAGTAGAATTTGCATACTGTGAAGCGAATTATTCGCCAACCATATTATTATTCCCTATTATTGGCCATTGGTATAAAAGTTCCTTTATTTTGGTGTCTATTCAGTTAATTGAAAATTACCAATATAAACTACACACTATTGATATTAATTTTTGCTCTAATTGAAATCTTCGTTGCCGTACTCTGCCTAAGCCCCATGGTTAACAGCACTGTGTCCATATAAAAAGATGATGTACTAGGGCTAAGCTTTCTAACGATATAATCTCATTCGTGGGCAATAGGTAGTCCAAATTTCCCATTCTCCTTTGGAAAATAGTTGAAAATAAAAAAAAAATATTGTTTTCTTTGATTTTATTTTTTAGTAAACAAAACATTTTTTTTTTTTAATTTTAACTGCAATATTTTTTAAACAACGTTTTACTAACCTTCTTACTTTGGCTTATACCTAGTTGCAACATTATTTAAAAAAAAGCAATATCCAATGTAACATAAGTGAAACAAAAAAGATAATTTACAAAATTGAAAAATTGCCCAACAAATTATATGAAAAGCAACAACTACAGAAAAATGACAATCGCACAAACAAATCACGCGATTTTTGTTTAAAAATAAAAGTTTGGGGCCATTTTTCATGATGAAATTTAACGCCAAAAATTAGAAATGAAAAAGAATCCCAAACACACAAATTTTAGCCTTTTTTTGTTTTTGTTGTGTTCTATATACATTTTCGTGGCCACTTTTAATTTAATGCTTGGGCTTTTATCATTGGGGCTAAATTTTATGTAGCCGAAACCAATACACACTTTGCACTATAAAATAAAAAAAAAAAACATGCTGGCGCAACAGCTCGTGAGAATCAGGGCCTCTAGTGACTTATAACCCTTAACTATTCCTATGTCGAAGGGAATGGAAGAGACCTACAATTTATTTTTGTACCGAATCCAAACAGCTAGGTAGGGCTGTACACGAGACGAGACTGGCTTTTAAGCAACCGAGACAAGACCGAGACGAGACTGTATATTTGGACCGAAATTTACAGAGAATCTTATAAATTAAAAAATCCTATTTCAGTTAAATATTTATTTTCTTCTCCACATATTCAAACTATAATCAAAAATATTTCGTTCCAATAATCAACAAGTTGGCCGGAAATCGTAATTTTCGGAAACGAGACCGAGACGAGACTTAATTATACGAGACCGACACGAGACTAAAAATTTTCGATTTTGACGAGACCAAGACGAGACTTACAAAAGTCTCGCAGAGTCTCGTCTCGTGGCTAGCCCTACAGCTAGACGAGAAGCACTTTTCCATGACAAGTGATACTCTTCGACAATTTGTCAATTCCTTGCAAGAGGGAGTAGCCCTGAAAAAAGCTTTTTTTAGTTTTAAGGTGGAAGAGGCGTAGGAGTCAACCCAGACCTCCAGGATGACAGTCCAGTACATGGTTGCCCTAAGGAGCAATTAAAACATGTAGTTGAAGATTTGTATGGAAAAGTTTATCAAAATAATTAAAAAAAAAAATAATATGTAGATTCGAAGCACTTGTTTGAAGATGAAAAGGCTAAAATGGGAGACAAAAATATTTAAAATTGAGAACACATTTTTAATTCGAAATAAATTTTGACCTTTAAACCCGTTTTTTAAAAAATACTTAATCTTAAAAAAAAAAACAGAATAATATTTTTAAAAAATCAATAAAATTCAAATATTTTACTTAAAACGAATCATAAAAGATTATTAAGGTTTCATTAATTTTTGTATGGTCAAGGGTTCGCTCTTTCTAATTGTCCATAGCTTATGTGCCGTTTTTTATTCGATTTTATTTAAACATTCAAATTTTCTTGAATTTATATTTTTTTAATTTTAATAATAATAATGATTTTAAATGTGTTTTTTTTTTTTGTTAAAAAGGGAGTAGCTATTTTTACGAAAACGAATTGGGCTTTCATAATGAAAAAGAAAAAATGATACTTATTAACTTGTTTTTGTAAAAAAAAAAATGATATAAAACTGCCGGAAAACCGTTATCTGCATAGATAAAAGTTGTAAACACAGGTTAAAATTACTAGGTGCTCTAGTGTTTATACAAACAGAATTCAATAATTCGTTGTATTTTCGCAAACTTAAAGCCAGTTAAAGAAACGAGACCAAAAACCATAAAAACAGTTATAAGACTAAAAGGAAGTGAAAACGAGAAAATTACCTCTTATGTTTGGCTACCTAAAATTACCTCAGTAACCCATGGTTTTCGTCTGGGCCGTTGGCGTTGGGATTGAGGCACCCTGTATTATTATTACCATTAATTTTTTGATTTTTTATGAAACAAAACGATATTTAAAACAGTCAGTTTTTGATCGGTTTTAAGTATCTTCGGGGTTTTTCAAGGAAGAATGTTAGTCCTTTTTACTAAATAAGGTTTTTTTTCAAACTACAAAATTATTAGTGCTGGCCGCGAGAAGAGTCTCTGCGATACTTTTGTAAGTCTCGTCTGGGTCTCGTTAAAATCGAAAATTTTCAGTCTCGTCTCGGTCTCGTGTCGGTCTCGTATAATTAAGTCTCGTCTCGGTCTCATCTCCGAAAAATACGATTTCCGGACAACCTGTTGATTATTGGAACGAAATATTTTCGATTATAGTTTAAATATGTGCAGAAGAAAATAAATATTTAACTGAAATTGGATTTTTTAATTTATTAGACTCTCTGTAAATTTCGGTCCAAATATACAGTCTCGGTCTCATCTTGATTGCTTAATAGGCAGTCTCATCTCGTCTCGGTCTTGTCATGCTAGACCGAGATCGAGACTTTTCTCGTCTCGTGGCCAGCCCTAAAAATTATGTAGATTTCTTAGAGTAAATCTTACAAAGGATAGTTTTGAACAATATGGTTTTTTTGAGTTTTTTCGGAACTTAAACGTTATTATAAATATAGTAATTTCTTCTTCACGACGTTTTGAAGAAGAACTAATTACAATTTTAGCTCATTATATTAGCGTTAACCCGGCCACCAAGACGTCTAAAGTTTTAAATGGGAAATCCCATGTATTTTTCTTATTCCAAATTTGAAAAATCTTAACTTTGGCAATGGTTGAAAAAAAAAAATGAATTTTGGAACACATAAAGTCACTGTAATATTTATAAAAATATATCAGAAGAAATTTAAAACAGTTATTTCCCTACTTATATAAACAAAAATATTTTTTTATTTAATTTTAATTTTAACAAATGTTGTAAATTTTATTTTAATAAATTTATTTAAACATAACAAAAGTTACCTATACATGTGTACAAAAATTCATTTTTGTTTATTAATCATTACTAAAGTTATGAATTTTTAAAGTTGGATGTACAAAAATACATGGGATTTCCCATATAAAACTTCAGACATCTTGGGGCCGGGTTTACGTTAATAAAATGAGCTAAACTTTTACGGGATTTTTTTGTTTAATTTATTTAGAACAAATAAGGGGGTGCGTCATTCAAAACAAGACAATGACCTTTATAAGGACCACCCTAATGGACATGCATCTTAATAATATTGTCAGTCTGAAAGAAAACTTTCAGAACTCAAAAATAAAATTTGTCAAGGTGTTAAAAAATATCGGCAAAGAAAAAGCACTTAAATCGGCTTAAAAATATCGCTCAAATAATTTTTGATCGCCCATAACTAAAGGAAGTAGCTATAGCCCAAAATTACTATTGCTCCTTATTTTAAAATGAATGAAAAATCTACAAAAAAAAAACGAATGTTTTCTTTTCCCCCATAAGATGAAAAACTCTTGTTCAAGGTATGCTTAAAACCTTCAGGTAAAGTAAAACACCAAAATTCAGCTTTGACGGAATTTTGCTTAGGAGTTTGAACTGTTTTCTCTAATTTTTACCCGACTATATGACGAGAGGCTAAATGAAATTTACCTTGTCGTTTTTGTTGAATTTAAAATTTTATGATCGTTTGAGAAAACGTACTCATGTCAGAATATTAATATTTATCCATCATAAAACTGAATTTGTAACACTTTTTGAAAAGACAATTTGAAATCAACCAAAAATACGAAAGACCTGAACAACAAACCTCATATTTTTCAAAGCAACGATGAATACCAAACATTTTTTTATTTAATGCTAGTAAAATTGCGCGCAAATATAACAAATGATCCCGCCATAAAAGTTCGTCTAGTTTATTCTTAAACTTTTAAACCAACATAGGTAAACGAGTGTGAGTATGTATAATTCCATTTAAGGATCAACGCAGATGTTCTGTTCCCGCAAATGTAATCGTGATCTTGATATTTTCCCGCCACGTTTTTTTTTTCATTTATTGTATATTCTTGTTTTTATTTTCTTACACACTTTTTTGTTGTTGTTTAGATTCAACCATCGCAAGTACATTGTCAACTTAAAAGGCATCTATGTCTAGGCTATTTTTGGAGTACTTCTCTCCCAGCCATTCGACCAATAAAATGGCTCTGGCCCAGCAATTGTACATTTACTTGACAGCAATGAGGAGCCCTTTGACAGCAATCTCAGTCAGATCTCGCAGCATCAGCAGTTTTATAGTCATTGTTGCATGGTCTCCTTGTTGGCGCGAACGAAAACTTTAGGAAAAATAAATAAACAAAACCAAAAATGCTACAACTCTTGTGCGAGAAAAACCGGTCTGCAGGCGGACCAAACATGGCAACGCCATTACGTCTCAAAGATAAAAACGGTTTTTATTTTTTCATTTTTCTTGAAGTTTTGTTGTATAAATGTTGCTTTACATTTTTTTCTTGGTGGCTTGTCTCTTCTTCAATAATTGATGCTTGAGCCCAGCTGGTTGCATGAAGTTGTTTTTTTATTTTTGTTGTTGTGTTTTCATTTTCATATTTGTTGTTGTTGCTTTTGTTTGTTATGGAGACGTACCACTTTCGAAAGACACGAGCTTAAAAAGGGTCCACGGCCATAACATTATAAAGCGCGTTTTTTTTTTGTTCATCCTCAAGCCTTTCTTTCGATTTTAATGGATATTCCAAGCACGAGTTTAATGCATCAGGCATTATACACACATAAAGTCAGGGAAGTAGCTGTCATTGCGCGACAGAATAAACTCAGGCCCGGAATAATGAGCCGCCGAAGTGTACCATTAGCTGAGTCTGATTATGTTGGTAGAAATCGACATAAAATCTTTGTGAGATTTAGTTGATCTTTATGTCACTTTTAGGCCCTCGAGGTGTGCTCTGTCACAAATCCAGCCATGTTGGCCATGAAGATGTTTTTTTTGTCTCTTTTTGATTTTATGCTGCTGAAGTTCAATGTGCCTGTGCAAAGAAGAGCTGATTAACCGAAGATTGCAACAACACAGCAGCAACAACAACACTAGCAGCATATCGGTGCTGATGATGCAGCTCGAGCTGAGCACACTTATTTTCTGGTTTCACAAAGGATACTCTAGAGAGGATAAAGGCTACTTTTTTGTTTTGTTTAATATTCCTCGTGCTTTCACCCGCCCTGTTGTGGATAGTTCCTTGCCATCGTCTCGTTTATGCTGGAGAGTTAATGAGTTTATTTACACAGCACGTACCACAATTGTCGCCGCCACTGCGCCGAAGTTGTGTTGGATTTGATGGAGACCGATTGTTTATAGTTCTCTCTCTCTAGCTGTGGACTGATAATTGTGTGTAGATTATAGCAGGACTTAAAAATCTTGTCACTGACCGGATTATGGACACACACGCGTAAGCTAGAAGCATCATAAGACATTCAAAGAAACATCACCTTGGCTATTGGTTGGTTTATTGGACGCGACACGAACCACCAATTGTCTTTGTAGAGTGTAGTATAACTTATATACTGATGAAAATTCCCATTTGGAATCATTAGCTCCTCTGTGGTGTCTATTGAATGATGATCAAACTTAAGATGCTACTGCTGCACGCGCGCCGGCCGGGGGCACACAACCTATGCTTGGGTTTGTATGATTTTTTTTATAGTTTTTATACCTAGTAGGATTTAGCTTTTGTTAAAGTAAAAAAAGAAAAGAAGTTTTATTTTGCTAGCGGCGGCGGTGTGGTGTATGTGAGTGGGTTACACAAAAAGAAAATGTTCTTGGCGTGGTGCTATGATTCTTTCTTTGTTCAAGTTATACTTCTTTTTTTTTCAACTTTTTATGTGCATTTTTAATTGATTTTGAAAGTGGAAAAAAAAAAACAACCTGCTGGTTCGAGAATTTTTATTGAAAAAAAAAGTTAATTTTTCTTTTTATAGGTCAGTCTCTATTCATTTGAGTTTAAGCCTCTTGATTTAGTAATTTTAAACTTTTATTATTGAGGAAATATATTCTCAACTTGACCGTATGATGACCAAAAAATTTTCATGTATGAATCTGAATTGAAAAAAAAAAATTAGTTGAGTGTTGAAGAAGAAAATCTCTGTAGGTATATACAAATATTTTTGATCCCAATAAATTTAAGTATTGGTTAAAATGGAACTTATTGACAATGATTGGATTACAATTAAATTTACATTTTAATTAAGTCAGTTGTTTAGAAAAGAATATATAAATTAACTGAACTATATATACATTTGATATTTTATTTGGACAAACAAATATATATAAAAGATAAGTAAGTACAAATGAAATGTTATGGAGATCATAAAAGTGTAAGCAGCTTCTACTTTATTATTTTATTTGATTTGTATGTAGCTCAGACTTTATTTGTTTTATATTTATTTTTGTTCCGACTAGAAAATAATTTTAACTTTTCATCGAATAAAAAGTTTTTTTTCTAATTTTCAAATAAAATTAAAAAAAAATATGAAGACTGTATTAAATTAATTAACCATTGGCCTGAACGCAGGTTTTATGGCCCAAGTCCTCCACTTATCGGTATCATTAAAAATCATCTTTGAAAATGTGGAGTGCCCATTTTCCGACAGAAGAAAAGAAAAATCATAGATTTGGTTGATGCGAAAGTATAAAGCTTATGAAATCATAAATTTTGATTCACAACTTCTGCATAAAATTAGTTTTTATATTAAAATGATCAATGCTTCTATATTGCCTTTTCACACCAAACCCTAAAACGGGATTTCGCGAAAATATCGATTTGGCTGAAAACCTAAATCGAAAACACACGTCGTCATAATAATAATAATTTTAATAATAATAATTTTAATAAAAATAATTTTAATAAGACCTCAGGTCTTTTAAATGAAATGCACGGCACTAGTTAGAAGGAATAGAAGGAAAGGAAAGATTTTGTTGGCACAGTGGATTGAGAATTAGATGTTAATTACCTCATTAAATTCCACGGGTGGCATCCAGTTGAAGTTGGGGAATAAAGAAAAGAATGCTACCTAGACTAGGGATCGAATCCACACGTCCAGGTTAGCAGTCAAACACTATGTCCACTGTCCCATTGCCACCCCCATAAATTTTTGCTAAACAACAAGTTTTTGATAAAGCCTGTCGAAAACTAGTTCGATTTGCAAGTTAAACTAAATAAGAACACCTTTCGAAACATTCAGCGCTCAATTAAACGACAAATAAATAGCTGAATAGGTTGCTACCAGGAAAAAATAATTTTACAGCTGGGACACAGAGACGCATCCTTTCTACTACGTGAGGTTGTTCGGTTAAGAAATAAATTAAATATAACATCAGGATTATTTGCATTCCCATTTTTAACTTCCAATATTTAAACTGTCTTTTAATTTCGCATAAATCATTTGATTTTTGCCATTAACTTTAGCACTGTACATTTTTAAAGCGGTGCGGCCTTTCCTCGAAATGAAAACTTGTAAATTTTCGGTGCGTGAACGCGTTTCAATTTTTCGTTAACCTATATTGCCGAAAACTGCGGTTAGTTTTTGGTGTGAAAAGGCTTATATTGTAGGTTGTGTGTCTAAATTAGATATTTATTTGACTAAAAAAATAATGAAGGTGAGAAAATTGCACTCAAAATTGCAACAACCGATTTTGCCAACGCTATGGTCATGTCCACCTAAAAAACAAAAAAGTTATTTTTTCAGGGCTGCTGCCTCTTGCGAGGAATTGACAAATCCTCCAAGAGTATCACTTGTCATGAATAAGTGCTTCTAGTCTAGCCGTTCAGATTCGGCATAAAATTGTCGGTCCCTTCCACTTCTGTCGCCACGCGTACCCAGGAATCAGGAATGGTTGCGAGTTGTTAGTCACTAAGCCCTGGTTCTCACGAGCCGTTGCAATTTATTTTTTTTATAGTCAGCATCAGTTACAGAAGTAGAGAGATCTTTCTTAAAATTACGTTTCGTCGTCTCTAACAAGAAACGTTTCGCGTCATAGGAAATGTCATTTAATCAGTCAGTTTTTTAAGAAGTTAAGCAATAAGATAGAGTGAAGTCTCTCTTAAAATTTTCTTTATAGATGTTCCGCGTTCAAGTTGAAATCAGAGATTCTACAAAACTAGAAAGGTCGAGTTAGTAATCGCAGAAATATGCGGCAGATCTGTCGCATGCCTGCTTAGCTTCTGCGTATCGATTTTATTTTTCTTCTGCCCGCAGAAAGCAAGCAGGCGGCAGTTTTGTAATAAATTTGTGTTCGTAAACATCGCAGCGCAGAAAGTTATTTATAAAAAATCCGATTATTAAAAAAAGGCGATTCTAGGGCTTTTGGGTGACATTTTTATAGACAAATATCCTGATGATTTATGTACTTCGAAGCCATTTCATTTACAGGGTGGGTCAATCACAAGTTTCTTTTTAAAAATGCAATAAAGTGAACAAAGTTTAATTTTGTCCATGTATTATGGCTTTATTACTAACACCAAAAATTCCCATTAATATATGGGACACAACGTCGTTCAAGTGATCAATGGCTGCCTCGGCTGGCTTCGCATCGGAATCGGTCAGAAAAGACCGAAAATGTGCCTCGTCAGAAAAGACGATTTTCACATGGCACTCACTTTGGAAATAAGTTTTCAATATATCCCAATGTGGACAAGCGTGAAGCGACTTGGAGATATAATACTGACTTCCCGTTAAGATTTCGATTGGGAAACAGCTGTCAATGTAAAAATAACATATGATTCAAAAACAAACCCCTAGATGGGCCACCCTTTACATGTTTTCCTGTTTTAATTTAATTTTTTTTCAGCAGAAATTACTTTTTTTCAGCAGAATGTTTTTTTTTTCTGCACAAACTGCCCGACGCCGATTTGATTTCTGCGTGCTTTTAATGTTTACGAACAGGCCTGCTGAAGTCAGATTTCAATTTTTGTTTACGAACACAAACTTTGCAGATCTAAGTTAGTCAGACGATTACGAATTCGCTCAAAGTCTTTATTTATCTGCAAGTCGAGCTTATCCAATTCAATTATAATTAGATTTTTCTCCTTCGTTCAAATTTTCGAAAATATGGGCATGGAGTGGGTGGATCGGCCAATCAACTTCGCACAAGCTTTAAAAAAAAACACAATACGTGCGTACTCTGAATATTTTTAAATATAAGCTGATTTTCACTTTTTTTTTTTTTTGATAAGAAAAGACTTTCCGTTGGAACTTAATTTTGAATTTGTATCCACATATCAGCGAAGAAATAAATGTTTCTATTTTTATAAAATAATACTTCATAGCTTCAATTCTAAACAACATATTATCTTCCTTGAATCACAAAACGAAATTTATGTGATCCAGTCGTGCATTTTAATTAAATTTATTTGAGTCTTCTTTTCATAAGGGATCAACAGTGAAATTTGAATCATAACTCAATAATAATATGCAGAACTATGTAGTGATCAGACTATATTATGACGTGCTGTCTGGTAATGAACATTTTTCCTTTTTTAAATTCAGTTAAAAAAAAACACAATAAAAAAATAAATTGAAGTCCTGCTGGTACTTTAAGCAAAAATGGTGTCAAGCTCACAATTGTTACAATGCGAATTCCTCGGTATTAAATGATGTTGATAAACCTTATGTGGAAATAATGTTATTTTTATTGTTTCCATCAATTACTCAGCACACCCGTGAAGTTTTTACAATAATACCAAAAATATTAAC
This sequence comes from Melangyna quadrimaculata, assembly GCA_949320155.1. NCBI lineage: Eukaryota > Metazoa > Arthropoda > Insecta > Diptera > Syrphidae > Melangyna > Melangyna quadrimaculata. Next base: position 15,038,521 of record OX439484.1, on the reverse strand, counting down.
ACTTTCTCTTTCAGGGATATTAATGAAGCCGTTCAAGAAAAACATAATATTCCTCTCACGGTAAAACCAAGAAAATGGAAAAATCTGAAAAGACCAAGGGGATTTTGAGCCCAATGGTTAAGTAACGTGGTGAAACATATTTCATATGAAAGGTCATGAACTGTGCTTTATGTCATTATATCACAGCTAAAACTCAAATCCATTGGAAAATATTGCTTTGTGCCTTCTATACTTAAAATGAACAAAAAAATATTAAGATAAAATGACAAAACTCACAAAAAGTATTTTTCTATTTTTTTAAACCACAAGTTTTTTTCATTTAATTTGTTTAACATTCACTGAGCGGAGCAATAGAGTTCAAATTCTTGGTATTCGGTAAACTGATCACCCAAGGTATTGTTGCTAGGGTTGGCCACGAGACGAGACTCTGCGAGACTTTTGTAAGTCTCATCTCGGTCTCGTTAAAATCGAAAAATGTTCATTCTCGCCACGGTCTCTTGTCGGTCTCGAATAATTAAGTCTCGTCTCGGTCTCGTCTCCGAAAAATACGATTTAGGGACAACCTGTTGATTATTGGAACGAAATATTTTCGATTAGTTGAATATGTAAAAAATAAATATAAATATTTGACTGAAATTGGATTTTTAATTTATTAGACTCTTTGTAAATTTCCGACCAAATATACAGTCTCGTTTCGGTCTCGCTCGTCTCGGTTGCTTATAAGGCAGTCTCGTCCGAGACTTTTTTCGTCTCGTGTCCAGCCCTAATCCTTGCCCGAAAAAAGTGTTGAAAAAAAAAAATGAATTATGAACTTTTGAACACTTTTTTAACGTAAACATTTGGTATACCGATCATTTAATGTAGATTTACACAAATAATTTCAAAAAACAATCATCATCCTGTTGTTTAAGTACATTATAGGGTCTTAAAAATATTGGTATGGAATATTATGTGATCCTTAAAACCTAATATGTCCACTATCTGCTTAAATTTAAATCGCCATTTAAATTCGCCATAAAAATAGGAAATTTGACTTTAAATTTAATGGTAAGTGAATAAATTGGAGCTTAGCCAATACAAAATAATAAGACCATCGAAAATCAAAAAAAAATGTTCTTAAAAAATATTTTCTTAAGATTTTACAAAAATCATCATTACTATTGTTGAAAAAATCTTATCATATGTTCTTTTGAGAAGAATATGATTTTCCTTAAATGGTAACAAATTTTGTGTGGAAAAAAATTATTGTGCCAAATATCTATCTATTAGTAAAAAAATAAATAAATCGGGTGGCACAACGGCTCATGAAGAGCCAGTGCCTAGTGACTAACAACTCGCAACCATTCCTGTGTGCGCCTTTCGACAGGAATGGAAGGGACCTACATTTTTATGCCGAATCCGAACGGCTAGACGAGAAGCACTTATTCGTGACAATTGATACTCTTGGAGGATTTGTCAATTCCTCGCAAGAGGCAGTAGCCCTGAAAAAAAAACTATTTTAGTTTTTAGGTGGACGAGGCTGGGAAGTGATCCCAGACCTCCAGCGTGACAGTCGAACGCACTAACCATTACGCTACGGGCTACTACTATCTATCTATTAGTCCAATTGTTAAAAAAAAACAGACAGCCAGAATACAATTATTTCTTTTTTACCCAAAGTATTTTTGCCAAATTTGATCAAAATCTCGAGTTCGATTTATTTGTCATTACAATAATTTTCTTTATATCGAAATTAAAAAAAAATTAAAATGAAAAGACTAAACTACGAGTAAGTAATAAATTTCATTTATTTTAAACTGAGTACACTTACTCTTAAGAATCATTTAAATTACAATTACGACTTTGGCTATCAATGAAACAAATATCCGCAACCAATAAATTAAAACTTTATCTTTTCAGACTGATTTTTATTAAAACCAAAAACCCAAACGAAAAGCCATCGAAACTGTGATATTGCGCAGTATTTTATATGTTTGTATGTACCTAAATATATACCGTGCCTATATGTAGTATGTTTATAATGTAAACTTACTAAATCTGAAGCAAAGGATGATAAACTGCTTCTTGAATGTGTGTTCCGATTAGGGTTACCAATCGTCCCCTTTTGGGGGGACAGTCCCACTTTTTCATCCCATCAAGAAATTTGTCCCCCAACACAGAAAATGATAAGGGGGGACGCAAATGTCCCCCTTTTTACACATCCTCAATTTTTCAACTTTTACATTCAAAAACTATTTTCTTTTTCATATTTAATTTTTTAAATTATTTTCTTAAGTAAATCTGTGGATACTTCCATTTCCATCATAACTTTGAAAGTTTTTACAACTGAATACATGTCTTAGGTTTAACACCTGGCGAATAGACAGAAATATACATAACTAAAAATTGAGATAAAGATTTTTACAAATTTATACATGTATGAAAATGGTAGTTTCTTGCAAAAAATAAAATCAGGCGATTAATATAATTTATGAAGGATTAGAACTTATCCTTACATTTATCGCACCGAAAGTGTATACGATAACATGAATATCTGAGCTTATGATCCTTTTTTAAATCATTTATTTGTTTTTTTTTCTTAATTTTTTTAATTAAGTAGGTACATATGTATGTATGTGGGATGGGTGCGCCGACAAAAGACAGTTTTGCCAGGGAAACTGATATAAAAGTTTTTTTTAAAATAAAAGTACAAATTATAGTTAATTCAGAAATATTAAATTTAAGTTAAACTTCAAACAAGATTATCAAATAATAAAAAAAGGTCGATGCGTCGCGATGATGTCGTAACCGTTGCGTGTTCATTATTGTTCTTCTTTCTGGTCGTGTGTGATTTTGTCTAGCTGATGGTTTTTTGACTATCGAATGATTTATCAACGGTACCAAGGATTAATAGAAGATGATGGGATGATATGATATTGCCACATCGTTTGCCGGCGTACGGACTAGGGGAATTGATAGTAGAGACATCCTACATATTATGAACCATTGTTAAAAAGAATTAAAATTTTTATAAAAAATCAAGTTGGTTTTGTATTTTTTTTTTAAATTAAAAGTAGAGGATTTTGAAATTTTGTCCCCCCTTTTGTCATTTTCGGCAATGGTAACCCTAGTTCCGATGCACTTTTGCGTCTTTACGAGCATATATACGCATAAACAATAACGATGGAACATTTCTAAAGGATAAGAATCTTAGTAGAGTAATACAACATAAAAATAACAAAATAAAAAACAGACATACAACAAGAAGTAATGACACAGAACGACAACACATATAGTGTTGCCACTAGATAAAAAAAAGATATATTTATTTTTTTTTTAATGTGGATTTTTTTTTTTAAGTATTAAGTTTTTTTTTAAATTAATATAAAGACATAGGGGCGTATTCATAGTCATTTTAGAGCTGGGTCTAAGTTAAACATAGGTTTACTTCAATTTTCGAACGTTGATTCTATTTTTTTAAGTTTATCATTTTAAAATATTTGAAGCTATTTGTGTAATATACCAAGTTAATTATCTTATAAAAATATAAAACGAACAATTTGTGATTAAAATCGGTCTGTATTCATTGAGCCAAAATTGTCTCAAACTGTAGTTTAGTTAAACCAGGGTCTATATGCCCCATAGTCTCGAATTTTTTTTTGTAAATTTAACTAAGTTATGGATAAGATATTTACTCTTTATTAAATTTAAAGTGAGAAAATTTAAGCAAATTCAATTAACAGCTTTCGGTTTTCCTTAATTATAGCTTTAAAATAAAAATAAATAAATAAATCGGGTGACACAACGGCTCATGAAGAACCAGGGCCTAGTGACTAACAACTCGCAACCATTCCTGTGTGCGCCTTTTCGACAGGAATGGAAGGGACCTACAATTTTATGCCGAATCCGAATGGCTAGACGAGAAGCACTTATTCGTGACAAATGATACTCTTGGAGGATTTGTCAATTCCTCGCAAGAGGCAGTAGCCCTGAAAAAAAACTTTTTAGTTTTTAGGTGGACGAGGCTGGGAAGCGATCCCAGTTCTCCAGCGTGACAGTCGAACGCACTAACCATTACGCTACGGGCTACTGCTTTGGTAGCTATAAAATAGCCATTACTTTCAGCCTATAAAGACTTGGTGGTCTTAAGTGGTTTTAACTTTTTCTTACAATTTTGTATATTTTGCTCATTCGACCTACATTTCAGCTGATTAATTGAAATATACAAAAAGGTGGCAACACTAGACTCGATTATAGTTGTATATCTGCGCCACTCCAGAGAGAACACACAATCCCATTTGTTCCAAAGTCCAAATTTATAAATAAACATTTCAGATTTTCAGACTGCGATGTAGTGGTAATATAACATAAAAGAGGCTTTTTCAACGTCCTAGCACGTGCTTATCTCCAATGCCTGTCTTGTCGTCGCCATGTAACATGAAAACCAAAAATAAAAACAAAAAGTAGAAGCTAGATAAACAACAAAGATTTAAACTCGACCTTTTCTTTACAGAGAGTCTTCTTACGATTATACCTCTCAGTTCATACTTATAGGTATCCAGGTAGAGAAAATAAAAACCTTTTATGAAGATCATAAAACAAAAAACAACAAGAAGTAAAAATAATTTAGTGAACATGTTGGCTAATTTGCTGAATAACCTACCTCTTCGATATTTTCAAGTGATAAACACACCGCACTGTCTCCAAGGTTAATTGTTGATATAGGTAATTTTGCCTATAGACATGTATATATTTTGTTTTACCAACAACGAGGAAGAATAACCGATAGCGACCGAGAGAATAATAGCAATTGAGTGGAGGCTAAAATTATTTATCATCAAGTACATCCTGTTCGTCTATTTAACATCCGATTGATTCAACTCATGAAACCGGAAGGATGTTCTAAAGCGCTACTTCCATCCGGTGATATGTGTGTGTTTTTTTTTTTTGTTGTTGTTTTGTGTTCTTCTCAAGCCAATTACACACCTCTTAGATGTAACAGACCAAAATGGTTATATAATAATTGATATAATTTAGTTAGGCACATAGAAGCATCATTTCAAAGACAATCATTTCTATCATTACTACACCGGCACTGTTACCGTGGTAATAATAATAAACTATTTTGTTACCACATCGCATGAATCCATTGCGAGGTTGGGATTTATTACACCTTAGCGACAATCTCATTTGTCTTTGGAGAACATCACAAGAGTGGCATTTAGGCTGGTAAATCAGCTAGTAGACAGTTTTAAGTCAGTGGGAGATGTCAACGGTCTATGATGTGAATTATCCATCATATAAGACAATACAGTCAGTTGCAAACAAAAAAAAAGATGAGAAAAGTGTGGCATGTAAAGTGTGTCTGCTTCAACTAGAAAAATGGTGTTGAATTGCGGTAGTTTTGAGACTTTCTTATGTATCATAATGTTATTGACTAAGAGCCCAGGGCCGCCAGACATACGTCATTTTATCAAAGCTAAGATTTTTTCTGCGAACAGATACTATTGTAGCTAAGAACAAATGGATACTAAGAATCTTCAATCCGGGTGTAATTAAGAGGTAGCGAGTGTTAAAGTTGCATACAAATTTTGAGATATTGCGTTATTTTGTTAAAGCCGAAATTTTGATATATGTTATGGGATGGTGTCATTTAATTTATTTGATACTTTCCAGACATCTACAGTGGGACCTAACGTGAGCCAGACACTTAAAATCTGTCAAACTAATCGTGCCATTTACATATCAGAATCAAATCAACATTTTATGTTTTCTGTGCGCAAATATTCTACAATATTTTATAATCAGCAAGACACCTACAGCGGGGCCTTACACACCCCACCCTTAAAACTGTCGAAATAATAATTCTTTGTTACTAAAACGTGATCTTTTCGCTTATTTTAGCTGTTTTTAATTGTCTTAGCTGATGAATACGACCCACTGTATATATGTAGCTTATGGGGAATTATTTTTAAACAGTTGCCCATAAAACATATAAATTTTAGCTTTAAAACTACAACGTAAATGGCACGATTAGTTTGACATATTTTAAGTGTCTGGCTCACGTTAGGTCCCACTGTAGATGTCTGCCAAGTGTCCAATAAAGTTAATGACACCATCCCCTAAGACATATCAAAAATACAGCTTTGATAAAATAACGCAATGTTGCAACATTTGTATGCAACTTTAACACTCGCTAACTCTTAATTGCACTCGGATTGAAGATTCTTAGTATCCATTTGTTCCTAGCTACCACAGTACCTGTTCTCAGAAAAAATCTTAGCTTTGATAAAATGACGTATGTCTGGCGGCCCTGGTCTCTTACTCTATTACTTTAAGCTTGAATTTTAAATATAGCAAGTAGCAAGATGGAAACTATAGGTTTTTAACCACCAAGTCATGCTAATCTGTTCTTAGCCTTGCCCTTAAGTGGATAATGGTGTATATTTTCCTGTGAGAAGATTTTATTAAACTACAAAAGGATACGATGATAGCTTGCATTCATCTGAGCCGTCATAACCACATGAGGCCATTGGTGTCAACTCCAATTAACCAAGGAATAACGCAAATGAAGAATTAAATCGAGTTCGGACATCAGCTCTTTCGTTTTACATTTTTTATTTGCGATATATTTTTTTTTTTTTTTTTTATGTAGGATTTTTATTTTTCGGTAGAGTGCATTTTTCGGTTCAAATCTTTTGTATAGATATTCAATTGGACAAGTTTTATGTGCTCACAAGGGTACCTACACGTTATATGGTCATTATCGAATTACTTTAAGTTGAAATTCTGGCATAAAAACAACCGCTCTCATATATGATTTTGTGGTATATTTGTTTTTATGTGTACGTTATAAAGGTAAGAGCATTTTGCAATAAAAAAAATATTGTCTTGCACTTATTCTCTTTTTTTTTTCTTCAAATAATTGGAGGGTATGTAAACTATAAAAAAGGGAGCAGTGTTTTTAAATTCTTGGTAAAGTCTATCATTTTTTTATCTCTTTATTGACTAAGCAAGCAATTATTTTTCTTTTGTTTTATGTTCTACTTTTGAGTAGTACAGATATGAAAGAAAGATATAAACCATTGGCTTCTTTTTTTTTTCTATTTTTTCCTCGAAATTGCTATCTTGAAAGTTTAGTGGGTTAAAATTTTGGCACATTTCTTAACTTGATATATTGTTAGTTTTTGTTAACTACCAAAACTTTAAAAAGTATCCAAAGAAATAAAAATATTATAAATACGATTTATGACACCTCTGAGCTCTCCTTGTCTTTCATTTGGTATTTGATGATATCATGATTAGAAAATGAAATTATTGTTCTATATATTTGTGTAAACATGAGTCTGTATTTCTTTTAAATACATATGTCTAAGATGACCTGTTTATCACGTACCATTAAACCTTAGATGTAATTCGAAAAAAATACGAATTAATAAAGAAAACAATGTAATTTCTCAAATAATTTTTGCAGAGAGAGAAATCCAGTTGCAATTTTTATATTCTTGATGATAAATGATCTGGAATTAAAATCACAGCTAATTTAAATATGTTTTTTTTTTAAATGCGCAATCGCCCAGAGACCTAAATCAGTCAGACAGCAAAAAACTGTCAAAATTATCGTGAAACTTTACGTTATAATAATATCAAAGCATGAATATTTTGATATTTTTAAGGTGACGTTAGACCCCACTGTACAATTCTGGCTGATTGGAAGATATTTTGAAATTGTTGCCCAAAGAAAATAAATATAAATAAAACGATTTGCTTAGCAGTTATAATGTTTCTTGACTGACGTTAGGCCCCACTGTATATCATTTTTTCATAAAGCTAAATTAGAAAAAAACATTACACGTAACAACCAGACGTTTTCTACACTTTCACATCATAATTCAATTATTTTTCTATAGTTGCAAAATTATTTTATCAATAAACATCATACATCTAACGTAACCAATACGACCCTATTTGTTTTGTCATGTCTTATGTTTAAAAATCTGATCTGTTATTAATTTAAATTAAATCAAATATAACAAACTAGCTGACCCGGCGAACTTCGTTCCGCAAATTTCATTATTGTAATAAAAATAATACCCCAAATTCATAAATGTAAAAATACTGTATAATTTTTTGAAAAATGGTACTATTTCTGTATATTTTTCAAAAAATTTGATGTTATCGGTAAAAGAAAACAACAATTATTATAAAAAAGCAGAAAAATCTTCAAACGGACGATTTTTGTCTTCAGAAATGATAAGTAAACTTTACAGTGTTACCGAACTTTTACATTTATGAATTCGACATTTAAAATGCACAATATGCAACGATCGAACACCAGCGCGTTCGATGGTTGTATACCCATTTCTGAATATTGTCGTTTTCAGCACTTTTGGTTGCTGTCTATTTATGCTGCTCTACAAACTACTTCCCTGCGTTGAATGGGTCAATTCAACTATGTTCTCATACGTGTTCTCGTACTGTGTTCCAGTTTGTGTAAAAGCTAACGAAATTGCGATGAATGCTTTTGGAGAATACACCTTAATGTCTTAAGGCAGAGTGTTGAATCAGGAGATGGTTGAATGATTCTAGATAACTGTTATTCAATGTTGGAAGTGATTCCAGAACTGCGTGGACATCCTTGGGCTTGGCAATTGAGGATATGTCCCCAAAGCTTAGTTAAGACGATTTAGGGTGCTGATCATCATCAGATTTTCTTCAATGGTAATGAGATTGTCTTTTTCGACTGAGAATTAAGAGTTTTTGTTTTTCATCTAGCAGTTAGTTGAATATTAAGAAGGGTTCCGGATATCCATTGATGATGAATCGAACAGGGCGCCTCATATTCCTTCCTTGGGCCAACACGAACCCATCGATCCCAAAATCGTGAACATCGAAGGATCCTTTGTGGTGTTAAGCACTAAAAACAGGATCTTCCCGATAGAGTCTTTCTGAAAATTTTACGGGATTTCCCTCCAGTATCCGATGCCCTTTCTATGGCCAATAAGAATTCATCAAGCCTAGAATCGTGAAAATCGATCTATCCGTTCTCGAGTTATGCACTAAAAACAAGATCTTCCCGGATTTTCAATTTTCCTGAAAATGTTCTTCTGGTATTCCATGTCCTTCCTTAGACCAATACGAATTTATCAAGCCCAAAATTGTGAAAATCGAACGATCCGTTCTCGAGTTATGCTTGCACACAAATAATAAATAAGATGAACATATACATATATCTGCTTAGCTCATCAAACTCTGACGTCTCATTAAATTTCAAGTCTATAACATGAGTAGTTCCTGAGATACAGGGCTACAAAAATAAAAAAAAAAAACGTAACTGACAGACTCACTCACTGATAGATTATAAAAATTATGGAGCACTTTTCCCGAAATCGTAGAATCATGTTATTTCGTACAACAGTATAGTGCGCGTGGTGCATATGAAAAAAAAATTGATAATTTAAGATTTTTCTTTCAGGGGCGTTATATGGAGAGCTTCGGAGTGTTTACAAAAGAATGAATATCGGTAGACTGGTAGGTCTTATGGCGAATACAAAAGACACATTAGAAAACTTTAAATTTTCGATTTAGACCACGCGTCTACCAGCCCATTTTTCACAGAATTGAGACCAATTATATGGAGCACTTCTGATTGTCGTAAAATGGGGAAATTTTGCTTGGTATGCAAGTAAAAGGAAAAATTACAAGTTAGAGATTTCACACGCACTAACAATAATTGCAAGATTATGAAATTTGGTTTGGCGGTAGTTTCTTGAGGTGCATACAAAGCAAATAATTGAAATTAGAGATTTTCCATGCAGAGGGCGTGTGTGGCACCTTCACTTGCCGAGTTTTTCATTTCGTCAAGAGTTCGTAGACAATCGAAAATAATTCAATAAAATAATCTACAAACTTAAGGTGCTATAAGGTTATCATTTATATATGGCAAATTTGCCATATAAATACGTACCAAAAGCGACATATAACGGTGATAGACATATTTATATGACACAATATATATGAATACATATGAGTTATAAAGACTTTTTGATAAAAATAAAATGTCGCTTGTGGCAAGTTTGCCATATAAATATGATAATCTAATAGCACCTTTAGACACTTATCGGGTCAGAATCAATCTCTTAATTTTTTTTTATCCTTTTCAAATTCTTCCAGATTCTTCAAGTTCGTATCTGAGCTCCTAGATATAACAAATGATGTGGAATTCTCCCTTTTGAGTTGAAGACTCTTAAGAGGGGTTTGCTCCTCTTAACCCCTCTCCCTAGATATGCCACTGACCTAATCATACCCTTTGAATACTTTTAATGACGGAGTGTTATGTGTTTATTTGCTTAGCCAATTGTTGTTTTACATAAAAATACACATAAATATATACTTTTCCGTCTAAAGTTCTCCCTAAATATGAAAATATTTTGAAAACCTCTTAAAACCACAATCATTAGCTATCATTAAGTAAAATAATACTTCAGGCTCACTATAGTATTATTGTATCTCCGATTTATTACATAGTTTAACTTTTCAAACAACAATACCCTTATTACCCTTATTGCCCTCATAAAAAGTGCTTTCGCTTTAATCTTAAACCAAACTTCTTTTCAGTACAAAAAAGTGAAGACTTTGTCTAAGAACATACATTTATTACCCTCTTATTCTCAATTAAATAACCCACACCAAAACCCACCAGAACCACTGAACCCGTCAATTTTATTGCACCAACCCTATAATGATGATTCTTTTTCTAACCAAAAAAAAAAAAACCTTTAGCTCCAAGTCTCATGCAATAACAATTTTAATTAAATCGTCAGTATTCAACTGCAAGTAGGTAGAAGGTACTATCAAATCTTACAACAAGAAAAAAACATAATATTTAAACTTCCATTTGCGTCTATAAATAGGGTCGGCCGTGAACATATATGGTGGGTGTAACACGATGAGACACATCCTACCCACGCTTTTAGCATGATCCACGAAAATGCATAAATTTCCTCCAAAAGACCATCACATCATCATGGAAAAACGGAAATAAGACACTTATTTTAGAGCTTGCTCTTTTCTTCGAGTATGTATGTTGTTCCATATATGTATATAAATTCAAGTAACATTTACGATGAGAATTCTACAGATGATATAATTTGATATGCAGACAGACAGAAAAATTGAAGGGCTAAAAGAGGCGCTACTCGGTGCTGTGAATGAAAATAGGGTCGTGGTATAATAAAAGAAGTAAAATAATCTTAAACTACGTACATGTTGGCTTCAGTCAGACCAAACCATTGCAGATCGAAAGATTAGTTCACACGATAAGCTTAACTAGGACTCCCCCCGCTTGCATGCAACTGCTCAGCCATGAAGCATAGTAATATTCTTCGATTCAGACGAAATGTATACTTTTTTGTATCATCACGCCTTTTCCTTATATACATCAGCGAATTGTGTTATTGCAAAAGAATCGGCCAGGGCCACTGAACTACTCTACTAGAATCTGCAGATAGAAGAGAGAGAATCGACAGAAAATAAAGTCAAATTGAAAAAACCACAAGCGAACACACTGAACAGGTGTCATCTTAATTTTTCATCCTCATGTTATAATTTTTGTTGGGGAGGATCATGTTTTCAATCAACTTTTTTGTGATTTTTTTTTCTTTCTTGCTATACTTTCATAATCTTCCCACACATATAGCAGATAGGTTATCATCATGTAGCTAAGAATATTATTTATTGAAACTTGGCTTTAACAAATCAATTTTTTTTCACACCATTTTCCCATGGACTTGAATTCGCTTGGATTTGATCTTTTTGCTTTTGCATGCTTCGCAGATTTGCCTGAGAATTTTTCAGCACTAGAGAATAGTAATTAATTCTAGACGACCGAAAAGTTTAAATTGAAGTTTTTTGCTAAGTTAATTTATGTTGATGAAGGTCTGGTCGTTAAGAGATAGAGGACCTTCGCGTCTAGACTGCATAATCGTGTAGAGAATTAAAGATCGTGCCTAAACTCTTTCGTTTTGTGTTGTACAATGCGTGTAGTGATTTCACTTTCTCACATATACAATGTGACTTAAGGACGATGACGCGACGACAAAATGTGTGATGATGTTATATCGAGCGTGTTAAGCGTGGTAAGGTAATAAAACTCTACAATTTGATTGCCCTTCATAGTTTTTTGTTGGTCTTGTTTTAATTATTTTTCTTACTAAAACAAAAAAATCGTGCAATAAATTGTTTTTTTTTTTAATAGATTTTGGGGGCGTAAATAATCCGTCATTATGTGACGATGAACTGCGAGAGTGTTTTATTTTTAAAATGGTTTAAAAGTAGTGCTCAAACACATTAATGGCATCGTGCATAGAGAGCAAATATAAACTGTTTGGTTATGATTTAATTGACAGCTATGAAAGTTTAATGGTTGCGCAACAGGCTATAAAGCATTTAAGTGATTTCATTGGAAGTGTATACCTAGTCATTTTATTTTATAGCTTTTTGTTTTTAGAATGATTTGAGTTTAATATTAAGAAGTGAATGACATTTCTTCAAAAGTATATCATTGAGAGTAATAAAATGTGAATGACACTTATATGATGTTAGGAGAAACCACCGAGTCTAAAAGTTGTTGCTAATGATGGCTTCAATTGAACCATTGCAACGATGTATGTAAATAGTTAACGATGTAATAGTTAAATTATTAAGTTCAAAAATTCAATGAAATTAACGGAATAAAGATTGGTCAAGCCTAATAAGCTGACAAGTTAACAATTGTATTTTATTTTATCTACACATACACTGTCAAACTAATCGTGCCACATGTACGCGTCACTATGGGCAACTATTTAAAAATAATTCTCCATCAGCCAGACATCTACAGTGGGGTGTATTTGTTAGCCACAGACATTTTAAAACAGCTGAAATAAGCAAACAAGAATTAAATTACTTTACAGTATCATAGAAGTTGACGTTAGGCCCTACTGTAGGTGCCTGGCTGATAAGGCAATATTGTTAAATATTTGCACAAAGAAAATATAAAAAATAGATTTGATACTGTAACGTAAATATTTTAAGTGTCTGTTTAGTGTCGAATAAAGTAAATGACACCATGCTTAAGGACATATCAAAAATTTGACTTTATTAAAATGACGCTATGTTGCAACAATATAAATATATGCAACTTTAACACTCGCTACCTCACAATTGTTCCCGGATTGAAGATTCCTTGTATCCATTTGTTCTTAGCTATCGTATAGACATATTGACAAAAAAAATCTAAGCTTTGATAAAACACAAATCATTACATTCTCCAGATCCGTTGGCCAGTAGCGGATCTAGGATTTGGCTGTGGTGGGGGGGGGGGAAGGGCTTGGAGTTTAGAGATCCATTTTGAGACCTTAAGTAATAAAATTTGATTGTCCTAAAATTAATTGTAAAATTCATAACAAATCCTCAGATCAGTTTAGTTTTAATGTTCAAGCTTTGACATTCCCACTTTTCCTTTAATATTAGCTGTTTTTTTGTGCCTTAATATCCGCTCCTGTCGCGCTTTAAAATGTTTTCACTTTAAAGTACGATAACAATTCTTCATAATTGCTGTAGTATTTAACATGGGAATTATTTTTAAGCGGAGATAGAAGCAAATATAAAGGCGCACACAAATATGTTATAGTATAGCCTTGAACCACACGAACAAATTCGTGTATTTATATTGTTTAAAAATTGATTAGATACCTACCTTATGTAGGTAAATATGTAGATTTGCTGTGGGTATGTTTTAAACTTCACATTTTTGACAAGACTTGAAAACTGTTTATAATTGTTTAGTCAGAAAAAATGATATTTTAGAAGTCTTGCTGGCAAAAGCTCATATTGCTTTGACAGTATCATCAGTCCTCCGAAATTCAGGAAAGAATTAGCCAAATCAACGAGGAGAGTACCTATGTACCTGTTTTTTTTTTTTAAACTGTCACTGTAAAGCACAGAACATAATATTTTGCCGATTGAAAAATAAAATATAAAAACATCAAGACTTTCAGTCTGACATAAGACTAAGCTGATCTAAAAAACAACCTGCGCTGCGGCCCACTTCTGCAAGCGTGACTGAATTTTGGGGTACGCAGCATATACCCTTTGTTCCTGCTCAAAAAATGTGTCCATAAATTTGCACGTCACTCTAGAGTCTATATAAAGATTGCAAACATTCCTGTGCACCTGCACGATTTTCCGAGTGCACAGAGAAAACTCACGCTTTTGGAATTTGGCTCCTTGACTAGAGAATTTGTATGTAACTGCTTAGTCCAAAAATGTGTGGTATGCAAAATTGTCTTGGACCTTTGAAATTTTGAAAACTAAGCCCCAAAATTTTACAAACCAAAGGCCGTAGGAAACAATTCCTGCTGTATTAAACATTTACAATAATAGCCTCAACTGGGTTTCTTTCGTTAGTTTCTTTTTTAGTTTAAACTGTTGTTGAATTTGGTATGTTAATATTAAGCCCCAACCACGTTTTTTAAATTATTTCTTCAAGCTTTAGCCTCAACTTTGGACTTTGACAGTCCCCAGACTTTAACCCCCAAAACTCTCTAGATTAAGAAGAGTTTTTCTCCAATATTCTTAAACCTTATTAGTCTGAAGCTGTTTTGTTCATCGCATTTTTCTGGGTTTTGTTTTTAGGGCAAAATTATCGTTGGATGAAACATTATTATTATAAAGGGAAAATTGTCGTTGGATGAAACATTATTATTATTTATAGCCCCAACTTGAGTTTTTGTCCAATTCCCTTCAGGCTTTAGCCCCAACCTTAGGGCTTACAAAAAATGTACATAATATGTAAATTGTTTAGCCACAACCACGTTATTTTGTCCATCAAATTTCATGCCTTAACAATATTTTAGACGAAAATAAAACTCTACACGTTGTAATGTATTGCTTTCTTTATTTCAAATTTTTTTATGAATTGGCTGTGGAGGGGGCTTTAGCCCCTATAGCCACCCCTTTGGATCCACGACTGCCGTTGACCACAAACAATATTCAACGTCGAACTATGGAGAAGGACCAGGATTGGCCATACACTAAGGAAACTAGACAATAACATTGCGAAGCACTCTTCAATGGAATCCGTTGGGCGTGTTGGAAGACCAAAAACAACATGGAGGTCAACTGAATTGGTCGAAGTGTTTAAACATGGTTACAGCAAAGGCCCCTAGAAAAATATTCGACTCGAAAGTGTTTAGCCAACATCTTTCAGGGTACTATCTCAACTCTTAGAAGATGTGGGAGTAATATGGTAAGTTCAAGCATAAAATACACTATTCGAAGCAAAATAAAACAAACACACCATTCCCACACCAAATTAAATAATGATTTATTCTTTCGCATTTCATATCTTGATTCTTCCATCTGTCAGATTAAACCATTAGCACAATTATTTGCAAGGCAGTGAATGTAAAAATGGAAAAAAATTTAAAAAAAATAAATACAACAAAAAAAAAACTGTTCGCTTTCCCAGAGACCGAAAAACATATGTATTATCCATCATCTTCTTATCATGCTGCATGACTGTGTCTTAACAAGAAGTTGCACTTTCTGTGTCGTTCTATTTCAAACAACAACAACAAAAAGACGGAAAGAAGAAGAAAAGAAACACTTTCAAACCCACGGACCCTTCATAACAAAAGCTAATCACAATTACGAACACAGCACGGACAAAAAACAAACTAGACAAATTAAATATCATGTCATGAGATTCATGCCAAGACCCATTGACTCGCTGTATCTATATGTATATTTATATTAAGAACTAAAAATAATAAGAAAACAAAAACAAAGAAAATTTGATTCTCACATTTTATAATGAACTACACAAAACACACCCTATAAAGCAAAAAAGCTACTTACATACATAACAACAAAAAAATAAACAAGAACGCCCGTAATATCTATTCCATGTCGAACAACTAGGCAACACAACAACTTGGCATTAATGAAGAAAGGAAATTTGCAACGATGACGCCATTTAATTAGCCACCTTTGGATATATTGGAGTCCATTTCCCATGAAGAATTGAGGCTCGCGTGTGTTATAGATTTAATTAAGTTGGCTGTATATTATGTGCATTTATTTTATGGTCAATGTCTGATAGGAAGTAGTGAGATTTTGGAGTTAAATTTGTATTTAAAGTTAGAGACTTGGTGGGTGTCTTTTTAAATTCGAATTGTACGATGATCATAAAAGACTATCAAAAACATCTGAGCTTTAAGCTTATGACGTTGTAAATTGGGACTAGACTGTAAAGGGTCCTGAAGTAGTAAAAACTGACTTAAATTTCCGTAGAACATGTTAAACACTACCCGCTTTATCTAACCCTCAAATATTCTAACCCTACTAAATATTCTTATAGACTCTTTTGATTCTTGATTCTCGCGCCACTCCTAATATTTATATACCAAGTTTCATGAGGGTAGTATTTTTGTAACAAGTGTTATGGTATAGATCGTCCCCTCTAAAAAGCACCCTTTTAAAATAGATATTTTTATGGACTCCTAATATTTGTTTTCCATAAGAAATGAAATATTTATATACACCAAGTTTCATCAACGTACCATTATTTTAAAGGGTGTTCGTGTTCGGCAGTATTTAACTATCGTACTGAAATTATAGTCACTCTTACATAAAAATGACTATAACTTTTTTCCGGTTGTCGTATCGTCTTAGTTTAAACGTCATTAAAAAGTACCTTGGAATTATGTTCCATATGCATATTGTATAGGGCTAGCCACGAGACGAGAGCCTGTGAGACTTTTGTAAGTCTCGTCTCGGTCTCGTGTCGGTCTCGTATAATTAAGTATCGTCTCGGACTCGTCTCCGAAAAATACGATTTCCGGACAAATTGTTGATTAATGGAACGAAATATTTTCGATTATCATTTGAATATGTGCAGAAGAAAATAAATATTTAACTGAAATTGGATTTTTTAATTTATTAGACTCTATGTAAATTTCGGTCCAAATATACAGTCTCGTCTCGGTCTCGTCTCAGTTGCTTAAAAGGCAGTCTCATCGAGACCGAGACTTTTCTCGTCTCGTGGCCAGCCATAATATTGTACCAAAGTCATTTTTTCCTTTTGATGCACAGAAAACTTCCCCCTCTACTCCACAAAAAAACACCCTTCCCTACAAGATATTTTTATAGACTCTTTTGATTCTTCATTCTTATGATAAAAGTAACGTTTTCACCAATTTCATAAGGGAAGGAATTTTTATGTTTTACCTTCTCCATTGGAAGTTATTGTAATTTGTGCGGTTTGCCGAATTACAAATTTTGACAAATCTTCAGGTTTTGAGGTGTCTACAATCAGAATCCTTAGATTTTTAGAAAGATAACTGCATGTGTGTATGTTCGGGTTACTTTTTTCTCCCCATATCTATAGATATCGACTTCGGATGAATTTTATTTTACAGATAAAAACGTCATTCCGTGCTGAAAAAGCAAAAATATGAAAACTGCTGAAAATAAAGTACTTAATTTTTGTCGTTGTACGCTTACTTTTATGAAATGTCAGTTTTGTATTGAGAGCCTATATTTTGGATAGAAATAGAAAAGCTGTCAGCTGAATTTTCAGTTAAGAATTTCTTTCTGAAAATTCAGATGAAACGTAACTAAACTTCACTAAACGAAACTGAATGTCATCTTACTTTTTATGACAGCTGGTCAATCAGAAGCTCAATCTGAAAATAAAGTACTTCAAAATTTGATGCGTTGAATGCACGGAAATTCAATTGACCGTTTTTTTACTACAAAAATTTAAACAAGAGCTGTAAAATGTCATTCGTCTCGAATATCTCGACTCCAGATTAATTTTATTGTACACATAATTACGAATAAAGGAGCATTGTTTCCGCAAACCAACGATCTTTTCGGACAAACCGCATTGATTTTCAACAAAATAATGCTCCTTTTCATGTAGTTCGAGTGCTTCATCATTATTTTAAGGAAATATGTTCCATTGCTGCCTTGGTTTTCTATTCTTCTTCAAAATAAAAGAAAATTTATTGGGATGGCTCACATGAAAAGTATACGAAAAATCGAAGCAATGCGATGACTGATTCCCACCGTTGATTTGGCTTTGAGTAAAATTTCACTTGACTATCTGAAATCACTGTATAACTCTCTTAAACATCGAAATTTGGCACACACTATTAAGTAAATAAATTTATCGAAAAAAATAAAAAATAATTTAAACCATGGTTTTTCTTTAATTTCGTATGTGCTTCTAACCTTATGACGCAATCAAATTACTTAAAAAAAGTGACTCAGCTAACATTTATTCTCTTGGCTGCCGTTAATTTTTGTTCTTGAAGTGCAAGCATAGGTTTTGCGATGGCACATTAAACAGTCTATCTTGTGTCTTACATAATTTCGATCTCTTTGGCGTATATCACGAGACATTGCAAATTGAATTCTCAAAAATTACTGCTTGTAACCTTATGACCGGCAGTGTATTCTCTCAGAAGTACGAATAAATCTGTGGAACAATTTTTGAGAAAAATAAAGTAACCCTTAATGCTTAAGAAAATTGTAAGAACTTGTTAAAATTTTTGGTCACAAGAAATACTGTATAGTACCTGACGTATAAAATTGAGACTCGACTCAATTTGCAAATTGGCAAAAAAATACTTTCCGGCAAAGTAAAAGTGCAGTGTTTTACAAAATTTGCAAAGTGAAAAGACTTTTCACTTATCAGTTTTCAGACTATTTTTGAAAAGTAAAAGTGTTTCACTATTTTAAAAGAGAAACTTTGCTTTTGAATTCGTATTTTGCAAAGTTGCAAAGTAAACTTAAATTGTATCAATTTAGTAAATTATGCATTAAAAAAATATCATATTGACGTTGTAAATTAAAGAATCTACAAATAAATTAAATCAATCAGAAGTTAAACGAATTTTGAATTTACTTGATTGTTAAAATGTAGAACTTTTATACAATTTTACCCGCTACTGCGTGCGAAGATGGTTCAAGCAAAGCAACTTTTCCTTTAACATTCCTAAAGCATTTAATGTTTACATTGCAAACAAACAACTACCTACCTACATCTCATACCAAAACTGTTTTCAATTATTCACCTAATTCTTTTATGAGTCCTGTTAAATGTCTGTTCCACTGGATCCGTTATTAACCATCATTCACTGAAAGTATAAGCACTATCTCTTCTTAAATTACTGCATTAGGGTATGGCTATTTCTGAAGAATTTTGTGGCCAACAAATAGTATTTCGCAGAACTTCACCAATGATTTCATTCGACACTTTTTCCGTGCATAGGTGCAACACCCTAATATTGGGCTCCATTACCAACCCATGTGCTGAACACAAAAGTTGTTTAAAAGGACTTAAGCATATATTCCTTTCACTGTTGGATTAAATTTTGTTTCAATTCTGGACAAAATAAATTCGATAGTTGTGTATTTCCAATATCAAAGTTAATTCTTAACTTCACTACTCTTTGGTCACTATTAGCATTGAGTTTATACACATAGAGGAACCACGTCAGATTTATGATATCACCAATATAGGTGGCTCCCTTATTTGCATCTAGAACAAGAACCAGTGATAGGCAATACAAGAACCATTTGCTCCTTAAAGTAGACTATTTCCACCTTAAGGTAGACTATTTGTGAAAATAGTGAGGAAATAGTCTACCTAAAGGAGAAAATGGTTCTTGTATTGCCTATCACTGGTTCTTGTTATTTCCCTCATTCGTTGGGGGTGTATACATGCGCTTATGGTCGAATGTTTAATGGCGTCACGCTGAAGTTTTAAACACAGGGTGCTCCATAGTACATATTCAGTTTAAACAAAATCGACCCAAACGTTAAGAGAAAAGTGAACAGACAGATAAACAGTCTTTTTCGTCTTCCCCATTTTGAGGAAAAAAAAAACATCAACTTTAAATTTAATTTTTTACTAATGCATCCGAATTTGGTTGATAAGTCACATCACAAATTTAGCTCACTATGAACAACCTAGCTCTTAAAAGTATAGGTACTTTAAATCTTCAATGCCTTACCGAAATAATAATAGGAAGATCATAAAAGAAAGAGCGAATTCGTAATCGTCTGACTAACTTAGATCTGCAAAGTTTGTGTTCGAAAACAAAAATTGAAATTTGACTTCAGCAGGCCTGCAAAATAAATTACATTCATAAACATCAAAAGTACGCAGAAATCAAATCGGCGTCGGGCAGTTTGTGCAAAAAAAAAAAAAACATTCTGCTGAAAAAAAAAATTAAAACCGGAAAACATGTAAAGGGTGGGCCATCTAGGGGTTTATTTTTGAATCATATGTTATTTTTACACTGACAGCTGTTTCCAAACGAAATCTTGACGGGAAGTCAGTATTATACCTCCAAGTCGCTTCACGCTTAACAACATTGGGAAATATTGAAAACTTATTTCCAAAGTGAGTGCCATGGGAAAATCGTCTTTTCTGAAGAGGCACATTTTCATCTCGGCTGCTTCGTTAACAAACGAAATTGCCGCATTTTGGGCTCGGAAAACTCGCACACGTTACTGTCGAGATCCCAAAGCATCCATAGACAGTAAAAGTTTGGTGCGGATTGTGGAGAATGGATTGTGGTCATTGGACCATTTTTCTTCGAAAATGAGGCTGGGAACAACGTTTCGGTCAACAAAGATCGTTACAGAGCCATGTTGACCGACTTTTTTTTACTAACATTAAAGATATGGATGTGGACAACCTTTGATTCATGCAGGATATAGTGCGCCATGCCACACAGCCCATACCACAATCGATCTTTTGCGCACCAAATTCCAAAATCGTGTTATCAGCCGTCTTTTCAATGTCAATTGGCCGCATCGGAGCTGCGATTTGACCCCTTTGACCTTATTTTTTGTTGGGAAACGTAAAGGGCCGATGTTATGCCAGCAATCAGGAATTGATTCAAGAACTTAAGGCCATATCATACCAGCAATCAACCATCATCAATACCGAATTCGCTGCTGCGAAACCAGCCAAGGCAGCTACTTGAACTACGTTGCATTTCATAATTAATGGGAATGTTTGTTGTTAGGATTAAAGCCATAATACATGGATAAAATTAAATTTTGTTCACTTTATTGCATTTTTAAAAATAAACTTGTGATTGACCTACCCTTGTAAATGAAATGGCTTCGAAGTACATAAATCATCAGGATATTTGTCTATCTATCAACGAATGTTTCTTTCCAAATGTCACCCAAAAGCCCTAGAATCACCTTTTTTGATAATTGGATTTTTTATAAATAATTTTCTGCGCTGCGATGTTTACGAACACAAATTTATTAAAAAACTGCCGCCTGCTTGCTTTCTGCGGGCAGAAGAAAAATAAAATCGATACGCAGAAGCTAAGCAGGCATGCGGCAGATCTGTCGTATATTTCTGCGATTACGAACTCGCCCAAAGTTTGTGTTATCTAATTGTAAATTTCATTTTCAATATGTGGTATTGAAGCTCTTTATTTGTGTGCTCGTATTAATTATTCTCCTTAAATTAAAACAATTAGCTGCTATTATAAAAGTCATTTTAGACTTCTAAACATTTTAAAGAAGACAATATCCAATCAACACTAAATTCCTTTGCTTATATGTAAATTCGACAAACCCTCTTAACCCAAATTCCAATTGTTCACATATCATTAAAAAAAAAATGCCTCAACCTTTTCTTTTTTTCCATTATACAAACGATAATGTCTTCCACGCGTAAATTTTTTTCTCTACAGTTTTGCATACGCACTGTTTTGCAGACAAACAAAAAACATCTTAAAAAGTCTTACACATTTTTTTGTACATTATTTAAAGAGCCGACTATTTTTCTGAAATAAATTTCAATATTTTGGGCTCGGCTGACACTGAAACCAGTTTCATTTAATCATAAAATAAAAAAAAAAACATAATAAATTGATGCTTCCTTGGAATTTTAATTGTGTGGGAGTTTATTTTTTTTTTCTTTTCAATTTTAAATTTGAATTTTATTCTTTACATTATGATTTTTTTTTTGCGCCTGAAATTCAATATGCCACTGATTTTTCTTACAAGATGCTTTTCAAGGGATACCTATTCAAAATGTCTTCTTCTGTGCAGCAATACAATTATGGTAAAGGCATTATAAGACCATTTTGATCATTAAGCTATATGCTGACAAAAAAAAATGTCTTTATTTTTCTTCAACAAAAAAAAGGAAGACATTTGAGATTAATATGAGAAAAATAAAGTAAAACTTAATAGATATAAATAAAAAAATAATGACTTCAATCTGATTGATGTTTCGCAGGTGTATCAGCGCATCAATTATAAATTTCATCACGCAAACAAATTTAAGTGCCTTTTTGGGGAAGGACCTCTGACCATGAATTTTTGCACAATATACTTAATCATTCAAGAATAGCACGTGCGGTTGTACCAAAAGAAACACAAAACAACACTTTATCCAAATTTTACCCTAAAGCATCTGCTTTCAAAACTCCTATTGACCAACTTTTACATATAAGATATACTATAAATATCTTTTTATAATCTAACCGGTTCTTAACTAGCAGCAGAAATAAAAAAAAAATAAAACCAAACGCAAAGGTCTTGCGGAGAATATATTTTTAAGCGAGGGCACGAGACGTATAACCACGAATTATTTAATTTTCTTCTGTCTTCATTTTTTTTGTTAAGCTGTTAACCCTTTTTATATTTATTTTTTGGGATGATAGACAGTGATAAAGGTGGCAGCAGGTGCTAGTGGCTATTTTAAAGTTGTTTCATGTCAGTTTGATAATTATTAATACTGTAAAAAAAAAATGGAAATTAAACATTGAATTTCTACAAAATGTTCTAAATCGAGTTCGTGGGCCAGCTCTTTTGTTTTCATCTAAATGTACATATGTTAAGCAAAGTCGAACTTTTCTTTAAAAAAAATCCAATAAGAACATTTTTTTTAGTTGTAAAACTATGATTGATGGTTATATAAATTTAAATTCAATTTATAATAGAATGGTCAAAGCTTAAGTGAGAGATGCACCATTTGCCTGACATAAGAAAGATTAACCATTTTCGTTTTTTTTTCTTTAGTTTGTTGAAAGAATTCTAGAAAATAATCGTTACTTATAAAAATATCCAATTACTCTTTTGTTATGTAATGTAATATCTTAAATGGCTTTGGATTAAATAACCATTAAATATGAGTCAACCGAATCCTCAGCCCATATTTAATGCGTTCAAATACATTTACAACAACAACTCAACAAAAAAAAAAAAAAAAACAGAATGCTGTCAAAATGATCAAAAAGGGTAAGCTTAGTAAACTAATCCGGTGAGCATTTGAAGCCTTTTGAGGCGGGCGTCCAATCCGATTAGAAAAGGTATCTAAATAGACATAACCAAATGTATATTTTTTTTTCTCTAAATTTTAGTTCCCAATTTGTATGGGTTCTATTTTTGGAGTCGTTAAATGGTTGAAGTTGATGAATTTAAGAAAAAAAAATACACCCGAAAGCATAATATTTTATAGCAGTGAAATTGATTTAAATTACAAAGCTTTTAGCTTCTACACCTATTAAGACTCTCATTTTTAGGTTTATATTAACTTTATATTCCGAAATTGGGAGAATCAAAATTATAGGTTTTGTACTAAGAGAATTTGATAGTTTAAAATAATTGGAAAAGAGTTGAAAATTTGAAAATTTACCAATAAAAAAAAAATAATTGGAAAAGAGTTGAAAATGTAGTAATGTTTCGATTGCAGTCAAAAGGTCAAGAAGGAAATACACCGAAAATAAATATAAGCCATTTTCAAAAATATTTTATTAGTTTTCCAGGAATGTTTTAAAGATATGTTGTTTTTTGTATGTAAAGTTTTTACTTTAACCTATCCATGTTTGATATTGGTTGTTAGTAATCGAAATAAATATATTTCATGGAAATTTGTTTAAGTCGAGTTTATTTATTTATGATTCCTGTGGGAATTTAAATCGTAACTTGGGAAGACTTTTTGTTTCATCGTCAATGAACCTGTTCGAGTTTTCAACCATCAGCCACTAGCAGCGCACCCTCCATTTTTATTTATAGAATAAACTCGTGTTTTTCATATTTTTAGAACGGGTGGACCTAGAAAAATTATTTTTTTTTTGTCGGCGATAGATTATCAAATATAAGTTTTCATTAAAAAATTTGGAAAAATTAAAAACCAAGGTATCACAGTTTTAAAAGTATAAAACGGAAAAGTAAACTTTTAAGAAAGTAATTATATATCAGAATAATTATTGATTGTAAGGATATTTATATTTTTAAAAAGGCAAAACACAAATTTCTTATCCATGAAGAAGTTTATACCCATTCCTTTTGTGTTGGCATAGGAAATTTTCGTAAAACACTAATTTCCGAGATGAATTTTTGGTAGTTGTTGATTTATATCTTTTAAATGGATAGGTTCAAAATTTTAAGGGATGATGGAAATACTTTAGTTTATTTTTTTTTTTAATTTGTATTAAGGTCATACTGTTTAGGGCAGAAATTCTGTATTTAACCGTTTTCAAGGAATGGATCACAAAAGTCGACTAAACAGCAATTAATTATTTGTATGTTTCAAACATCAATCTTCTTGTTATATAAGCTCCATAAACTTAATTATAATTAATAATTTCGATAATTAAAGACTTCTTCTGCGAAGTTTTATGTAAGTGCTATTCAATTGGTATTGTTTGTCATCATTTAAATATCTACTATGTAAACAGATTAAATTAAATCTTTTAACCAACAACCCTTGGGTTATGTTAAATTAATAGTTGAATTGGTTTTTTTTTCACAAAAATCAACCGTAATTTTGATTTTTGACAAGAAATTTGGGTTCCACAATTTAAAAAATATGCTATTTCTTCATGTTTTAGAATTAACAAAATATTATAAAACATTTTTTTTTCAGTATTAAAAGAACTTAAATTGAATGTTTTATAGAGCTCATGCGCTTCTTGACTTTCAAGATGTGGCAACTTTGTAACAAGTTGATATTTAAAAATTTCGATTTTTAAGCTTCCTGAGAGCAGGCAATATGGGTATTTCGACCTAATCGTTGCATGGGTGTAATTTTGGTCGCATACAAATTGAAGGCTGTCAAATACAAAAAACGCCAATGTAACACTCCGGTTCTAAGGCTTAGGTCTGAAATTCCTAAAACATTAAAATAATGATCTAATCTATCGAACTAGAGTGGTTATGTAATTAATGGACAAGAAGGCTAAGCGCGAATATGCAATTTTAACGAAATTAAATAGTTTTATCACGTTGCCCAATGATCGTGCACATGTGCAACTCCAAAGGCAATCAACGAAAAAAAAAAACAGTACACAGTTCATATGTAGGTACGATTCTAAGCACATATTATCATAATAAAAAGTGCACAAATGTGTTTTATTTTTTCCAAAAAAAACAAAATTAAAAAAAAAAAAATATTGACTAAAACTTTGGAGGTGTGAACGGCATGTATGTTAAAGTAAATAAATTGAATTTTCTTCAAACCCCAAAATTAGCTTAAAATCAATGAAGTGAACCGCACGGACTGAAAAAATTATCTGTCAAATCAAAACTAACACATGAGAAAAATATATATTAATTTGTACGTCAAAGAGAAAACTAGTGAAATTGAGATGTAAGGCGGTTCTCCCTCCTCAGAATTTATGTTGAAAGGGTAATATTGAATCCTTTTTTTCTCTTTTGCACCTACAGAAAATAATGCAACAATTTGGTTGAATGTCCGCGGAGCAACATATTATTCTTTGTGACACAAACTGCGAAACTGGTTTGGAGCGATCGTTCAGTTGTGTCAAATCACAAACTTTTAAGCTGCTTCAATTATTGACGACTGAAAGTTGCATGTGGGCGCTTAGGCTTTATCTTTGTGTGACCGAATTTAGTATTGAAATCATGTGCATTATCTTTTTGAATTAAAATCCAAGAAGAGTCATTTTAGATTTTGCTCAAACTTTGTGAGAACCTTCTTTAGGCTTACAAAGAATTAAAACCAGCTTTATTTAATTTTTCACTTGCGTGAGTCTGCCTTGCACCTCTACAAAAATTTTAAAATCGTCATTTTGATGCTTAACTGTCTAAGCAGTAAGAACATTTCTACGAGTTTAAGATATCATAACCAACATTTTCAGAACTTGAAGTTTAAGCTAAGAACTGAATATAATGTAAATTTTATATTTTTATCT
The DNA here is from genome assembly GCA_949320155.1 of Melangyna quadrimaculata. NCBI lineage: Eukaryota > Metazoa > Arthropoda > Insecta > Diptera > Syrphidae > Melangyna > Melangyna quadrimaculata. Next base: position 15,012,293 of record OX439484.1, on the reverse strand, counting down.
TTTATTATAAAGAAATTTTAAAATAAAGAAAAACTGAATTAATTGATGCACGGACTCAGAATTTGTCAGACGATAACTGTTAAAATTGATTGCTTATACATACGTTAACATTTTGCACCAAAAATAAAAATGCTCAAGCTTGTAACCCCATCAATTAAAAAGTCACACATATAAAAAACAAAAATTAAACGCCAACAAAAAAAAAATTTTATTACTCATTTCTGCACAGGTTTTGAACTCCAATTGACAATATAAGGTCTGGCTTTCAACATTAGAACTCTAGAAAATATTTTCTCTATTCTATTTTCAAAAAAAAATATAAAAAAAAAACTTTTTTATCAATTATCATTATTAAAACACACGACTCACCTGAACAGCACAATTGAGGAAGCAATTATTTTGACCGGGTCCATTAAGAAGTCCCTTTGATGTAGGCTCTATCGGTGACAAAATTGCTGGAGCACTCAGCAATTGCATTAAACGTTTGTGTTCATTATTATTAAAGTACATTTGTTGTTGTTGTTGTGGTTGTTGTTGTTGGCTGAGGATCGGTGGTGAGTTGGACATACCGCCCTGACTACGATAGAGTGTCACAGCACTCATTGGTGATGCCATTTTCACAATAGCGAACAAAAAAAATGGCTTGAAATCCGACAGCGGATAACAACTAACTTGCTTGCGGCATTACTGAAAAGATACAACAAAAAAATGCACTTAAATCAAAAATTAAAAAAAAAAACCACACATATACACAAGTAATTATTGAGATAATAAGTTCTGAACTAAATTCCTATTCAAGCGGGATAGCTAAATAACCTGTCCTGCTTTCGTCTGGTGCACAAGCGCACGAACACACACTATTCGCAGCCCACATGATGAAGAACCAATTTTATTTCAAACGACGACGACGACGACGACGACGACGGAGTCGATTGTTGGGAGATTAAAGTGATTTTCTGCTCCAGATCGAAATTAATTACGAACGCGCGGGCTGCCAAGGAAATTTGTTCTCCATCTTTAGTCGTGTATATAGAATATATCTATAGAAGACTCAAAGCCAAAAGCTAAGTGGTACAATACTAATACACCTGTTTGTGGCATAGTTCCGTACCGACCGGTTAGTCGCAGATGATGATGATGGTTTATAGACAGAGATTGCACGAGTATACCTAATATCCTATTCCGATCATGAATACATTATAAAGTTGGAACAAATTGCATCGCTGAGTTTGGAGTGATCTGGTGGATTATTATGTTGTTTTGGACTTATATGATCGGCGCAAAAGTAGGAGGTAAATAATGTAGGTTGTATCTAGGCTGCAAGATCTGGAGAGTTTTTGTTTTTTAGTTTTATTTTTTGTACTTTGAGGACGTGTAAGGTGCAGTATACTTAATTATGCAGTGCATTTAAAATGTAAATTTTATTTTAACTTTAAAGCAAACTATTCTACAGAATTATTTAAAAAGTAAACCCAGCTTAAGAAAATTATTTTAATGACTAAGCAGATAGGCTAAACATGAAAACATTATCTCTACAAAATAATACGACGTGATCATATTTGAAATTATCAAAATATGAAAGTCTATAGATAGATATATTTACTTCAGCATTATTTCTATTAGCCAACATGACAGAAACGTTCAACAAACTTGTATATTCCTGCGATGCAATGGACAGAAAGCCCATCACACAATTTGTGGCCAATAAACTTGAATAACCTAATCGGCTACTGAGATTTTTTTTCTTTCGTTTTCTCTATTTCGTTTTGTTGTTTTTTCAATAATTCACCTCGTACAATATTTGAATAAACAAGTTGTTCAATATCAATGTGTTGTAAAACTAGTAAGGTATTTTTTTGTTTTTAATTTAATATTTATTTATATATTGTGTGCACAGCAATTTATTTGTCTAACTGTCCCTTTATTCGCCCAAATCAACCGGTCTTTCTATTTCTAGCCTATATCACTATGAATACAAATGAGTTGTAAATCGTAGGGCCTAAGCAATAATGGCAGTCTGTTCAGCATATTTAAGTGCTCAACATACATATTAACCAAATGATATTCTTTATACGACATTATGCAAAACAAAACTCTCCACTTGTCGTTACGACAAGAGGTGTATATATGGGCTTTGATTTGATTATTATTATTATTATTCTATGGAGTTGGAAAATGAGGAAGGAATATTTGATAGACTGATATTTCAATTGATGGAAAAAAACACGCTCCTATTCTAACCCTCAACACAAAAGATACACATTAAAACAAAAAAAAATTGTAAATTGACTGAGAAGAATAAAACAAAACATGTTCGAAACCAAATGATAAATAATAATAAGTAAAGCAGAGTGTTGTGTATACTTTTTTTCAAAAACCTTGCTTTGAATAAGGTTTGGAACAGATCATGGTCGTGAAAATATTTGAAGTAGATCTTTTGGGTATTTTTCTTATCCTTGATGATTTTGTATGATATAGCCATTTTTGTACTTTATATCTTCAAATGTGTCTTAAGCTATCTCAGTCTTACGAAGTGCAATTAATATGTTAAAAGTGGTTTTATGGTATTTAAATTTTAGTTAAATTTATGTTTATAAGGGTAGGGAGAATTGATCAATTTCATAAAATATAACAGCCGTTTTTTTTAAATACTCATTAATTACTCACTTTTTTATTTTAAACGCAAAGCAAAAACAAATCAGACTACTTCTGAGTTTTTGTTTTGTTTTTGTTTTGCTTATACAATTTAAAAGTGAGTAATTAATGAGTATTAAAAAAACTCGGCTTAAATAAGTTGTGTAATTAATAAAATAGTTTAAATTGCTTTGATTTTCTAGATACTTTCTATGAAGAATTGATATCTATGAAGTAACAGTAATTTGCAGTTTTTTGTGTTTTTTTTTTGTATTCCTTTTCCGAGTTTGAGGTACTTCAAATAGAAGATGTAGTCAAGTGCATGCTAGGAACTTGCAAAAAAAAACACAGTATGAAGATTTTATTACTCTAAGCTTTGTATATGAAAACTATAGTGTTATCAATGAGTCGTTTTTATTTACGCTGGATTTCGACGGCTGGTGGCGCATGTGTTTGTAACATGTTTTATGATTTGACAGCGTTGACATTAATTTTTAGAAAGAGTAAGTCTAGTTATATTGTAAGGGAGTGAGAGAGTTAGATCTCGACTTTCAATTGGATTTCGACACTAGGTGACTCAGTAGTCGCCCTTCTGATGAGATTACTATAGTTTTCATATACAAAGCTCTAAGGGAATTTGTTTTAATTAGTTCATTTGGAAAATAAATACCCATGGTCATGTTTTTATAACAGTTTTTTTTTTAAAAAGAATCAGTAAACATCGACCAAAATTTGGTTTTCTTAGAAGTGTTTGACAACCTCTACTGGAAAACCTAGGTGAAACGCAACTTGAAGTTAAGGCCACTTCAGTTTTTTAATTGAATTACCTATACATAAATTCAATCACTGCATTTAAAACAGAAGTAAGTTCTTTAGCCCCCGATTAATGTGAAAGAGGCAATTTATTTAAAAAAAAAGTACTTGACAATGGAAAACAAATTATTAAAAATCAACAGAAACACCTGTAATATTGTACAATAGTTTTTTTTTAATGCAACAATATGTGCTCTTTGTTTTACTAACAAGCAGATTTGAAAATCAATATTTTTGAACTCAAAATATTAATTCAGAAATTTTGAATATAATTGTGAATATTTTCATTAATAGTCATTAATATTTGTGTCAAATTTACAAACTTTTCATCAATTTTATACACTTTGACCAATTTTTGAGTAAAATATGTACATTGGACATAATGGGGTGTATTCATAGTCATTTTAGACGGGTCTAAGTTAAACATAGCTTTGGTTGAATTTTCGGACGTTGATTCTATTTTTTTTCAGTTTATCATTTCAAAATATTTCAAGCTAATTGTGTAATATACCAAGTTAATTATCTTATAAAAATATAAAACCAATAATTTGTAATTAAAATCGGTCTGTATTCATTGAGCCAAAATTGTCTTAAACTGTAGTTTAGTTAAACCTGGGCCTATCTGCGACTATGAATATGCCCCAATGTTTTTTTCTTAAGATATTTCCCATTTCTCTAAAACTGGAAGACATACATACATATGTATAAACATCTGTTTTTTAGCCGGAAAAATAAGGGTTTCTGAGTTCTGTTTTAGTGCATCAAGGGTATATATGTACATACACGAAGAAAAAAACAACGTAAAATCAAAGCAAAACACTTTGATTCTAATATTTTTCGGAACGATTTGGCGCTAACGCTGAAAATTCTTAAATCAAAGTGGAGCGACTTTATTTCAAAGTGATTCCATACTTAAAAACGAACTAGATTTTACTACCTTTGTATGTTGATTCAAAGTGGAATCATAGTTAAATCAAATTCATCCATGTTTTAAAACGACATTTATCTACTTCGAATGAACATAGTTTAAACTTCGCTTGGTTAGGTATTGATTAAAAATGGCTACCCACGCCACGCTTCTTTGTTTAAATTTATGTAAAAGACAAAGACAAATGTATGTTCATGCTCGACGCATTTCATTTTTGTGGTGTGTCATTTATATGTGACGACTTTTAATGCTATGAGTATTTCATAGTAATAATATAGGAAAAGTAATCAAATATTGTTTTTCGATTATATGGAAGTGAATTTTGAGTGCGCGTTTAATTTGTTCACAAATGTAAGGGTCTACTTCAAAAAACAACAACGCGCTCTCAAAATTCTTTACATTAAGCTTACAAATACAAACAAATTGAGGTTTACTTGACTATGCAACACTTTGAAACTACGTTGAGGGCACTATAAATGTCATAAAAGTGGATGGCAATGTAAAATGTGGATTTCAATGTAAAAATGATTACGCTTCAATTTGAAACAATGTTCAGCGCACTTTCAATGTGGATCTCAATGAAAAAATGAAAACGTTTCACTTTAACACAACGTTGAACGGAATTTAAATGTACAAAAGTTGATTTCAATGTATAAATAAACACGTTTCACTTTGAGACAAGGTTGAATCTCTTAAAATTACGTCGCATATTCAAATTAACATTTTTTCAACGTTAAAATAAAAATGCTCAATTTCATTTACTTTAGATCAAATATGGTCGTATTTAATTTTAGATCGCATTTTTTCCCTCAGTGTACATATCTAATCACTTCAGTTTGTTGTAAAAAATTGTGCTATGTTAATTTTTTTGATTTTCCCAAATCCAAACACTTTTATGATGAATTAAAAGAAATCAATATATAATTTTTAATCAAAACCAATTATTCGGCTTATTTGAGATATTATACAAAATCTACAAAAAATTATTAGTGTTCTCTTTTTTATTAAATTTAAGGAAGTCGTTACACCCATTGCACACAAAATAGGAAACATATTGCTATTTGTATTTTTATTCGATCACCTTAAAACCCTTGCTGTCGATTCTTGGTCTATCGTAAAATAACGAGGCTGCTTTGTTTGAATTAATTCACTCTCATTTTCAGCACTAAAATTTGTTCGATAGTTCTATATTACCTGCACCTTCATTAATTTATATTATTTAACGGCTTCGCGAAATAGGGCCCCAGGAAATAAGGCCCCAAAAAAATAATGAAATAAGACCCCAAAAAAAAGCACACAAAACAAAAACAACAAAATTTCTAAAATTTTGGGATGCTATTTCATTTTTTGGGGCCTTGTTTCATTTTTTTTTTTTGGGGCATAATTTCATAATGAAATAAGGCCCCAATGAAATAAGACCCCAACACTAGTTTTTGGGCTTAATTTCATTTTATTTTAAAAAACAATTTGGGGCCTTATTCATTTCTCATAATTAACATGAAAATGCTAAATAACATTGTCTTTCACAAAAAAATTGCGAAAATTCGCTTATCGTTATCGGGGACCCAGAGCTGGTAAGGTACCGCAAACTGTTAAACAAATAATTGGATTGTATGGCGCGATTTTGTGCATCAATTCTGTTACTTACTAATGCTTTTAAATGTAAATATCGTGCTGCAAACCATCAGAAAATAACAGAATAGCAGCAACAAAATCGCGCGATTTTTTGCAGGTATTTTGTTACTCCCTGATGGTTTGCAGATCGATATTTACATTTAAAAGCATTAATAAGTAACAGAATAGCAGCAAGAAAACCGCGCGATTTTTTGCAGCTATTCTGTTACTTACTAATGCTTTTAAATGTAAATATTGTGCTGCAAACCATAAAGGAGTAACAGAATAGCTGCAAAAAATCGCGCGATTTTTTGCTACCATCAGAAAATAACAGAATAGCAGCAAAAAAATCGCGCGATTTTTTGCTGCTAATCTGTCACTCCCTGATGGTTAACAGCACGATCTTTACATTGAAAATCATTAGTTAGTAGCAAATTAGCTGAACAAAATTGTGCGAGTTTTTGTTTAACTGTTTGCGGTACTTTACCAGCTATGGGTCCCCGATAAGCTGATTTTCACAATTTTTTTTGTGAAAAACAATGTTATTTTCGCATTTTCATGTAAATTATGAGAAATGCAATAAGGCCAGAATAGCTGCAAAAAATCACGCGATACAATTCAAGTATTTTTTTAACAGTTTGGGGTGTTATTTCATTTTATAAAATCAAGTTCAATATGAAAAAGAAAAATTTTCCAAAAAAAAATCAAAACAAGTTGGGGCTTTATTTCATTTATTTTTGGGCCATTTTTTCATTTCAGTGGGGCATTATTTCATTGGGGTGTAATTTCATTATGAAAGAATACCCCAATTTGGGGCCTTATTTCATTTTTTCTTTTGGGGTCTTATTTCCTGGGGCCTAATTTCGCGGAGCGTTATTTTACTAGTTAAAGCCAAGTACAATCGTAGTGCGAAATCAAATTTTCTGTCGTCCCCAAACAGACAAAAAAAAATTGATACGAAAGTATATTAACACACAAATATTTATGGAGAGTTTCAGCTATGACAAAAAGGACAAAAAATCGCACCGCCAAAGAGCACAGAGAGCCATGCTGGTAATGAAAAGAAACAACAAATAAACAAAACTCTAATTTTCATTTTTTACAAACAATAAGGGTCCATAAAATTATTTTTGGGCAAGAGTGGAGGTTTTTCCAAATAATCTAGTTTAAGTATGAATTTCGCCTGACAAACAGCGTATTACAGAAAGAAAAGCAGAACCATTTTTTTTTTTTTTTTTTTTTTGAGATTTCGTTCCCGAATTGTTCGTTTCGCATTTAACAGTGTACTTAACTTTAAGAAAGTAGCTCCATAAAACTCATGTTACAATTTCTTCCAAGTCTTCCATACAAAAATTTCAAGACATTCTAATGAAGCAGTAAAGGTACTGATTTACAGTCTCTCATTTAACAACTTCCCAAAAGCTTAAACGTATTTTAATTTAAAACCTAGGGGCGTTAGCTAGCTTTGATAATTATTACACTGTAACTACATCATTTATATTTTAATTTTACTCTTTCTTCTTCTTCAATAAATTTGTATTAATCGTAAATGCGCTTGAATTATTTTGTAGGCCAAAACAACACCAAAGCTTGTGTGTGATGAATATTGAGTTGTATGTCAATTTGGTTCATTCATTGAACCTATACCGGGCTCGTTCTCCAGAAATATTTAAGTTATATTTCTTCTTCTTCAACAAAAAAAAGTGATTTTCTTCAACCTAGGTAACAATCAACATAAACACTCAATTGAGTTAATTGACATACATTTCAATTAATTCATAAAACTTGCATACATATATCTATAATAATTTGTAACCAACTCGCACAACCTTAATGATAATGAGCTTTTTTAGTTGCAACTTCAATCCAAAAGGAATGCGATCGATTGAACGTTGAGGCATTGTACACCTGCTCTCGCTGCTAACCTAGCTACCTGATTATGTAAAAAAAAAACTCAACTATGTTAAATGACCATGAAAAATTACATCAAATCAATTTTATTGGAATTTTTATAATTTTGTTCAATGTTCCTATATACGAGTACATGATGTATGTATGAACAGTACATACATAGATAGGATGAATGCTGGTTACTATTAAATATAGATTCACAAGTAGCAGAGAATATCTCTCACAGGTGAATCCTACAGAGACTATACAGAGATGTGGAGCATGATGATAATAATTAACAAAACATGGAACTGCGTTTGTTCATGGTTGCCATCTTTTTTCTAATTAATTAATTGAAAATTCATTATAACCAAAAATGTCTATAATTATTAAATTGTGAAAATTGCTTAGGGTGTTTTATTGGGGTTTATTTTAATAAATTTTTTTCCTAAATTTGTACAGAAAAAAGACATATTTATTGATTTTCATTTTGAATCTTTTATACTCGCGATTGTTATTCATTGAATTAATTTTTTTATCTTTTCGGACTTACCGCCTTTAATTTATTTAAATTCAAAAAGATGGTAAAATTTATTGATCTTATATGCAATTTCAGTACACCCGTCGTATCTACTCAAATGAAACTTTCAAACTTTTTTTTAGGTTTGGCTAATTATTTAAAAAAATAAAAGATTTTTCTGTCGTAATCCTCTAATTAAAGTTAGAGCGAAAAATTCATGACCAAATTATTTGTTAGTCCAAAGTGTTGATAAATTGATGAGAACTGATAGAAACTTTTGTTGGCAACCATGTTTCTATTGCATTGAAATGTTTTTATTTTAAATGAGTGCGAGGAAGAGGAGTGTATATTTATAATCAATGACAGTGCTAGATGATGAGCGTGATTGCATTCGATGTTGGTTATCAATCAACCAATGTGGAATGTTGTTTTTTGTTTAGGTATATTTTTTTTTTTGTTGTTTGATCAATCAAAAGTCAGATGGATTAAGAACCTTTTAGTTGGATTAGCATTTTGTTTGTATTACATCGAATTGATTTTTTTCTATTTTGAAAAGGTTTGAGAGGAATAATATATTATGATTTGGATTGAAATGGATGAATGTGCATTCGTATTGTGTTTTTTTTAACAGGAAATATATTGTTTAACACGTAGCGATGCATTACAAAAACATTTGAAAATTTAAACATCTTCATTAAAATTGTATTCATTTGTTAGCTTTTACGTTCCCTTAATAGTTTAAGAGCTGGCTACAAAAAAAAGTGAGTCATCGGTACACGATTGATTTTTACTGGAGAGAATGATTTACTGAAGCTGAGCACAAATATGCACGTCTGTCATAGTTGTCATATTTTGGTGAACAAAAAAAATTATAAGGTACATGGATTCTGATAACGCAAATGTGTTGTGTCCACCGTTAATAAACGTGAAACAAAATGGCAGACGGTTTGGGAGAGGCTAAGTTGCCGGCAGACGTCGTTAAAGTTGTCAAATTTTGGTAAAAAAAAAATCATAAGGTACATGGATACCGGTTTTTTTATTTTAATACTTATGTATATGGAGAGCAAAATCCAAAATGGCAGACGAAAAAGTAGAGTAGAGGAACCGTTTCAAAAAAGGAAATTGCATAATTTTGATGCATCGTCCTTAACTTCTTGCCAGACCGAACTGAACGAGCATCTATTGAGAACGATGTACATTTCTTTCATTTGGAGAAATGCACATAAGAAAATGCCGACGTCCTTGAATCCAGAAGATTGTGGATGGGTAATATGTGAAGGAAAATATCAGTTCAAATGGTTTGACGGACTACAGTTTCCCAGCACTGTACAAGACGTGATTGAAGAAGAAATAATGGAAGGTATAAATACTTTTGCATATAGCATACAAATACCTTATATATTTTTTTCATATATATTTATACAAAATTCAGGCAAAGGTGAAGAAATCGATTCGGAGGAAGATTCTGATTCGGTTAGTGAAGACCTAAAGTTCCGATACTGAAGCTGATTAGCGAACATTACTTATAGTATATTGTTGGTTAAATACGATAAATAAATAACAACACTTTTGTGAATAAGAAATCTATTAATAATTAAATTTTGTACATCTAATTTTTCGGAAAAATTTACCATTTAAAAGATGTAACGTATATGCGAAAAACCTTTATTTTCGACATTTAACGCTATTAAAACAGTAATATATTGATACTGATGATTCTTATGGAAAAACCGTCATAATATTTTTGTACTGAATATTACGATGTATGAATTGAGCGTAAGTTTTTTTTGTAAATCTTTGAAATTTCATAGTAAAAAGGGAAAAAAACAGAAATTTAGACCTTTTTGAAACTTTTAAATTAATTATTATTTAATTAATTATGTTGTCTAGTAGGGGTTAAGTCAGTGTACAAACTTTGTATTCATATGTCTTCGGAAATATAAACCGTTTAGGAGTTATACGTGAAAAAATAGCTTTTTCGGCATTTTTTCATTTTTTAAATGTCAATATCTTCTTAACGGTAAGTCGTAGAAAAAAATGGTCATAACTTATTTTTTGGCGGACAGCATGGTCTACAAGTTTTGCATGAAATGATTTTCGATAGCTCTTACCGTTTCGGAGTTATAGGTGTAAAACCGATGTTTTTGACATTCAACCTTGAATAACTATAGGCGCTTGTGCGATTTGGCAATGAACTTTTGCTACTATATTGTTCATGCTAAAATAAAGATAATTGCATTTCAAAATATTTTTGGGGTACAAATAATGCAATTTTTCTGGTTTAACAGTGCACTTTTTAAACAGGTCTGCCGCGGTGTTAGCCTCTACTTTTTCGTCTGCCATTTTGGATTTTGCTCTCTATATACACAAGTATAAAAATAAAAAAATCGGTATCCATGTACCTTATGATTGAAGCTGCTGAAACCTGAAACTTTTTGGTGCATTTGGGACTTTATAAAAAAAATCATAGATATACAGTTTTGTTGGATATAAAATTCTTAATATTTATTAAAAACTCGCTGGTGTTACATTTACAATGGTATATAGCAATGAATTTGATACAAAGTAAGAAGAAGAAACAGAGTAGTGACGTAACAGTTTGTCCACTTCTATTAAAAATGTGGACTCAAGTACTCTAGAGTCTAGACTATACAACCTGGTACCTATTTCACAGGTAAACTACATCAGCTGCATCAACTTTTACAACAGCGTCCTACAGCGACAAAAATTATATTTCAGTTACATTTGCCTGTTCCTCACATTCAACACTTCCAGTTGTATTTGTGGAACAGAAAATGTTAACGGAAATATTACTGGTGTTGTCGTAGAATGCTGTTGTAAAAGTTGATGTAGCTGTGAAATAGGCCGCTGAAATACAAACATTTTGATCAACATCGATGAAGCCACTAACTAGAAATACAAGCACAAAAAAAACTCCAACAAAGTGAATGTCACTCAACATTTTTGCTTATAGAAGATACATAGATTTTTTTTATCAAAATTGTAACAGTCTTTTGCGAAATAAATATGATTTTTATTAAATTTCGAAAAGCTGTTACGGGTATTGTTGTATTAACAAACAAAACTAAAATGTTCCTTCTACAGAATCATGATCAATACAAACGCATTAGAAGCTGCAGAAGAAATCGCTCTAAAAGCCGTTTAGTGTTTATGAGTTTCGTGACTATTTATAAAACTAAAAACAAATTAACCTTTTTAGACCTTTATTTCATTGAGGTATTTTACCAGTTCAATAAACTCAAAATACTAACAGTGGCAGTTCACCCAAAAACATGCCCTGTAGATCAAAATCAAATCAAATTAATCAAAACAGAAGCTCCTAAGACCCAAACATCGGCTAATAAATAAAGCTTGATAAATCTGTAAGCACCTTCTACTGAATTGTTTTTGTTTGCCATATTCCCAACTCATCATCAGTATGTCTCTCAACTTTTACTAACTTAAATCGCAGATTAAATTAAAACCACAAAAAGCTTCTTAACTATAATATGTATGTTTCTATGTATATTTTATGTCATTAATAACTTAAATGAATATTCATATTTTTGCTGTCATTTGGTTATCAAGACATGATTTTTAACAAAAAGAAATGAGACAGTCGATCAAGTTTTTGTTGTTGTTGTTTCCATCCATCAAATGAGTATAAAAGTTTATCTTGGCTTGAAAGCATAATCGCTATCAAAATTGATATTTGAATAGAAGACAAAAATTAATCAAATTCAAATTTGTGAGTATATTCCCACGATGATTATTATAAAAGGTTTTTAACAACTCAGACAAAAAATACTTTTTTAGAAATTAAACCTTCGGTTAAAAAAAAAAGAAAAACAAAAATGTTTGTTTCATCAAGATTTTTGCCTGTAATTAGGCGTAATTAACCATATCAACATGGGCGATAACGCTTGAAGCAAAAAATGCAACAACAAAAAAAAACGGTATGTAATTGAGACCTTCGCTTAAAATGCACAAAAAAGGACCCTCAGCTAAGTGGCCGTCGTCATAGCATTGAGATACTTGTGTGAAAAATTTGTTTCAACTGATGTTGTACTGTTGTACATAGGCCTTAAAGGGGAATGTAATGGGCTTGTAAAAAAATGGAAAGTTATAATACGAAAACAAGAAATGACAACAAAAAATCACGATTTCGATGTTAAATGTTTGTCTTTAATTTTGAATCAGAAAACAAAGAATATCCGTAGAATCAGTAAATTATGATCCTGTCATCACGAGCTCAATGGAGAGATAAGCCTAGCGTTTCTTAGATTTATGCTTTATATTTATGTGCCTTTAGATAGTTATAGAACATAGGATCCGGTTATAGCTTTCATAGAAAATCACATTTGAAAATTTTAATTTGCAGCAAAATTAAAGACTTTAATATTTTTTAACGAAAACTTCATCATTTAAGAGTAAAAAGAAAAGAAGAAATTTAAAATGTTTGTCAAATTAAAAAAAAAAATTGTCTTTAAAACGTTTGTTTGTACAAACTTTGTATTCAAATATGAATATCAAATATGAACTGTTTAGGAGTTTTACGTGAAAAACAAGTATTTTCCTCACTTTACGTTTTTTAAATGTCTTTATTTTGTCAACTGTGAGTCGTACCAAAAAACTGTCATTACATTGGAAAAAAGATTTTCTATTAAAATGGATTATGTAAAAAAAATGTTTAAAAAATTTAAGCAGGAACAAAATAATAAAAATCAACCTAAAAACTCACAACACTCATTTCGATGCTTCGTTTCGGAGTTTTATGCGAAAAACTGATATTTCCCACATCTAACCTTGAATAACTATTGACGCGCACATGATCGACTTTCGCGACAGTATTTGTATGCCAGAATAAATACAGTTACATTCAAAAACATTCGGTTGGATTTTTTTTGCAGTATCAAAACCATTAACAAAATTATATCAGACTTGTGTAAAACTAAATACTTAAAAATAATAAGGGTGTAACAAGCTACATACGACCCCAATACAAAATTGTTGATTAAACTGTCTTACTTTTTTTAGGCATGTCATTTTTTTTTTAATAAGTAGTTTTCATCGAAACTAACTGAACGATATTGCTTGCGTCGGTCTGTTCTCTGTTGTTTTTTTTTTGTGTCCTAATGTTCATTGAGCTGAGACCTAAATTAATGGACGGATTTGCTTCAAGCTTGGTGTGAAGCACTTTTCTGTTTCCCTAGAGGAACGGGTAGCTACCATACAACGATTACGTCTTCAACAAGTTTACTCGAAAACAGCTTTAACGATTTTAATTAAACTTCCACACATGAAATCTCTAGAACAGTTCAAAGGGCACGGTAGTGCCCAGCCAAGTTCTGGCACTACACCCTTTTTACAGGATCAAAATCAGGCGATTTTCGACCCCCCTCTAACTTCAGTACCAATAAAGTCAGAAACTTCAAACATGCAGCATTTGCTAAGCTCACCGGGTTTAGGCAACTCACCAAATTTCAATTCTATAGCACTAGGGGTTCCTGAGAAATAAGACTGCAAAAATGGCAAAAACCGTAACTGACTGACTGACTCACTGACTGACTGACTTACTGACTGACTGACTCACTGGCTCATTGACTGACTGACTCACTGACTCACCGACAGATCATCAAAGTTATGGAGCACTTCCCGACATCGTAGAATCTTGCAATTTCGCACAACGGTAGGCCCTGTGGTGTATACAAAGGAAAAAATTTCAGATTTTCCATTCAGGGGGCGTGGTACCCGCCCATTTCCATAGAATTTATATTAATTATTTGAAGCACTTTTGATTGTCGTAGAATGAAGAGATTTAACACAGCGGTAGGGCTTCAAGTGCAGGCAAAGGAAAAATTTTAAAATTTGAGATTTTTCATTCAAGGGGCGTGGTTTCCACCCATTTTCATAGAATTAATATAAATTATTTGGAGCACTTCTGATTGTCGTGGAATGATGAAATTTAGTACAGCGGTAGGGCTTAAAGTGCAGACAAAGGAACAGTTTTAAAATTTGATGTTTTACATTCAGGGGCGTGGCATATGAATAGAATTGATATTATTTATGACGAGCACTTCTGATTGTCGAAGAATGATGAAATTTGGTAGAACGGTAGGGCTAGAAGTGAGAGCAAATGCAAAATTTAAAAATTTGAAATTCTAAATTCAGAGGGCGTGGCATCCGCCCATTTTCGCAGAATTAATATCAATTATATGGAGCACTTCTGGTTGTCGTAGAATGATGGAATTGGGCAGAGCGATATGACTTGACATGCAAGCAAAGGAAAAATTAAAAATTTGAAATTTAACATTCAGTGGGAGTGGCAACCACCCATTTTCACAGAAATAATATTAAATATATTGAGAGTACTTCTGTTTGGTACTAGCCCGTAGCGTAATGGTTAGTGCGTTCAACTGTCACGCTGGAGGTCTGGGTTCGCTTCCCAGCCTCGTCCACCTAAAAACTAAAAAAAAAGTTTTTTCAGGGCTACTGCCTCTTGTCAGCCGTAATTTGTTTTTGTTTACTGTGTACTTACACAAGAGGCAGCCATCTTGAAATTTGACAAGCTGCGCCTGATAATACCTTAGTTATGTGTACTTTGAGTGACTTATATACCTATTTTATGAAATGTTTTTAAGACACTCCAAGGATAAGAGCAAAAGCAGGAACGTGTAACACAGTCACGCATTTTCTGGAGTTTGAAAACGAATTCGGCCGAATGTCACTTTTCGATTTTATTAACTGAACTGAAATCTGACATTATGATGGTGATAAAATGGCGGTTAGTCGATAAGGACTTGATATGATGCTTCTCTCCTCACAGGAACAGGTCGTTCTAAGTCAGGGGTTTAGCGAAGCCATTGATAATTCTAAATTCAGAAAAGACAAATTGTTTTTTTTTGTTGCGTATCAAAACAGTCATAATTGTAAGAATTTATTTTTATATGTGTACATTATAAATAAAATCACCTTTATACGTAATGTTCCAAGCCATTAATGCATAAAATGTGACTCAATATTTGTTTACATTTAATACCTAAGCTTCTATAATTATAAGTAGACAGGTTTTTTCTTATCAACAACCTTATATCGCTTACTTACATTCATAAATTAAGTAAAAATATAAAGTTGTTAGGTACCTACAACATACATAGGTATACCTGCCCGAAAAAAAATATATCAATCACCGTATTTATAAATGGTTCTTATTTATTGAAATGAAATCAATATTTACACAAATAATAATCAAAGTGAATATAAAAACACATTCCAGTCAATATCGATAACAATTTGAAATCCACCTGTTTTCTTGGAATAAGAATACCTAGTTAAAGTTAGTCAATCAAGTCAAGTGCACGCCACACCTTCCGGCACGATCGACCGTATCGACAAAGCTGCACCCGTCACCCGCCACTGGCCGGCTGTATTCCTATATCTACCTACATTTTGCATGAGGTAATATTGCTTCGACGAGAAAATGTATGATGTATATGAGAATCAGTTCGTGTGAATCTCTCGTTTAAATTGGACGATTATAATTAAAATTCCTCTTAAATTGATGTTGATGATGATAAAAGTAATCTAGAAACGACTACCTATACTATATACTATATGCTACTGTGTTGGACACGCATATTTCCATGGATACACATGGTGTACCTACACTTTCCATCCTTGTAAATCTGGAAAGTCTATGTAGCTTTGTACATGTTCAAAATAAAAGACCGATGAGTAGCTTTAGCATACGCACGTATGAAAATTAATTAGGCCACTTAAAGTGATCGCTTTAAGATTGTCAACAGTTAGGTACCCTTGTATTTCAATTGGCTCTGTTGTAGAGAGAGTGGCATTTTCAAAATTAATTAACTTGTAGCTCTTTCGCTTTAAAAGGTCTTTAAATTTGATAACTTCAAACATATTAATAATAATGATAATTAATGGTGTTTAATCTTTGGTAGTGATATCTATACATTATTGAGGGTAATGCGTAAAGTAAAATTTTTGGCTTTTTAGAGAATTAAAAAAAAAAAAAACAAGATATGAACAAATTGACACTAATTCAAGCTTTTTCTTCGCCATAGAAGCCATAATAGCAACTTTTTATAAAGACAACACCTTCCGTAGGGAAGCAATAGCTTTCAGCTGAGACGTTTTTAATGTCTTTATAGAAATCTTAATGAGTATTCAACAAAATAAAAAGTAAAATTTGATTATAAAGGCCTTTCATAATTTAATGTTCATATCAACATTCAATTTATTTCCTCTGTATAGATTCGTTAAATCTTTTATAAAACTTTATAAAACTTCGAATTCCAAATGAAAATAACCTTTAAGAACACATTACCCAAAAAATATATGCAGAGACGATATACCTATGTATTTAAATAATTATAAAAGGAATAATAATTATAAATTTGATTTAAATGTGTATATGAATTCTATAGATCGTCTATAAGAATTTGGAATTTAAACTCGAAAATACCAAAAATATATAAATAAGAGTGTTTGTATTTAACCTAAAATTTAAATTGGATTTAATGTGTATGTGTTTTATAAATCTTCTTAGAAAATGACTTCTTAGGAAATGACTTTTAATAAATTGGTACTAGCATAAAATATATTTGTTCTTATACTTTTAAATGAATTAAAATGTTATTTGTAAGTGCATGGACTCTATAAAGCTTTTTTAAAATTTCGAACTCCAAATGGTATTGAATAAAATATTGCACAAGATATATTACACACACATTTCAATATTTCAAATTTTAATACATAAAAATGGAATCTTTAAAGCTTCTTTAAAATTTGGAATTTAAATTTACCTTAAATAAGAGCACTAATATACCTACAAGTGTTTATCTGTACCACAATATAAATTTGAATATATTTATATGATTTCTTTTAAGTTTTTATTCGAAAATGACATGACCAAAAATATACGCATAAGCCTATAACAAAATTATAAATTGGATTTTACAAGCAACATAAAATAAGATAGTACCAAAAATATATATCCATGGTGTTTGGTATAAACATTAAAACTCAACCAAAATTCTCTTTTGACGCCCACTTTACATCAAACTAGATCCTAACCGTTTTGACTGATTTTCTTCAAATTCGGTACAAATATTCATTGAATTGAAAATAAATGATTCCCTCCTTTTTTTTCCAACATTTTAATACAAATTTAAATGTCTTTACCTTTATAGAGTCATAATGTATATAACAATCACCACAGATGCATATGTTTTTTTCTAAATAACTTAAGATAGATATGTATGTACCTTCAAATAAATTTAAAATATATTTAAAGTGCATGAATTCTAAAAATTTTCCATTAAACTTTGCATTCCAAATACCTTACCTTTATTAAAACAGTACCAAAAATGTATTACACAAGCCTTTAAATATTTTATAATTTTAATTTATTACGAGAATATGGATTCTATAAAGCTTGTATAAAGTTTAAAAATTCCAAATTACAATAAATAACGGAGCACCACCAAAGTATATACATTAAAGTGTTATCTTTCAATTATTTTATATTTGAATGAATTTATATGAATTCTATAAAGCTTCTATAAAACTTTGCATTGCAAATTACTTCTTCTAAAAAATTGTTTTAAACAACTAATAAAACAGAATTGTTAGATTTAACCATTTAAAACTATTTGAGATATACCGAAGTATAGGTAATATCGAGCTTCCTTTGGGTACTGTTTTTTAAACATGAGGATGTTTTAATATCAAAAACCATTAATATTATGTAGTTTTTGCTTAGCAACACGATTAAAGCAGAATTTGCGGTCATAGGAGTATTAGTATTCTTATATACATGCAAAGCAATCATCCATTTTATTTAAGCTATCATAATTTCTGTAATTTTTTTTTTATGATTTTGTTTAAATAATGGGTTTTTGCAAGTAACCTCTGGCTCTGCCCATATTTTATGAATAACTTCAAGTGATCTAATTTAAAATAAAATTAAAAAAAGAAAACAAAAAAAACGAAACTTAAAAACAAATTTAGGAGTGTTCGAGTTAAAAAAGAATTTAAATTGTTTCTCCTTATGGGAATTATCGATCAACAGATCGTTTTTTTTGATTGATTGCTTTACTAATTATATCTCTCTCCTTTGTATATGGAATGTTAAACTTCTAATTCAAATATTCAATTCAAGCCAAAAATGTTACATAATACATATCCCTCGCTGACCCCTTTTCAGACATAAAACGAATGAAATTCCAAAATAAATTTAATTTCCCTTTCAATGCATTGCACGATAATAAAAACGCCAACCATCACCGTGCCAGCCTCCGCCTAAGGTCAAAGCCGCTTAAAGCGTCATTTTCACGAGCAGCCAAGCAAATCGCCAAACATTGATCTAACATTGGCATAACACATTCCCATTGTTGGTGATGTCTCTGTGTACTTGCCCCCAATTCGAGCTTGAAATCACCTGAAAGTTGAAATGGAACTAGAAAAACTCGCAGACGCGCATAGTTGACGCTTTCCCCTGACGTGAGACACATAATTAGATTTTTTTTATTTTTGTTTTCCTCTGAATCAAAAGCCCCAAGCCAGTTTTGTTCGATGTGGCTTTGAACATTAATTGCCTTCTCACTCTAATGATATTAGTCAAATACTTATAACCATAGGTATAATGCTCAATGGCACCTCTTCAGATGGCATCTCTATTCACGATCCACGATCAGACCGATCTCCAACTCCACACAAATGGAGATCAACAACATTCCGTGCCAGATTTTCTGGTTTGCACTAATGGTGGTTTTATCATATCGTCTATATCTTAAGGCTACCGTAACACTTTGCTGCACTCTTCGATGAGGCACTGATCTTGCAGCTATATTTTTATTATATTTCTTTTTTGTATTTTTGTCTTTTCTGCGGATTAAGATTGAATTACAATTTTATTTGTTTTAGATGATAGTTCCGTTCGTCGTCGCGTCGCGCCGGCCGCTCCATCACCACACACCGTACACCACCGTTTTCTGCAATCAATGATAATCGCGATGATCATGAAGAGGTGTAGGACGTAATTTGTTTCTGCGAATGAGCGCGAGCAATCACTGTGTTAAGCTGCTGAATGATGACGGGGCGTTTGTTGCAGAATGACTACTGTTGGTGTAGTGCTGGCGTGTCGGTCGATTTAAAGACGATTTTTTTTTGTCTTAATTTTGGCATTGGTGATTTGTCAATAATTTTGTTAAGTAAGAAATAGGTGGTCAATTGGTGATTTTTAGGGCTGGCCACGAGACGAGAAAAGTCTCGATCTCGGTATCACATGACGAGACCAAGACGAGACTGCCTTTTAATCAACCGAGACCGACGCGAGACTGTATATTTAGACCGAAATTTAGAGAGAGTCTAATACATTGAAAAATCCAATTTCAGGTAAATATTTATTTTTTTTCTGCACATATTCAAACAATAATCGAAAATATTTCATTCCAATAATCAAAAGTTTGTCCTGAAATCGTATTTTTGGGAGACGAGACTTGATTATACGAGACCGAGACGAGACTGAACATTTTCGATTTTAACGAGACTGAGACGAGACTTACAAAAGTCTCGCAGAGTCTCGTCTCGTGGCCAGCCCTAATTAGAATTTAGCCATGAGTTTAGAATTTTTTTTTAGGTTATTCAATATCAATTTAAAGAATGTAAGTTGATTTGTTGCATACGATTGGCATACTTGTTTCATTTTAAGAAGATTTTAATGACAGAAATTAGATTAGAGTAAGCTGAGGTCAAATGTCTTAATTAGTATAAAAAAGAACACGATCACAATGCGCGTTACATTTTGTTTTGTTTTTTTTTTTTCGGCGATGAAAATGATTTTTGTAGAATTGGTGCTTTAATTGTTGGTTCTAGGAACATGCTATTTTTAATTATATATTTTTGAAATTGTTTTAAAATCACCTAATACCAACAAATTGACCAAGTTTGTTTGTTTTGTATTATTCACTTATTGATGTTTAATCACCATGGCAAGTTACACGATTGAACAGCACGTTCAAATGATAAAATTTTACTATCAAAATAAGTTTGGAAGAAAACCCCAGTTTTGGCCGAAAAATAAACTTTAGCGACGAGGCGCATTTTTGGATGAATGGATATATGTTAACAAGCAAATTTGCCGTTAATAGGGCAACACGGACCGACACGAGGTTCACCAGGTGACAATGCTTCCTCAAAAGGTTACAGATTGCTTTGGATTTTGGGCCGGCCGGTACGGTCATTGGTCCGTACTTTTTCGAAAACGCTACAGAACGATGATAGCCAATTTAATAAGACCAAATTGAAAAATATGGACCTAGACGACATGTGGTAGCAGCAGGATGGCCGGCTCCACGTGCCACAAAGCGGACATCACGATTGAAATTCGGCATGAATGATTTGAGAATGTGATCTCTTTCAGAAGTGACGTGAACTCGAATTGGCCACAAACATCATGCGATTTGAACCCGCTCCTAGATTTTTCCTCAACTTGCTGATCTATGCAAATAAACCACAATCTACCGATACCTTTAAAGTGAAGATAACCAGGCTCAAATTCATCTGTCTCTATTCGGAAGAGGCATTGAAAATTGGAGTACTCGGGTCCGTGTCCACCGTAGTAAGCCGACGCGGGTATTTAAACAATGCCATATTCCATTCCATACATGGGCCTTTCAACTAAAAAAAGAATTTAGTCAAAACCTCAAAGACATCTACCCGCTCTTACTATAAAAAAAAACCTTAACTAAGAAATTTTTAAGGTCATCTCAGACCAATTGATGCATACTTTTGACATCTCACAATAATAAAAAAAAATTGAATATTCCGGATTAGAAAAATTCACATTGAAGTTCAAATTCTTCTGATTAAATGAACAATGAACTTTGAAAGCTCTAACATAAAAAATATTCCTATAATTCTGGTTGATCTGTACAAAAAGACACCTATTTTAGGCTTTCCCTCTTGTGCTATGATATTTATGATGTAATAACTCTAAGAAGATTACAGCGTCCAGCTTTTTTTTTATGTTTAATGAGCCAATAATTCCACGAAAATACTCAACCGCTTGAAGCTATAAATACTTCAAATTGTAAACAATCTATTTTTAGCTCGATCGGATTAAATGTTTTATTTTTTTTTTTTTTTTTCAAAGAAAACAGAATTCACTCTGGAATTCCACCTTAAAATATCGCCTGCCGTCTCGGTTTATAAAAGTCAACACGCTTAAATAATCCTGACAGATTTCTCTTGGCTTGGATCTCTCCATATTCTTTATTTTATGGTCTTGCTTTTTTTATTTTGTTTTTGTTCGACTGTAATCACAAAAAAAAATGTTCAATTGATGAACATCCAACAGCCACCATCATGGACAACGACATGGACAAAACACAAGCCATCTTTGTCAATTCCCCCATCTTGGTTTGAACATAATATAGGTTCTTGCGTTTCGTCGTTGTTGATGTGCGTTCGTCGTCGTAATCATCGTCTTCTTTGCGACGTTGATCTGGTGGTAGTACGCAAGGGCATTGTTCGCATGTGGGTCATAATTTATTAGTTCAACAGCAAACATGTCCAAATAGAATCACTTTTTAATGTCTATCGTCTATGGTTGATCTTTTGAAAACCAGCCGGCCGGCCGGCCGCGGCATTC
The DNA here is from genome assembly GCA_949320155.1 of Melangyna quadrimaculata. Lineage (NCBI taxonomy): Eukaryota > Metazoa > Arthropoda > Insecta > Diptera > Syrphidae > Melangyna > Melangyna quadrimaculata. Next base: position 14,990,219 of record OX439484.1, on the reverse strand, counting down.
GTAGCGCGTGGATGCTTTTTGATCTTTTGCCGGGAATAAAAAAAACTTCCGAAGTTTGTTACTTACGCTATTCGGCTGCGAAACTTATTATATGATCAAAAATTGAGGAATATACCTAACGAGATAGAATTCTTGACAGAATGATTAATTCATACTAAATAGTAGAGGATTGTGAGTAAACGAAAAAAAATATCCAAGGTCAGAAAAAAAATTCATGAAACCCAAACAAAAGCGCTTTATGTCACCTACTCATTATGAAAACGAAGATAATCGTCTATATTTTTCCAAATGAAAAACATCCATCCAATTATGTAATGTTTCTTCGAGCCAAAAACGATCAAATCTCTTTGTGGGTGTAGGAAATATGCCTTAATCACAAGCATTTCGTTGTTATGGTCAATTTGTATCTATCAAACGCCTCCGTGTGTTTTTCTCCTCCTCCTCCATCACTCCACATTACAGAATATAATAACACATAGAAATGTTGTGTATTATGTTTCTGTAGAAGGTATCATCAAAAGTGCGTTGAATGCAACACCAAACGATCAGCCACCACAATATTATGACTTGTTTTGGGGGCACGCCAACCATTTTCTGTCAATTGGGTGATTATGGTTTTTCGTTTTTAAAGGGAATTAAAATAGTTTTGGGGGAAGTTTAAAATACATAAACCGAATTGAAGAACAAATAGCTTAGGTGGTGGGTGAATGGATCATATCGTGGTTCACTGATCTTTAAGTGAACAAACCTATTCAGAATCAATTAAAAATTAAATAAAGAAAAATGAACTTAGAAAATTTTATCATTATTTTGGCGTTTTAGGTTTTTTTTATATTCTTCAGGGATTCTGAGACATTTTATGCCTTTGTTTGAATTATAGACGGTTCTTTTTCAATTGTCCCATTCGGATAGCTGTCACTTGTCAGATTGTTATTGTGATTTGTTTCAGAACTTCTCTTGAAAGTAATTTCTGGTGATGAAACGTTTTTGACTTGACAATGGGTAGGTTCAGAGAACTTAGGGGACTTGCAAGTAAGGCAAATTTCTATGGACTGTGATTGGTCAGCTGTCGAAAAATTGTTTCAAATGAAGGGAACTTTCGACAGCTGGCCAATCACAGTCTATAATTTTGCCTTACTTGCAAGTCCCCTAAGTTCTCTGAACTTACCCAATGCTTTAAAACTGTTGATATTTATTTTGAATAATTAGACAAGTAAAGGATCCACACTCAATAGTTCAGACGAGAGAGAAAAATACAAAAAGATTTGTTATGATGGAAAAATAATATGTAGTATCCAAAAATAAATGGTGAGGCTGTACCACAGTACCTACAAATATCTAAGGTATTATCAGACGCAGCTTGTCAAATTTCAAGATGGCTGCCCCTTGTGTAAGCACACAATTCAATTTTTTTACTATTGATTTTGACAGCATGCGCAGAACTGAACAAAAATAAAAACGCTAGGGTAATATATGTATCTTGGTGGTATACGACGTAGTCTAATAAATTAAGATTTTTCCATCAAAAGGAAAATTCAACAATTTTGAATCTTGCCTCAAAAAATCCGATCGGAGCGCTTGCGGCAGTGAAGAGAAACATGTAGTTTTTTTTAATCTTTTTTCACGTTTATCTTGGAAACTGTTACTGGAATCAAAAAGAAATCTCCTTCAAAGATAAAGCTTATTAAATTTCCTAAAAAACAAATTTAAGCATTTTTTTCATATCTGTTATAGTTTAGAAAATAACTCTAGCGGTAGTTAAGAGAAACATAGTTCTTATGGTTTTTCCCATTTGTCTTGGGAACAGTTTCTCGTATCAAAAAATAGTCTTCTACAAAAATAAAGCCAAGACATTTTTTTTAAATCGATTATAGGTACGATTTTTCTCACTTGATTAAAGGCAAGATTTTTTGTTTTACATTATTTTTAAACCCATTGCATAATCTAAAAAAAAAAAACATTTACAGTATATGTGGTGATCGTGTTGAAAAAAATGTTGGTATTATGTTGATAATTTCCTGTTTATTTGTTAAGCCTTTTCCAAGTGATGCCATAAAATACACCCTTTTTGTCTCTCTTGATAATGGACAAAAGACTATTGTACCTGTTATGATATTCGGAATCAAATAAAAGTGCATTTCGAGTATGTAGGACTTCAGTTCGAGACATTACTTCATATAATCTGCAATTTTGGTTAGAAAAAATCATCAACCAAGGAACAAATAAGTAAAATTATAGGTTCCAAAGAGCTGGGGACATTATCTGAATTTGTAAGCCACAAAATTGGAGGAGGTTCTAATGTTGTACACAGCCACAATCCTTGAAATTCACTCAACATGACCTACATTATCCTGTAATTTTTTTTTTTTTTGTTATTCAGTGGTTTGAAAAATATTGTAAAAATTAACAGAAAAAATATTGTCCCTTATCAAGTGAGACTGATTGTACCTATAATTGATTTTAGAAAATTTATTTGGCTTTATTTTTGTAGAAGACTATTTTCTGATACGAGAAACTGTTTCCAAGATAAATGGGAAAAATATGTTGATTAAATTTTGTTTAAAAAATTCAAAGTATGAGTTGCTAATCATGGATTTCACTAATCAGCCAATTTTGGTTGATTAGCGTTAGTTAATTAAAGCCTATGAAAGTCACATACCAAATTTAACCCACTGTGAACAAACTGGCCCTAAAACTAGTTAAGACAATAATCGTCATTTTAATAATTGATATTTCAACAGTCGAGATTTTCATAATCGACTTTTTGAATAGTCGACATTTTGCGCGCATCTAAACATCACTCACTAAACAATAATCTGTTAAAAAAGTCGACTATCAAAATGTCAACTGCTAAAATCTCTCACTGGATGGTTTTGGCATCGTCTTTAATCACTAAGCGACATGTTTTTTGTCGAGATTATGAAAGTTGATCATTTAGAAGTTTATATTTTATTGCAGAAGTCACATTTTTTTTTGGCACAAGTGTATATTTTGACTTTTTTTTAAAGCAGTTGACATTTTGTCAAGTCAAAATTTCATATGTCGACATTTTTAAAGTGAATCAACAAATTGAGGGCATTTTAAATGTTTAAAAAGTTGACATTCTGACTAATCGACACTGTTTTGTTGATCTTTCGTACCCGAACTTAAGAGCAAGTATGGTAAACCCAGTTGTGAATTTCATTTATATTAAATTAAAAAAAAAAGAACCTAAATTGTTATTTAACTTGTTTTTAATATTTTATCGTACACGACATTAAAATACTATCGAATCATTAGTATACACTGTAAAAGACTAACCACATTCTAGTTGTAAGCTACAAGAATAAGTTCGTGTGATCCAGTGTTGCATTTTATTTGTTTGCAATCTTTAAAGTTTCCCCATGTTGTGGTATTACTGTATGACAACCACTTTGAAAACAAACAGGAAAGAATAACTAGAGTTCCGGTAGCAATTATTATACTTAGCCATAAAACTAAACCATAACTGGTTGTTTAAAAACAACAAAAGTCTGAAAAAAAAATTAAATCATCTAACACTATAAACGGCTTTAAAGAAAATTAACAGCTGGTGATGACAACGTTTTTTTTTTTTAATATCAGTTAACTAATTATAACATTCCTTAACACCAAACTCACAGTAACACTGTGAATTAATTTCCTCATAAAATATTCATTAAAAGAAATAACAAAAATTGTTTGTTAAAGTGTTTATGAGTTTAAGTACTTTCTATATTGTTTAATTGCCAAGCTATAGTAGTACTAGTACGACTATCATTATGTTTGTACTCCTAGGTAAATATAAAGTGTCTTAATTTCGCACTTTCATTTTCACATTAATTTCACCTTAACAATGCACGATTGTAAGTAAGGTAATATTTTATACGTACCTAAATAGTTAAAAAGAAAATAATTCATTTTCAAAGCAGAGGTGTGTACATTGTTATATGTTTCTCTGTGTGATGAAGATCGCAATGTTGGTAAGAAGGTGATTTTAAAATATTTGAATATTTACAAAATCAATTGTAATTTATTATCATTCCATAACTCATCAAAAAAATTATGCATAGTTATAGACTTTCTGAGGCTTCGAGTTATAACACCCCTGCATTTGTGTTTAGCACTTAAAAGTAAAGCAGATGTTAGACTCTGGTAATTTTCAACAAAATGTAATCATGTTATTTGAAATTTATATCGATTCATATACGTCTTTCTCAGCTATATAGATTTTCGAACTATTCCATTCCTATCGAATATGAAAAAATGACTTCTCCGAATTTCCCATGTTGGATAGTAATGGAACAGGGCCAAAATCCAACCGAAAACGTCAAAGATGCATGACATATAACAACTAACTAGATTCCATATGTAATTTTAGCCAGAAAGCGTAATTTAGTTAACCTTCGTCATTTCATGATTTCCGCCAAACCCACATTTTTTTATTTATTTATCAACAATTTATTTTTGAATAGATTAATAATGAAAGTTTGAGGTCCCCTTAAGAATACTATATTTAATATCCATATTGTCGTAGGATGCATTCACGTGCTGTCTTTTGTTTAGTTTTTATAGTTTTTTTTTTAAATAAAAATTATCATGCGTCGCGTCGGATGTTCTTAGAATATTGATCAGATTCGTTCCGATGATTAGTTTAAATCCAAAAACTGACTTTCAACTTCACACCAACGCAAATATTTTAAATATTATGGAATTGTCATCAAAAAAAAATAGTAACGTTCACTGACAATTATCAAGAAAAAAACAAGCGCTCAAATTAGTAGTATTTTTTTTTTTTTTTATTTTGGACATAAAGTTTAAAATTTAATGCACGAATACGTTAAAGACGTTAAATTATAATATATTGTGTGTTTATTGAGTCTTAAATGGAGATAGAATCCATAACATTTCACATTTCACAAAATAATCAATGTTATTGTTAGGCGAATGAAACCTTAAATGGCGTTATAAATGTAGATATCACTTCAGGTGTTTGAAGATAATAGAATAATTAAATTCATATTTGTTTATCTGAAGTTTTGCAATTTAAAGGATTTAGTTAGTTTAAAAGTAAAAAAAATCTATTTATGGATTTAAATAACGGCTTTATATTCATTGATGATAGGCTGAATGGCGCTTTCGTAAGGTATATGAAACTAATTTTATGTCTTAATAGTTTTATTAGGTATGAAACTTTAATCACTCCTATTGTGGAACGTGGAGAATGAGCTATGGTAGTGAGTCTGACTCAGTTTCATTTTAGTTTGCTATAGTGAGTGAGATGTAGTTAAGCCAGTGGCAAAGATAACAAAATATAATTTTAAGCAAAAGGTTGTTCAATCTGAGTTGTAAATTAGACACTTTAGGACAGAAAAGAAAGACTTTTTTCTCCGAAACGAATTACAGGAATATAGATTTGTTCATATCTGAAAAAGGAGTATTTAAAACGACTTGTTAATTTTGATGGATTCAAACAATACCTGGTACTGTCGAGAACAATAAAGGCATCACTCCAAAAATATTCATATTGATATAATTTATATATCTACCATATACAGGGTGATTCGCATAGAGTTTGACAATAAGCTAAAGCGTGTAGGTTATTTAAAGACATTACAAACTTTATCTTTACATTTTTTACTTTTGACATTTTCGTTTATAGAAGGAATTAAAAAAATAATATTTATTGAAAACTGAAATCAATGGATTTAGAAGGCTATTCGCACCATAGTTTGTTCTGCTGAAAATCGGACGTAAAGGCAACTGACTTCTTATGCTAGTTTGACTATAGCTAAAATTTAGACGCTACAGAGCTGATGGAGATATTATTGAACCATTGATCAATTTAAACAAATAAAGGGAGGTTTATAACTAAGAGTCTGTGAGAATATGGAAGTAGTGTGGATCTTTGGGACAACGGAATAAAACAAAGACAAAAACGCAAAAACCTTCTCTGGATACCTTAAGGTCTGTTTATATGAACTGAACAGTAAGGCGCCCATATTACGCAGCCGTATTCAAGTATTGGTCTAACAAAAGATATAAATACAGAAGCTTGAGGACGTAGAGATCACGGAAATCGCGAGAGAATCGTTTAATAAAACCGACAAAAAAAACAAGAGATGTCATTTATATATAAAATAAATAATAGGGGGCCTAAATGGCTACCTTGTAGAACATCAGAGTTGAAGTAAAATTGATCAACTCATTTCTAAAAGTAACACTTTAACTTCTATTCTTTAAATATGATGAGATCCACATCAAGAATTTGTCATTAAATCCGAATGCCTTAAGTTTTCTTGTCTTAAATTTCTTGTGACACAATTTATCGAAGGCTTTACTAAAATCTGTGAACACACAATCCACTTGTTTCCGATTTTCAAAGGAATCAAGGCAAAAATAAGTAAAATTAAGTAGGTTTATGATTATGATAGTTGACATATTTTGGACGAAACCATGTTGATTGTCATAAATAATTGCCTTACAGTTAAAGGATATCATATTACAGATAATGAACTCAAACAGTTTGGGAATAACAGAAAGTTTGGCGATGGGTCGGTAATTCGTGATTTCATTCTTAAACGCTTTTTTATGAATTGGAGTTATAAATGCACTTTTCCATAATTATGGAAAGACTGAGTACTAAGAGATTCATTGAATAAAACAAAAAGAGGATATGATAAATAAGACACACATTTTTCAGCACACTTTGATCAATTTGTAGTCAAATACTGAAAACCAGAAGGTTCGAAAACTTTTTCTTTTCAAAATATTATAAAATATAAAATAATTACTACACAAAAAGACTAATTTCTTTGTAATTTAATTTTCTCGAAAACAGGTAAGTTGATTATTTTTTTGATGAGAAGCTTCTAAAATGTTTGAATAGTATTGTACACCAAATTGTTTAAAAACCTTTTTTTGTTTTTTATTTTTTTAAATAAGTTCAAAATTTATTTTTTTAAAACGACTGGGTCAATTTTGTTGAAACTTGGTATAAAGTTATTTCTTACCATTTTCAAGCATTCTGGAAAAAAGTACGAATGTTGGAAAACGGTAAGTTACATGACAGCATGACACTGTCAGACACGTTTTGTTTTCATAACGTATTTCGAAGTTTTATCAATTTTTTTGACAAACAGTATCTTGGGTGGCCCGCTTACCAAATGCATGGTGGTAAATGTCTGGAATAAATTATGAAAACAAAATATGACGTACTTTCACCAAAGTTGGTAGAAATTCACAGCTTTACTGGTGAATCCTTAAATTTACCAATTTCGAGATTATAGGGTTATATATTTTATTTATATATAAATATACCTTAATGCCCAAGTACGAGTAGGTATAGGTTTAGCTGATTTTTGAGTTTTTGTTTAGTTTAATTTTCCCTACGTTCCAATTTGCTGACATGTAATGTTTGATTTAAATCGCTCTTCAATTTATGTTTACAAAGAGCTAGTTGTATAACTTCTGTAAATAAACAAACATTTTATTTAACGAACTCCAAAAGTATCATCATCTTTAACAAAATGCTGCCTAGCCTACATTTGAGTCTTAGCATGATGTATTAATGACTATTTTCTTATTTTGACAGTTCATAATATATTTTTGCTTAAAATAATCCGTCAAAACTGTCAAGCCACACATCATTTGCTCACAGTTGTTGGGAACATCAATCAAATCATATACCACCTTATTCTATAGGTATAGTTACCTACCACCCCATCAAAGTTCAACAATTTCTCTATTTTATAACACCATCAAACATTTCAGCTTGATGAGTAAATAAATTTTTATCTTAAAAATGCTTTTATTTTAAAATATTTCCCTGAGATGATATCAACGAGTAGGTATAGGTAATTTTATTTTGTTTTCATTTTACTTCGTGGCACGAGTTCTTATTAAGATTTTTTTCACAATTTCTTCCATATGTTCCCCGATTGAAAATATACAATTATGCCACACTTCGTAATTGAACATCGAGGTCGATCCCTCTTAATACACTCCAATAATTATATTATGAACTTTTTGTAGGGAAAAAAAAACTTACTTAAAAAAATAAAAAATACCAAAACAATTTATACTGAACCAGCACGTGTTCTCTAGATTTATTTCGCTGCACTTGTACCGCATAAAAAATATCTGGGGAAAATAAATTATTTATAGTTTCTTTAAAACATAAAATTCTGATACAAAATTTATGGCAGCCGTGATCACAAATGTATCAACATCGTTGTTTTCCCTCAATTTCGATTGAAAGTTTCTTTAAAGTTATTTTTGGAAAAAGTACTTTCATAATGTACTGTACATACATCTTGTTGGTGTATTTCAAAAATACGAAAAAGACCAACGGCAATGGCAGCCGACGCATGTGATCATGCGCAGACAATTTTGACCACATGTTGACCATCAGATGGCTTAGAAAACAATTAATTACTTCAGCGAAAAAAAAGAAAGTACTCTTCTGGCATTTAACACAGAACATCGTCATCGTGTGTGTTCTTTTATATTACATGTTTTGACATTTGAATTATCAGTCCACTGCTGCATCATACTAGATTTACCACGAACTATCCAGATCATAAAAAAATCAGAGATACAAGATCGCTAAAGATAGTATCAGTGCAAGAAAAGAAAACATCAGGGGGAACCTGGCACAGACTTTGTGTGGCCTCGTCATCGTCAGCAAGTGACACGAGAGTCATTTTTATAGTTTGTTTCTTTTACAAAAGGGAATGCAATTGTTGTTTTTGTTTTGTTTATTTAAGTTAATTTCTATTCTAAAGAATTCTGATTGATTGGCAGAATAATTATGATGACATATTTGTCTTTAGAGAATGTCCTAGGAGACTGGAAAATGGAAAAATTATCTTTTTATCATTCTAGGGTCGGGATAAGTATCTCTATTGAATGTATATATAGTAAACATTTATGTATATTTCTAGCAGCTACCTGTTGCTGGCTAGGTTTTTTTGTTTTTAATTTTTCTTTGGAAGGTTTTTTTTTTAATTTTTTTTCTTTTAAATCCCACTTAAACTAATTGATGGCATGGGATACGTGTCTATTGCGTGAAGTGGTCTAATATTTCAGTTTTTTGGTTGTGTATGTACCTATATGTACATATTTTGAAATGGACAAGAATATGGAAAATTATCTTTAACTTCTTAAAGATAAGAATTCAATGAATGCCTTATTTATTGAAGTGCCCAATAAGTCGATGTTAGTGCATTTAATATTTGTATTTATTACATCCCGATAACACTAGTACACCATTCAAAAATAGGTATGGAAGCTTTTAGGAATTGTTTGTTATCGGAGACTTAGGGAGGTTTTATTAAAAGGAGACCTTATTTTCAAATTTCTTATAACAAAAAATTGATTAATTTGACTGGTATGCATATTTTTATTTTTGATTTGTCAAATTTGACATTTTTTTCCTAAACATTTTTAAGTTTTTGCTAAATGAACGAATCTTTTTTTTTCATTTATTTTACAATTCAAAAAAAAAATTGTGTGTAGGTGGGTCAATAATTGCCCGAAAATTTACACTTATCACCTTGCAATCTCAATAAGTTTGTTATTTTAATTTAGAAGGTTTTTGCTATTTATAGTGCAGATGTGTTTCGCTCTGACAACAACAATTGAGCTCTTCAGTAAGAATTGTTCTTGGCTTTTTTAGATACATGTTTTTAGTCGATGACTACCGACGACGTGATTATAAAATAAGCTGCACTGATGTGCTGCAAATTATATAATTTCCAGGGGAATTTAGTTAAATTCTGGCAACTACAGACAGAGAAGTAACAATTTCCCGAATACGCACCCTACCCCCCAGTAAAGAAGAAATTATCACCGCCATCAAAGTACTGAAGAACAACAAAGCGGTTGGACTTGACGGTATTCCTGCAGAGCTTTTAGGAGCAGCCCCAACGACATCGAGCGAGCTACTGCACTCACTTATTAAGAGAGCTTGGGAAACAGAGAGCTTTCCTGAAGAGTGGAAAAAAGGAATGATTGTCAAGCTCCCAAAGAAAGGAGATCTCACACAGTGCGAAAACTGGAGAGGAATATGCGTTCTGCCTGCAGTAGCCAAGATAATAGCAAGGATAGTATTGGACCGAATTAAAGACCACCTCGAAGACACACTCGACGCTGAACAAGCAGGTTTCCGCACTGGATCTTCCTGTGTGGATCACATCAACACCTTGCGGATCATCATCGAACAGTGCGTTGAATATCGATCACCACTTCACCTGCTGTTCATCGATTTTGAAAAGGCGCTCGACAGTGTCAATAGAGAATTTATTTGGCTTGCTTTGCGCAGGAGGGGCATCCCAGATAAATTGATTGCTATTATCAAGGCTACATATGATGGATCCAAGTGTGACGTTTTGCACAAAGGTAGGCTGTCAGCGGAGTTTGAAATCCAAAGTGGAGGATAAGTGACGTACTGCACGCAGCTTTGTCAAATGGAAATGGAGGAATTCAGTGGACTCTGCAATCTCACCTCAAACATCTGGACTACGCGGACGACATATGCTTACTCGCTCATAGGATCATGGATCTCCATCAAATGACAACAAGGATGGAGAGAGAAGCAGAAATCGTAGGGCTTAAGATCAACTCGGCAAAAACTAAAAGGATCAGCCTTGGAACTTCCTCATCAATCCAAGTAAATATTTCTGGACAACCGGTAGAGATGGTAGAGGATTTCCAATATCTTGGGAGTATTGTCTCTACGGGTGGCGGAACTGAACTGGACGTAAACAGCCGAATCAGAAAAGCAAAGGATGCGTTCGGAATGCTGTCCAAAATATGGAGAAACAACTCTTTTAGCTTAAAGACCAAGCTACGACTGTTCCGCTCCAATGTTGAATCCGTTCTGCAGCACTTGGAAAGTCACTGACACTGTCACTAGAAAGCTGCAAACCTTCGTTAATAGATGTCTACGAAACATCTTGAGGATTTTCTGGCCCAACCGTATCTCCAATGCCGAACTTCATGCGAGAACGGGTCAGGAGCCCATAGACTCTATTATACGAAGAAGAAAGTGGCAGTGGATTGGCCATACGCTTCGAAAAGGCGATCGATGCATTGCATCTCAAGCAATGCAGTGGAACCCGCTCACACAGGAGGGAAGACAAGTGGGCCAGCCTAGAAGTACATGGCGAAGAACGGTCGAACAGGAATCGGCACGACTGGGGAAAAGTTGGAGAGACCTGAAATATATTTCAAGAAATCGTACACGATGGCGCGTAGGTGTAGTGGAGGCCCTATGTCCCGTAAGGGAAACATCACGGACGTAATAGGTCCGAGGACCTAAGTAAGTAGAGACAGAGAGTTGTTGTAATTGCCAGTGGTCTGGCATTGTATTAAGAAAGTTGTTATAAATACAAAATATTTGAACGAATGTACTGAAATTTGTTTTCATATCTGCCGAATAGTTTGTTTTTATAGCGGTTTTAATAAGAAGCGGTCAAAAAGTGTTTAACAAAATGTAAAAATCCGAATTTCTAGTGCTGATAAAAGACTATTTTTTGCCCAAAAAAAAATATTTGTGTGAAAAAGCTTTCGGCAATATGGCTGCCACGTTTGCTTTCAATCGATAACAAGCCAAATGGTTTCAACATTTCAAAGTAGTATTTGGCCATCTTCAACCGTTAAATCCAAGCAAGTTTTTGTTGACTTGTGCCATCCGAGCCAAAGAAAGCCAAAATGGGTTTAGGCAAACATGGTGACGGTGACAGTTTTTTGGGATGCGCGAGGTGTCATCCATATCGATTACCTTGAGAAAAGTAAGAAGATTACCGGAGATAATTATTCTGACTTGTTGGAGCGATCCGACGATGACTTTAAGAAAAAATCATCCCATTTGGTATGGAAAACAATTCTTTTTCATTAAGACAACGCTCCTGCACACAAGTTCACAATCGCAATGGCAAAATTTTTTGAGTTAAGGTATGAGCTACTCCCCCAACCACCATATGAAGAATAGGGCTGGCCACGAGACGAGACTCTTGTAAGTAGGGCTGGCCATGAGACCAGAAAAGTCTCGTCATGCGAGACCGAATCGAGACTCCTTTAAAGCATCCGGGACGAGCTCGATAAGAAACTGCCTTTTAAGCATCCGAGAAGAGACTGTATATTTTGACCGAAATTTAAAGAGAGTATAATAAATTGAAAAATCCAATTTCAGTAAAATATTTATTTTCTTCTGCACATATTCAAACTTTAGAAGACAAATTATATTTTGACGTATCGAAAATATTTCGTTGCAATAATCAACAGGTTGTCCAGAAATCGTACTTTTTCGGAGACGAGACCGGGACGAGACTGGAAATTCAATTTGTTCTCCCGAAAAAGGAGACACTGAGACCGAGACGAGACTCGATTATACGAGACCGACAGGAGGCCGAGACGAGACTGAAAATTTTCGATTTTAACGAGACGAGACTAACAAAAGTCTCGTGGCCTGCCCTGCTTGTAAGTCTCGTCTCGGTCTCGTTAAAATCCATAATTTTCAGTCTCGTGTTGGTCTCGAATAATTGAGTCTCGTCTCGGTCTCAGTTTAACCTTTTTGCGAGAAATTTTGAATTCGCAGTCTCGTCCCGGTCTCGTCTCCGAAAAATACGTTTTTCGGACAACATGTCTTAAGAACTTGACGTAACTGTATAGACAAATCTAATTCCAGAGTTAACTAAATCTGATTTAACTCACTACTTAAAAACTGGGTAAAATTTTTGTATATACCAAATTCTAAAATTTAGTTAAAATTGTATCTTTATTTAAAAAAAATATTGCAAGTAAAAAAACTTAACTTTAGAAAAAGGTTTAAAATCAATTTTTTAAATAATACATACATATGAATATGTAACTAAGCAGATACATATGTATGTGCCTACTATATTCAAGCGTTTTCTTGCGTAATCTTATCAATTTTTATTTGAAATCTTAAAACCAAATGCTTTTACGTCTTCCTGTTTTTGATAAAAATGAAGATTTCACAAAGAATGTAAGCTTATGTATAAATATTGTAGTTTTACCGGAAAATATTGTTGTAAATAAAAATATTTTCTTTTCAATTCCACGTAATAATTTATTTAACATGACAAGTTATGCCAATACGTGCTTTTTATCGTGTATTTTTTGATAGCGATCGTGTAATTTGGCTAAATCAATATTTTGTATTTCTCTTAGAAGATGTTGACGATAGTTGGTATACGTGTTAATGATATTGAAACTGATTAAGGCATCGCCATATAGTGCTTTTAACTACCCCAAGTATCCCCTATTTAATTTAATTGTTTTGGTTTTACCATGAAGCGTGGACGCGAGCTAATTGAGCATTTACTTTGAGATGTTACATTCAGATGTTGATTCAGATTTAATTCAATTATCCATCTTCATGCAAGTATTTGAACTAAAATTGTGAATTCCTAGACCATGACAAACATTCAAAAATATTTATTTCTTTAAATCTAAACAAAAAAAATATTATTATGCATTAATTTCCGCTTCAGAACCCTGAAAACAAAAAATAAAAACAAATTGAAAATTAACGAAAAAGTAACGTGTGAATTTGCAAATATTTTGAATTCGACTCAAAGTCACGTTCCTTTGCGAAAATTCTCTATACACGCTTCGTTGAAGTCGCATCGTCTTTAAGTCACGAACTTTGTCCAGTTCGGTCATTATTACTGGAACGTAACACTAACACCCCCAGACTTTAAGTGTCATAAATAAAATATTTCGCATGGCTGATATGTGCCAATTTTTGGTTGAGTGTGTAATTTTCTTGTATAGTTAGGTATGTGTTTATGTAGGTATGTATCCATTTAGTGACCCCGAGTCCCCGATGCTTTACACAAAGTTTGAATGAACTGCGTGTTTCTTGAATGTTTCTTCATTATTCTTATAATACAATACCTTTTGTAGCTGTATCTCCATCAAAAACTACCAATTTATGTATCTTTGGAATTCGATGCGTCTTTTGTTAAAGTCACATTCAACTAAAATAATAATAATCTTCCGGGAGTTTTATTCTTTTTGATTTTTTGTTTGCCTAGATGCTTGCCCGCTAGCTAATGAGATCTCAAATAAAAAATCACGTTGTGGTTTATTTTTCAAATATGTGTTTATGGCAGCACATTTTTAATAACTTTTATATCGTTGAAATAAAATCGATCGTAAAATTATATTTTTATTTCTTAAAAATATTAAAATTCATTGTTAGCTGATATCCAAAGAGCTAGGCCTGGTAGGATACTGATACTGAATAAAATGGAAATAAGTTGACCAATGTAAAATGTTAGTTAGTTAGTTGGATACGCACATTATACCTATGGAGATTTTACGACGTTTTAAAATTCTTATTTTTGGAATGGAGCCATGAAAACATAATTATTATTCTTGTCCAAAACCACATAACTTATAGAAACAAAAGAACAGATAATATTTTTAACTACTTGAATTGTTTCGTGTGATATAAAATATTTGTATAGGTCTATAGGGCTACATGAATTTTGGCCCCAATGAAAAATGGCCCCATTTTCAAAATTGAAAAATGGCCCTAACTTATTTAAAATGGCACCAAACCCAAAATAAAAAACTGCCCCAAAATTAATATAAGAAGCATCAAAAAAATTACAATCGTACAAAAAATGTTTTGCGTCGGTATGGGAGAGCCTTAAAAGTACCTTGCCTGGCTCGCTTCGCGGGTTCAAGGATTTTAACTCCCTTTTTGGGTCCTCTGTCCTGCTCACGTTAAAGTATTTTGTTTTATTTTTCATTAGATTCAATGGAATATTTGCTATTGAGACTAAACTGTTGTTGTTTTGTTAGTAATATTGAAATTTTAAGGAATGTATAATCTTTGCTTTAGGAGAAACAAAACACGCCTAATATATATAATATTTTGAGTCTTGCTGTTTTTTTTTTTTAATTTGTTTGTGTTTCAAGTCTTTTTTTTAAAGGTAAATTGCCTACCCTGCGTTAACGGGGAGAAATAGACTTCTTGTCTCAATCCTAACATACAAGCTCTAGCCTTTTGTCACATCATTTGTTAATCACCCTGTATATGTAAGTTCCTTTTGCATGAAGCATAATATTCAAGTTTTATGACTGTCATCCTCGGTATACGCTTACTGCTGAACTATGTTTGCACTCATGAGAATAATTATATCACATGTATCTGACAAATTATGCTTGAGATGAATATATGTATTCGATTATTTTAGAAAATTTGGACAAAACAGATACATTACAAACAGATTTTTAATTGCAAACAAATTATGTTTACTGGGAAAACAAACTAGGTATCATCATCTGTATTTTTCTTGAATAATATTTCTTTAACACAAAACTTGAGTACGACGACATTAAACTTTTGTTATATCAATTAGCTAAATTACATGACAAAAAAATGCCCAACTTTTAGAGACCCCACAATAAAAAAAAAAAAAACAAATTCAAGAACAATCTTTAAAATTTCGAATTAAAAAAATAGTTTTTGGAAAATGTTGGTAATTTTAATAAAATCACTTTTAAACTAAGATCCCAGGAACCCAGACCTACGTTATTTTATCTAATCCAACACTTTTGCCTTTTTGAATGTATACCTACTGTAGTAGTACTATGATACTACGGACCTTGAATTTGGGTATATTAAGGAGGAATCGGCTTTTAAAAGTGCATACAAATGTTTCCAAATTAACTTATTTTAACAAAGCTGAATTTGTATATTTTTAAGGGGATAGTGACACTGACTTTGTTTGACAAATTGCATTAATACTTGAACATGAGTGTCATGATTATTTTTAAGTAGCTAAAGGAAAGGTCCTACACTGAAGTTGAATATATATTTTACCAAACAATTGTTGCTAAAATTTATAAAATTTATTTTCTACTCTCTCGAAACCGGCATAGTAATAAATTTATTTGAATTGTTAAATGTAGGAGTTTCTTTTCTAGAAATAGTTTTTAAAAGTAAAGTATGTAGGTATTCGGATGGATTTAAAAAGAAAATATAAAAATAATTTTTCAAAAATTCGATATTTCGAAAACAACTTGGTTGATTTTTTTTAAACTTGGCAAAATGGTTTTTAGTACCTAATTTCTTAAAATTTAGGTTCTTAAAGCCAAACACAAAAATATCCTTTCACAGAAATATTAAAAACCAGTTCAATTCAGTTTTTTTCAAAAACGACTCCAAGAATTTTTAAACATCCCGTTTTGTTTTTATTTTCACTTGGTACTGACTATTGGCTTAGTTGATTTAAAATTAAAAATCTATACACACATTTCTAGAAAGTCGATTTATAGTATTGTATTCAAAACAAAAATTTTTCTATTAATTATTTTTTGAAAACTCGGTAGTATTTTTTGAAAAAAGAAATTAATGATTTTTTCAAACTTTTTTCTTACTGCATATTAACAGATTAAATTTGCTCACCAAATTGGTAGAGGTTTCAAAAAAAAAATATAATGTCCAGTTTTTCAGAGACGGGATTAAAGTTTAACTAGAGCTAACTTATCAAACTCGAAGGGTTAGCTCAATTTTAACTCCGAAAATCTGATGATCTCACTGATAATCTCTAACCCCCAAATTAATAAACGAAGCTTTCTTTAACTCGTGGACAAGAAGTAAGATTTCTGCCACTTACGAGCTAGCTAAACCACCAATGAAGGTATATTTATTTGTCCTAGTTAATCCTTCGCTAAACTACCTTCCTTGTTGGTTTAGCTAGCTCGTAAGTGGCAGAAATCTTCCTCCTAATCCGCGAGTTAAAGATAACTCGCCGCTAGCTTCGTTTATTAATATGGGGGTAAATATTTGGGCAAACGTGTATATTAACTTGTTCTCATTGAAATTGAAATCCCTGTTTATTTACTAAAAATGGCGGCAAATTATTATACATAGCTACCAAAAAATCAATTTCTAGACGTGTTCAAAAACATTTTACCTAAAGGTAACAATATATTTAATATAAAATAGCATAAGCCAAATAAAAACAACAAGCCCCCATTTCATTTGCTTTAAACCTTGGAAACCCACACCTCTAATGCCAAAATCTTCATATACCTAACCACAACAAAAAAAAACACCAAACTCCTCCAATTTAACCTCTATCATTTACACCCGATCATGTTTACCTATGTATACTTGACAACAACTTAACTAAATAATCAAAATTTTGTTTCAATATAAAAATGTGTGTCAGTGTCATTTTACAAAAAAAAATGAAAACAAAACACAGCTCATTGTTTATTTAAAAAAAGGAACACTTGCATATCTGTTTTACAAGTTATAACCAAATAAGAATAAGATACAATAGGGAACATATATTCTACCTTCCAACCTACCCTTAAAATGTTTACATTCGAAACAAAAGTCTCAAATTACAATTCAACGACAAAGTAAAAAACAATCAATAGTGATAATTATCGGTGGTGCTGCACACCATCATCACTAATTTTTGAATTTTAACCAACAAAATGCATTTTCATTTTAATGAAATTTGAAACGTCAGTTTATTTTTTTTTTTTTTCATTTTTGGCTGACAAACTCGAAGTCAAACTGCATGATTGACATGTTTTCTTGTGCAATTTGTATACATGTAGGTACTGTACCTATATATCTCTTGAGATTGACAATACTTTTGTCGTCAGCTATAAAGCAAATCTCCAGGTAGGTACGAAACAATTATCTTTTCTTCTTTTGTCTGAGTACAGTGTACAGACATGGAGTGCCGATCTTATAAAAGATTGTTTTGTATTGTGGTGGAGGTATGAAGAGAAAGAAAATGATTATAATCATCTCTAGTTATATGATTGCTCAAACGAGGGCAAGGAACGCAATTCGCGGTTTCCTACGAAGAAAGCCACAGAAATGCTGATTTCATTCCCACTGTTAAGTTTTAAAATTTACAGACTTTTTTTTTTAACTTAAGAATAAAAATTTATACCAAAAAAAATTATTTAGACTATTCATTCTAGCTATGCTTCTATAGACATAATTTATAACAATTGAGGACTCACCTATGAACGATGCCCAGAATAATAAAAATCGAGCACAGCAGTTTGTATAATCCTTTTGTTGTGGAATCAGCATATAATTGATCTTGTAATCCAATTGAAGCAGCTTGTATAAATCATAAACTCTGTGCACTATACAAATCAGGCTTATTTATGACAACAACAAAAACCCAAGATAGATAAGTATTTGATACACCCACTTTTTCGAAATTCAAATTGATAACACTTGAAGTACTGACTGATGATCATGCAATATTATCACTCCTTTTAATTAAAAGAACACACTAAGCATTCTCTGCTATTCTACTCGCTATCAACCAAAATGTTTTGATAGGAAAAATTTGCGCTTTCTTTTCTTGAGAATATTGCCAACATGATCTTTTTTTTAATACAAAACTATAATCTCTGTTACAACAACATAAATGTTTGGTGACGTTTATATAAAGTTTTGCGTTATTCGAAATGCGATAGACATAAAATAGCAAGATTGAAAGAAAGTTTGACTTTTCGTGTTATAAATTGATCTTGATTATAATTTTAAATTACTCAAATCACACCGATGTAAACAAAAGCCAAAAAACTTGTATCATGTTTTTGTTTTTTACTTCTATTCATACGATGCTTTAGTTTCGGTTTCGTTAGAAAAATAATACAAAACGACGCGGATCCATCAGATTTATTTCTATACGAGTGCGATCACTTGCTTACTTTACAGCGAACTGTCTTTCAATTTTCGAAACATCAGCAAACAGCCATCAAACTTACTATACAATTCGTATTCGTTCGGATTTGATAGTACGCAATGTTTGTATTTTAAAAGAAAACCTCAAAGAAAACAAAAAAAAAAACACACGATGAAGTAGAAAAGGTAAGAAATAGGGTAAAGCAAACGATCGATGGATGGATGTAGCGAAGAAACGATCGTTCGTTGCTCGTTCACTGGATCATTGGTGTTGGTTGGTGCGTTCGAAAACAGACTATAGCATGAGATTACTCTGGTGCAGATGTACCGAGCGGTTTGGCTTTTTAAATAAAGTAAATTGGCTTTATAAGGTTTTTGGATCTTATAGAAAAAACAAATAGGGCAATAGGTGTTTTTTTCTCAAATAAAAATATAGCAATATTGCTCGAAGAAAATTTTCATAGTAAAAGCATTTTAAACATGTGAAATAGGTATTGTTATTTTTAATAGACGGAAAAAAAGATCAAAAAAAGCTTTGGGTAATCTTAAAAGACACTAGTTGCCAAGTTAAAAAAAAAAAACCTGGAAGAAGTGGATTTTGCAAAAATTGACTTTTCAAAAACGATTTAGATTTTTTTCTTCCGAATGTTTAAAAAATATTTTTCTTCAAAATTTATTGCGATGTGAAGTAAGGTCCATATAAATAAATCCAAATAACGATGGAACATTGGGATTATTTCGTTTTTAATGTGAAAAGCATGCTTTAGAAAGAGAAATAAGGCCAATTTGGCTTTATTTTGTTGCAATATTTTTGTTGACTGAAAAATAACTAGGTTCACTTGAATAAAGGCAAAAATAAAATTTCACTAAACAGTGATTTAAAATCTCTCCATAGAATTCACCTACAAGAATTATTTCCTTTTTTAAAATAACGGACATTTTTTAAAGTTAGTAAAAATACTTTAAGATTCTACAATGTGAGCAATATGGCCTGATGATTTCTCCTGTTGCATGAACAAATCCAAACAAGTTCTTCAGCTTAGGGAAAGCTGATTCGAATACTTCCTCCTAGGTTATTCCCATCGTTTTTGTGCTTTAGATATCCAGTTCCAGTACTTCTTAATAGGTGGGTCATTACTTTCCGTAAATCGAAAAATAAAATCCGGTCCATCTAAATTAAACTTCTTTTCATCCGGGAAGACAACCATTCGCAAATAATTTTTAGTTTGACTCTGGTTTGTAGACCAAGCTATGTGATTTTTCGCATTTTTAAAGCGAAGCTCCCTACGCACGACTTTCAGATTGTCTTTTGTCATCTTTAACCTCTTCAGATTTTCGGCACCAAGAATCACACGCTGACTAACCAAATTGCTTGCATTTCGTAATTGAATATACCTAATACACGAGTACGTTTGAGAAAAAAGTGATACAAAATATTTGTATTTATTACAACTGCTTATTTTCTCCAAAACAACCCCAAATTCCATTAACGTCAAAATAACGAAAGGAAGTAGGTACGTATTTTCGCGAACCATGTAATAATGAACGTTCGTGCCTATAAAAAAGACGAAACGAACGAAAAAACGTAACGTAGTGTTTTTTAATCAGATATGAATCTAGAGTCAAATGGAAGAAACATTCTGGAGTATCTGATAAGGAAGAGTCGTGCAGCAGTATATTACGTGCCGGAACGTGCGCCGAAGGATAGGGACATCATGTCACCAGATGCGTTGTTTAACCCTTAATATTGCATCGAAACCACCACGAATTTGTTGAAATGACATTATAAAATTTTCGAAAACTGCCTTCCATTTTTAAAATGGCTTACATTTTTAAAAATAAAATTAAAATTTTTCTATTTTTAAACATTATTTTGCATTTTTCAAATTTTTCTTAAATCATTAACTTATTTCATAAAATGGGAATGTATATAAAAACAATTCAATAACTATTTCAAGCTTTTCAATATTCTTGCATTTTAACAGAATATAAAAGGTCAAATTCCATAGCCAAATTCGCTTACATTTTGACAAAAACTTAGACGAATTTTATTTACCTGAAAAATCTTAGGTTAGTAACCTTAAAACTAGGTTTATAACTAAATTAGTTTATTCATCGATTTAAATTAATCTTACAGAGGTTTTTCTTTGAGTGCAGTTGCTGTTATCACTGCAAATTTGTGTACAAAAACATGTGATTTTACTTACAAATGCAATTTGAAATTTTCTCACTTTGGAAATGGAAATAAATTAATATATTTGCAATGCTAAATACGTCTAAATTTGAGAGTGAAATTTTTTAAACTTATCACAAGAATTTAACGGGAACTTAGAAAAATTCTTCTGTAAGAGTTACCGGCGGCGGCGTTATTCGAAGGTTTTCGAAAAATTATTTATATCAGAAGGTGAACAATAATCTATAAAAATAAATAAATTTAAATAATTTTTTATTTATTTTCGAGAGAAATA
Source organism: Melangyna quadrimaculata (assembly GCA_949320155.1). Lineage (NCBI taxonomy): Eukaryota > Metazoa > Arthropoda > Insecta > Diptera > Syrphidae > Melangyna > Melangyna quadrimaculata. The sequence continues at coordinate 14,969,039 of OX439484.1, read as the reverse complement.
AGATTTTTCTTCACTAAATGACATTTAATGTTCTAACTATACCACCAAGTAAAATCTACAAGTGGAAGTACTGAAGTGCTGAGCATAAAATAAAACAACAAAAAAAAAACACCCCGCGTATTAAACTTAAAGAAACAAAAACTTAAAGAAAACTCAAGGAAAACATAAAAGAAAACCAAAAACCACTTTGAAAGTCATAGTAAAACGAATCTCTTGAAAATACTACAAAACTACAGAGAACGCTGCAAGATCAGCAAAATCCACTGTTATGTGAACATCGTCATCATACTCAACTCACTCACACCAAAGTGAATCGGCTTCTTATTTTAGTTTTGTTACCTTTTGTCTCTTATTACCTGGGTGCTGCTCTGAGAGAAAACAAATTGTGGATTTTATTTTCTGAAACATCGCTCGATCAGCAAGATACACGGAAGTAGTTTCAAAATTCAAACATACTCCAATCTCCAACTCCAGTGTGTTCCAGAGCGCAAGAGAGCGTTTCTTTCAGTTTTTCACCATCGTCATTTTACATCATTCGCCTATATTCCATGTCGATGCCGTATGGAAAAGATTCAAACACAAACACTTGAAACTGTTTTGTGTGGGTGACACTTGTTGCACTTGTGTACTTTGTAAACATCAAGCAACTGGCGGCCATCTTTGTTTCCGAAGATCAAAACCGCTTCGCTGTCATTTTATGCTAAACTGTAAGATGTTGATTTTATACCTTTATTTTGTTGTTGGTGTTGCCAAAAACCACTCCTAAGACCAATTACGATTTACGATTCATGGTCAATAAAGCAGGCAACGGGGAACAGGAACATTGTCATATAGCCGTTGTCGTCATAGGTATTGGGTTACAAGCTGCGTCGTCGTCGATTGCGCGGTTTCATTTTTAGTGTCACCGTTCGTTGGAGTTTCAAGTCAATAAAAAATTAGGATTCATGTTTCAGCTTAAATTCTAAAATACATACCTAGATATGTAGCGGTTTTGAATTTTGTTATTGACGATACACTTTTAACACGATGCGATGGTAAGCAAATATTAATTTTTTTGGTAACGACAGGTATTACCAGTTGGTTGGGTTAGGTTTGATGTTTTGAATTATTCGATTCCATGCGATGTTCTTCTTCGGCTGGCAAATTATTATCATGTGTATACTTCTAGGAAGCAAAGAAATCGCGTGGACACCGCTGGCTATGATGAGAAGAGAAACACTTTCTTGCCTTGACGTTCATTTTCTAGGGTAAAATTATGGTAATTTACTTGCTCCTCAACTAGATAGTACATACATGGTAAAACGATAAGAAATAGGTAGTAAGACTTAGAGACTAGTTCAACGTGAACACGGAAGAGATTTAAATGGAGCTTGGAAATTATAATTTATGCTTAGATAGGTTTAGAAGAATTCGGTTATCATAAACCTTAAATTTTGTTCAAGGTTTGCAATTTCTAAGGCTAGTAGGTATGTACATATATAAATAATATCTTTTTCAATTTTATTTTTGGGATTCCTTAAATTATGATAGTCATCAGATGATTTCAACCCAGACTATCTGGCACGAAAAAACTGGGCTTGAAATTATCAAGAAATATATACAAATTTTGAATATAATTTGTGTGATCGAACGAGGTTTTTAAAATATATTTGTTTAACTTTTGCATCATAAGACCGCACACATGTGTAACAACACTCTGCATTCTGGTGCTTCAATACATCTTATAAACGTTGTTGTTGAGAACTGTCCACAATTTTTTTATGAGAGTCAAATGTTCAAATCAAGGACTTATCAAATACTTAATTGATTGTATATATTTATGTATGAACTCTGCTTAACTTTTATGTAGAGATCATGAACCATTTTAACTGGTTCAAAAAGTATAGTACGGTAAAAACTATAATTATAAAGGATGGTACACTTGGGCGTATATACGTACTTTTTTTATTTTATTTAATTTTAAATTAAAATCGAATACAAAATTCTCCTATCACTCTAGGGAGTCACCTCAAACTCTTAAATTCTATTGTTGAAGAAAATTGGTGGTCAAACATGGACATTAGAAAAAAATTATCAAAAACATGAAACTTTTTATTTTGATTACTTATTGCTTAGTTAGTTTGAGCCCAAAAAAGAAGCCATTTTATTTTCACAGCCCAGGATGGCCTTCGGCCTCAACTAACAAGCCCCTCCAGCCAGCTCTGTCCCTAGCTAGTCGCTTCCAGTTGCGCATACCGAGTGCTTTGATGTCGTCATTCACTTGATTGCGCCACCTGTTACGGGTTCTTCCTCTGCTGGGTACCCCATCGGGGTTGGATTCGAAGACTCGTCGGGCAGGTGCGTTGCTGTCCATACGCTCCACGTGCCCCAGCCATCTCAGCCGCTGTATTTTCAGCTTTTTGAACAGGTCAACGTCGCTGTATAGCCCGTATAGCTCGTCGTTGAATCTTCTCCTCAATTGTCCTTCGATACACACCGGGCCGAAAATCATACGAAGAATCTTCCTCTCAAAGCACCCTAACAGATTTTTATTCGAATCTTTCAGTGTCCATGCTTCTGACCCATAAAGCAGGACCGGGATGAATAGGGTCTTGTATAAAGTCTCCTTGGTTCTCTGAGAGAGGGCTTACTACTTAAATGCCTTCTTAGACCGAAGAAACAGCGGTTGGCAAGAGTAATTCTCCGCTTGAACTCTGCACTGATGTCATTCTGCGATGTAATAGTGTACCCCAGGTAGACAAAGTCCTTGACAACTTCGAAGTTATATCTGTCCATCGTGATATTTTGCCCGAGTCGACGATGTTGAGATTCCTCTCTCGATGACAGCATATACCTCGTCTTGTCCTCATTACCCGCCAATCCCATTCTAGCCGCCTCCGATTTAATGCTCGCAAGTGCCCCTGCCACAGCTCGCTTCGTTCTGTTGACAATGTCTATGTCATCCACATACGCAAGCAATTGAACGGACTTTTGATAGATTGTACCGCTGGTGTGGACATGTGCGTTGCGTACAATGGCTTCAAGAACGATGTTGAATAGGTTGCATGATAACGCGTCGCCTTGCCTCAATCCTTTCTCAACATCAAAGGAATCGGTGGTGTTCTTACCAATTTTGACGGAGCACCGAGATTTCTCCATCGTCATCCTGCACAAGCGGACGAGTTTGGCAGGGATGCCGAGACTACACATGGCTCTATATAATTCGTCCCTTTTCACGCTATCATACGCGACTTTAAAATCGATAAAAAGGTGGTGTGTATCGATCTGGAATTCCCGGGATTTTTCTAAAATCTGTCGGAGTGTGATCATTTGATCGACGGTTGACTTGCCTGGCCTAAAACCGCACTGATAAGGGCCGATCAGATCGTTGACAAAAGGTTTTAAGCGGTCACACAGGATGGCCGACAAGATTTTATAAGCGACGTTTAGGAGACTAATTCCTGTGTAGTTGGTACATTTCAGAACATCTCCCTTTTTATGGATGGGGCACACTATACCGAGGTTCCATTCATCGGGCATACTTTCCTCCGACCAAATTTTGCAGATGAGCTGGTGTATGCTCCTAGCCAATTCATCTCCCGCTGATTTAAATAGTTCGGCTTGTAAGCCATCCGCACCAGCAGCCTTGTACGACTTAAGTTTGGATATCGCCAGCCGCACTTCGGTTAGGTCGGGTGGACGGAACTCTTGGTCATCATCGTCCAAGTTGAATGGAGCGTTCTGCCTATTAGCGGCATCTTGGCTGTCTTCGCCATTAAGCAGTCTAGAGAAGTGTTCTTTCCAGATCCTCAGCACTGACTGTGTGTCTACTACCATATTCCCACTCTCATCTCGGCAGGCTTCCGTTATAGCCTTGAATCATTGGGTGGATCGCTTCACCCTCTGATAAAATTTTTGAACATCTCCCCTACCGCTACAACCCTCAATAGACTCTACCGCCCGCTTCTCGTGCTCTCTCTTTTTCCTCCTGAGAAGTCGGCGTTCCTCTTTTCGTTTCAGCCCGTAGAGCTCCCGGGCCACTCTCTTAGCAGCTCTTGTTCGAGTCTGCAGCATTACCTGGTAGGCCTCGTCCTTAGCTGCATGCGCTAGCCGGCATTCTTCATCGAAAGATGCCCTCCTTACCGAATCTTGCGTTGAAGTCACCAAGAATGATCTTCACGTCGTACTTCGGGCACATATCATACGTTGTCTCCAGGAGATCGTCGAATGCTTCTTTGGCTGAGTCCTCTCTCCCTTCATGGGGGGCATGAACACAGATCAGCGAAATGTTCTTAAATTTGCCCTTGATGCGGATTGTGACCAGGCGCTCGCTTACACTTCGGAAGCCCAAGACTTCTTGCCTAAGTCTTCCCCTTATCACAAAACCACAACCAAAGAGCCGCTGACCCTGTTCCTTCAAGCACCCGCCGTAGTAGATGTCACACGTTTTCAGTCTCCGTATGCCCTCTCCATCCCATCGCCCTTCCTGGATGGCTGTTACGTCAGCCTTTAGCCTGTCCAGGTTATCCACTAATTGTTCGGCTGCACGTGTTCTGTATAAGGACAGGACGTTCCACGTGCAGATCCGAAATTCATTGTCCTTGTTTCGTTTGTTGGGGTCGTCAACTTTAAAATCATCCATATCCGAGGCTTGTTGTTGTTTCGGAACAACTCTTTTTTACGTGGTAGGGAAGTTACCCCGACGCACAACCCCCGACCCGGAGGACTAGACCCTTCGTACAACTCCAAGGGTAGGGAGCTGGATAAACCGCTCCTTATAGGCCTGAGCTACAAATATGTCGTAGTAGCCCATATAAGGTGTTCACTAAGTAGTTCAACCTAACTGGAACTGCAGACGCCACCGTTGATTCCATCTAGAGAATTCGTCCGCTGCCGCCTCGATGAAAGGAGAAGTGCCTTAGTGGGAACACTCCTCCCCCCCCCCTCTCTCGTTGGCTGTCCCCAACAGCTTTCCACGGGGATTTAAACCCCGTCTCCAGCTGAGGTACTAGACACCCGATGTTCACCACGTGGAGGTGAGAGTAGGAGTTGGTAGACAGAGGTGGGTTTTGAGAAAAACCTGTGGACGCTTGTGTCCTCTTGAATGCACATAACTACCCTTTTGAACAACACTAGTTCATCGTTCATCGTAATATCACACTCATTCAAATTCAAATTTTGTAACTTTTGAAGTTTTGAAAAATGTATTACATCACAGAGCTTCACAGATCGGAGTTAACCCCAATCAATTTCCATATACAAGGTGGTGCAAGCAAATATCCATCGAAAGATTTTATAATTTTTGAAAATGGTGTCAAATGTCAATTCCACTTTGACATTTGTGAAGGGAAAACAGATACGAATTATGCGGGGTTTTTTGAAGTCACCAGTCTGTGTTATTAAGCCTCAGACTCTTGAAGTGAAGCGAGGACAACAATGTAATTCTGCCTTAAAGGAAGGCAACTTACACTGAACACACAAAATATTCCTTTTGTTTCACTATGACAATATAAAACCCAGCGTCAGGAACCTCAATTTTACTTGGAATGTGAATTGTAAAAAAACCCACTGTCATATCTGGTCGAAAAACGTTAATTTCTGGAGTTGAGGTTACTTGTACCTTTTAATTGATTCATTCGCCCCACTTAAAACAGAAGTAATTTGTATACTTTAATATTATTTAAATTTCTTCCTTTCACTGCTGCGTTTAATCATGCCTATTTTATTGAATGCTGCATGCACCGTATGTGCATCCCCACTAAGGTTTTAGATCATTGTTAGTCATACTCAACACATAACCTTCGCTCACCTTAATTTATTACACCTACTATTACCTGACCCATAAAAGATGCCTCCGGGTGGAGGGCTTTGACCTTCTTTTGATGCTATGTAATAAAGTAGGAATGGAACCTAAAATTTTAAAGAAATTCAATTCTTTAAGTGTCTCCAAATTCTCCAAAGAGGACTGATTAATTGGTTTAATTTTAATACGATTTATTAACTCTCTTACAAACTACCAAGCATTAAGTCCAAGTTTTCAATGTAATAAGAAATTTATAATCCTTTTGTTTATGCTAATTCCCTATACAGAATGACGCCCTTTTGCATTAAGCCCCGAGTATTATTTCTTTACAATTTTATCAAAAGAAAAAAAAAAAACTTTTCTCCTAAATTTTCTTCTTCAATTTATTGCTAGAATATTAAAATGAGCCTGTCAGCACTTGATTAGTAAGAGCCGGTATTTGCATAATTCAAAGAAGTAATCTTAAAGCCAAAGATGATACTTATTTAATTTAAGAACTTTTTCTGTTAAGACACGGTCTGGAAATTAAAAGCCTTTATGGAAAGATAAATCTATATAAAACCATTTTTAATTCTTATTGTATATCAATGTAAGTGCTTTACCATCAGACACATATTGTGGCTGATTTTATGTGAGAAACAGAATGAACAGGTGCCCTTTAGTTTAAAATTCTGTACTAAATCTGATTCTGAACTAGCGTCCGCATTTTAAATGAAAAGCCGGACTAAACCAATTAATTGCGATGTGCCTTAACGCAATTTTATGACATCAAGGGGAACTCTCATATTTTAGGAATTAAGTTCATCGAATTTGCATACAAATACGCATTATTTTCGATTCAGTAGTCCATGAAAGCCGAATGAACATAAGTTATAGGAATGTGAAAATAAAAACTCATTCTTGTCGCAACTCATCATCATTCATTCAAAGTTGTAGCTTTAAGAATATTATTCCTTCTGTCCTGTCCATGTTGCATACAAAATAACAACGTAAAGAACTATGAAACTTAATACGCACTGTGCCTCAGTATTTGTGGTTAGCTTCATAGATAAGAAAAAAATTATTGTAACGAACACAGTTTCCCAGTCGAACAATAAGATGAGAAAACTGCCACAATTTGTATAGCTAGGTACGTAGACGAAGCTTCAAGATGCTGTGCAATGAAATTCCTAAAAGCAATCGAACCGAGCTTGGTGACGGTTTTAAGTTGCACATACGCTTATATGTATATGTACATCAGGAATATTTATCGTGTATAAAAATATCATCACGCTCATTGCCCGCACATCATGTTAGAAGAAGTCAAAGACCAGGCGACTGGGCGGTATCTGTTGGACATGCTTCCTGGGTGATGTAATTGGAACTTCTTTTCATCATCCACCTACAAGTTATGAAAAAGAGATGTTACACATCAAAAACTGCAAGGTATGTAGGATTCTTTAAGATGTTGTGTCTCTTAATTTGTATTAACCGTTTTTGACTTAGGGATTATCTGAAGACTTGTAGTTTTTACAAACCAAACGAAAAATATTCAATAGAAACTCTTGGCAAAAACTTGAAAAAATCACTGGAAAGAATAAGAAAAAACAAACAAAATTTAAGCGTTTGATGGTGGTAATTCCACTTCTTTGTCTGTAATACTATCATATTATTTTAAAATTTACTTTAACTTTCCAGCTGTTGCATCTGTTAGCTCATCTTAAAATGACAGTTTGAATTTTGTATAAATTAAATCTGATATATAAATCACCTTTTTTCTGACTTAAAGCAGGAACTGGAGCCACAAACCTTGATTAAAAATTCTAACATAATCCCAAGTCAATCGGCCAGAGACAAGCAAACAAACAAAATAAAAAGACAGAACGGCAATCACCTCATCCGGTGATAGTGATTCAATTATTTTGTCGCAGCAATCAATTCTATTGCGGTGCAGTATCTATTTCAATTTAAAATCAGTTATACCCTGTCGTTATTACCTACCTTTACTTTTATTGAAGTTGCTGTTGTGTTCGGCTACTCGGGAAAGCTATTAAATTTATTGTGTAAATGTTGTTGCGCATAATCGCAGCACAGCGGCGGCGCGGCGCAGTAGCATTATATCAAAGTCCAAGCGGTTGATGACGGCGCGCGACGTGACGGATCAACCAAAGACCAACGAAGGTGCGACACATAGAGTGTGTTACTTTACTTATTTATTTTTTTGATATTATTCTGTACCGTTGGGGATATTTGCCTTGGCTGTAATGAAGTGTTTTTTTTGTGTGTTGTTTTCAATCTTATCTGTTGTCATTCGAATTATAACCCTGAAAAATGGGCGTACTTCGAAACGATCTGATTGTTTGTTAAAATCAGGATCGGCGGATAGGGTCGGGTACGACACACAGATAAACTATAAAAAATGTCACAACACATAAGTCACACTTAGTTGCTGTTATGAATACATCGATTAGGGCCTCACAGGATTTATTCCTTTGAACTATAGCAGCAGGGCTACTAGAAATCATGCTTTAGTATAGTACATGATGTTCATGTGTTTTGGACTCAAAATATGTTTTAATATTTTCGAATTAATCGTTTTTTTTTTTGTTTTTCGGAAATCAAATTTTTACTATCTCCTAAAATTAATTAAATGCCAATATAACCAACAAGAAAAAAAAACTCAATTTTATTTTGTTTATAAAAACTTTTGCTAAAATTGGAACATTTTGTCAGTTTCGGAGTGTAACAGATTTTACAACTTATATTTTCGACGTTTTTCTGAGCAGAGCACTCTGCAAAGTTGCTGTTAAGTGCATGCAAAATGGTATGAACTTGTGAGCGTTTCATATTTTAAAATATTTTTTTTTAAAGTCTGCTTCTACATATATGTAATACATTTTTAAAACTATTATTACTATTATATTACTATTATTACGCAATCAAATGGGTGATTGCCCCTGCTCTATTGTCAAGACGTTTAGACCAAATGTACTTTTTTTTTACTTGATTTGTTTGATACGAACCCAACACTTGCCCTATAGACCATTGTTTAGGTGTGACTTTAGATATGGATCGATGTACATACATATGTTTTATATTTTAGTTTATAAAATTGATCGTCATAATTCATTTATGTTTTGGAGGTTGGGATGCCCTGCAAATGTATGCAACAGCACACGAGGTTTTTGAAATATTTTAACCTAAAATTGTAAAACTAATTTTTTTAACTTTAACTTAAGGTTGTTTTGAAATAATTTGTCTCCAAGAAACTCGAAACAGTATCTTAAAATATTTTTTTATTTTTCCTTCAACCTTCATTCATTCCTTCATTCTTCCAAAAATGAAGGAATATGAATATGGCACCGCTATAGGAGAAAAATTCTTTGGCTCAAAAACAGTTATGTTAACTGAAATAGCAATTCTGAGATCAAAAATCAGTAAAATTCAGAGAACCAAAATTCTTCGGAAAAGTAGGTACACTTTTCTCGAGGGAGAAACTTAATAGTCGTTTGTATCACATGAACATGAATATATATACCTAGATATTAACAAAATAAATCAAAAGCGTTTACGCAAACGCAAACATTTTTAGAAGCGCTGAAGAGGATTTTTAAGAAAAAATATTTGTAAATATAAAATTTCGAAAACATTTTAAGGAAAATAGATTGGAACGTCATTTGAAGTAGTTTATAATAAACAGATAAAAATCTAATTTCAAAAAAATTTGAAATACTGAGTTTTCAAAAAAAAAAAAATGTTTTCACAAAATGGTAAAATACTATTTAAACCTTTTTGAAGCTTATCCCTTAAAAAATTGAAAAAAAAGTAACTGCAACGTTTTTCAGATAATCAAATACCAACAAATATTCTATACGCACTCGTGAAATTTATCATTTGGTCGCCATCTTGAATTGTATTCTATTTTAGCTTTTATTAAATATATCGGTTAAAGTTATACGAAATAAAATTGTAAAACAAAAAATTTGGAAAATTAAATTTTCGTTTTTGTTTTGGACAGTTTTTCGATATTGTTAGAATTTAAAAAAGTTATATTTACCAGCAAATATACTTTAAATAGTAAAAGTATTTTCAAAAATCAGACACATTCCCTATCAAGAAATTTAATAAAAATAAAATGCGCTACTGGATCGCACTTACTTGCTCCTGTAGCTAACAACTAGAATATAGCTAGACTTTTAAGATTTTACTTACAGCCTAGTACTCACCTCTGAGTAAATTTTTTACGTGAATAAGCATTGTGAATCCATAATTAATTATCCACGTGAAATTTCAGTCCCCAGTTTGAAAATTTTTAGTACTCACTTTGAATGAAAAAAATAATTTGATTTGTTTGACAGTTTAAGAGAATCTTATATATATATATACGGTATTGAATCAATGCTTAATATTTAGTTTATCCTGATGTTCCAATGAAATAGTAAACTTAATTTAATTTTCTCCATATTACTGAATAACAAATAAACAAATGTATTTTTTCTCTTTTTTATTTTTATTTTGATTTTGATTTTATTTTGTTTTTTATTTTCTATGGGTCACCCCACCCACCTTAATTATGTTTAATACTATTTGCCGATTTGTGACAATAACACTATTTTTATTATATAAAAAATATCTTTGTCACTTTATATTTCAATTTCATTCCGAGCAAAGTAAATCGAATTTATATTTTTGTATTTGGATTTTAAGAAATAAATATCTATCTATTTTAATTCCATAGTTTGGTTTTTGGCTTGTCAGTTACACTTAATATTTAAAAATAAACAATCATAAGATATAAAATAATTCGTTAGCCTTTTGTATGCAATTATTACAACTTTGATTTTAGTTTATTGACAAATGTCACACTTTTCCAGACTTCTATTATTTTTTCCTAGTGGTCGTACGTTAGGAAATGAAAATTATGAAATGAAATTAATTTTTAACTGGTTCATATTTCGCTCTCACATTTGGGTAATCAGCTTTCGCTATGAATTTCCTCGCTGTGAAATAAGTGTAACTTTTATATAGAGATTTCATTTTCACTTCAACTGAGTACAAGGTTTCACATTTTGAGTACTCAGCTCTCGTTATGAATTTCATCATTGTGAAAGAAATCTCACTTTTATATAGACATTTCATTTTCACTTAAACTGAGTACTAGGCTTTAGGTTCGATAGTATTTTTATATCAAAAATAAGTTTAAATAGCATTTTTGAAATTGTTTGGTTAAATACAAAAAAATGTGTTAAAAATGAAAAATAATTGACTTAATTTTTTAGCATACAAAATATTACCCACAAATTTTAAATTCAATATTTTTTGACTAACTTAGAAGTTCCGAATTGCAACATTATGACAAAATCAACCAAGGCAATTTGCTTAAAAACCCCTAACCTGTTATTCGATTTTTTTGGAATAATTTTGGTATACATCAGTATTATTAAAACTGTTCTAGAATACATTTTTTTTATATTCCGCGCGCACAAAAGGGGATATGGCTACCCTTCAAATGTTTTTAACACAGCACGAGCGATAAGATAAGGAGGATAGGATTTAGAAGGAGATGCCAATGAACATTGGTTTTAAATGTTTGCATGTTGAAATGGGAGGGGGAAGTTAGGCCGGGTAAAGCATTCCACATTCGTGTGGTGTGACTGAAGAAAAAAAAACAAGTTTAATCAAAATAGATAAAGCCGTTTTCGAGAAATATTGATAAAACCGAAATTGTTGTATGGGTGCTGGGCAGATATACATTCTAGATTAGCAAAACAAAAATTTAAATTTCAACTCTTGGCAATCACATACAAATGCTTTACGCCAAATTTAAAGCAAATTCGTCTTTACGTTTAGCAAAAAATTAAGATCTGTGTTCCACAAAACAAAAGTATTCTTTTCATCATCGGTTAACTCGTTTGCTACTTTTAAGTAGGTACTGCTATTTTTAAGTACATACTTTTATAATTTCAGATTATAATTTGTTCATACAAAAGAACCGTTTTTTTCACCATTTTTACCTTACATTTGAAATTGCTATAACAATTCAAATAAATTCCAACATGAATGAGCTTACCAAACCAGTCGCTTTGTTCAACAAGAGGGGTAATCGGTAATCGGTAATACGATTCCGTATTCTTATTCACCATTTTTGTATTTGGTTCGTGGCTTAGCTAATTTATTTGGTTCGTGGCTTAGCTTATTTATAAAAATAGTATTCTGAATGAAATAGTATTCTATCTGAAATGTAGATAGCCCAATTTTAAAATAAGTAACGTATATTTATATTCACATGAAAAATTTTCAAAAAAAAAAAACAATGCAAACATATTTTATTTTATATTTCGGCGCGTTGCAAACATTTTTGTTATCAATTTTTTCTTTTATAGAATTTTTTTCTTTTTTTATGAACTTTCTGACCAATTATCCCATTCTTGAATCTCTCCTAAAATTGGCTTTCCAGGACTAATGGTTGGCGATACTTGATTAGCTGCAAGCAATTTATATCGACTACCTAGTTCACCTAAGGCAACTCCACATCGTAGCAGCTTCTTTGCAGCATTTAAAGCTTTTTCCGTTGGAAGTTTACCTGTAAGCAATTTTTTTTTGTGTAAAAATGCATTTTGTAAAAATGCATTAAAAAAAAAAGGAGAGATATGTACATATGTATATCATTTCAAAAACTTGTTCTTACTTGTAAAATCTCCAATAAATGCTATTCCAGTACCATTGCGATTATAGCCGTATGTATGAGCACCTATTTTGTGCCATCCACATCCTTCATAGATTATTCCATCGTTCCCAATTAAGAAGCTTTGATTTAAAAAGAAAAAAAAAATATTATTTAATTATGTAAAAATATGTAAAAGATTCCATGAAATTCACTCATTTTATACTTTTCTATAGCATGAAATGAAATGCTGCATAATGCGAAATGCAATTTCAAATAAAATACACAATTTGAATTCAAATTGATTTTTAATTTTATTTAGAAAAGCAATATAAAATTTATAAATCTCAATTATCAACCATCAACTTATTTCAGGGTTGTCATTGCCACTATTTTGAATGAAAGCTAAAAAAATGATCGGGAATATAATCTTCCATATATTTTCAATTCATTTAAAAAAGAGCCATGACAATTTTTGACAAAAAAGAATCAGAGAATTTAACGAGCAATAATCAAAAATGACTTTACAATATTTGCGAAGTGCTAAAATAAAAATAAAATGCTAGACTAGATCGCACAAACTTGCTCTCGTAGCTAAGAACTTTAACACAGCTAGAAAGTCACAAGGTAAACCGACTTTTAGTACTTCTTAAAATACATTTTTAACTAAAATTTAAAAAACAATCATGTTCCTGTTTTCAAGATATTGAATTAAATAAAAATAATATTTATTTTTAAAATCCAAAAATGTATTTTTTGAAAATTTGTATACGCAAAATAATTGTTAGATGTAATGGACCTCCAGTATACAAAATTTGGTCGAAATGGGTGAAACCCTTAACGAGAAATTTGAAAATAAAGGTCCCTGCAGGTCGAGGTACAGACACACAGACAGACGGATAGACCGAAAGAATGAAGCTAGCATTGAAGTTCTGACGTATGTTAATGGTTCAATATTGAAATGATTTCGTTAACGGGAAAATATTAAAAATAAATCAAAACAATTTTTAAAAATTCTATACATAAGTATTATCTTAAAACATGGATATTAAAACAAATTTCAAAAACATGAAATTATTTTTTTAATTGCTTAAATTTCTTAGCTTATGAAAAATAACAACTGGACCGTTTTCAAGAACATAAAGAGCCAAAAAATGGTTGTACTTAATGTACCAAATAACCAAAATAACCATTTTTTTTTTGAAAAAACAAAAATACAAAAAAGTAGCTTATCCCTAATTTAATTATTTAAATTTTGTTCAACAAAATCGTTGGAGCCGTTTTTGATAAAAATAATATTTTCCTTTTTTGGGTAAAAAATTGTATGACCAGGTGCCGTTAATTTTTGTGCTAAAAAATCAAAAAAATCATATATAATCACGCTGTGGGTGCGTGGAGAGACATAATTGCGAGACCAACTTTTTTTCGCATTCTCTACCACCGTAATGTTAAGATAAATATATTCTCCTTGGTTAGTCTATTTGTTTTAATTGTGTTGTCCTTGAGTTATTCTTTTGATATGAGATTTTGTATCGCTCCTTAGTAATTTTAATATCAAAATTTAGCCTAACATTTATTCTTTCTTTCAAATATCTTTAACTTGAAGATCCGACAATTACAACAACAACGAAGTTTTCTATTGTTTTCGTTTGTCTTCAGGGCAATTATACTTTCTTTGTATCTGAATTTATCGAATTTCCCCTAAAAAACTATAATTAGCAGCGTATAAATGCTATAAATTTATGAAAAACTTGTGTCTCAGAAAGCTAACAACAAATCTAATTGATGTTTGTAATCGGGCTCGAATAGCGTTTGGACGAAACGTCGCATAAGAACTTTCAATTTCAATTGAATTTTATTAAAAAAAGAATCAACTAAAACATAAACAACAAAAAAAAATAAATCGGGTGGCACAACGGCTCATGAAGAACCAGGGCCTATAGTGACTAACAACTCGCAATCATTCCTGTGTGCGCCTGTCGACAGGAATGGAAGGGACCTACAATTTTATGCCGAATACGAACGGCTAGACGAGAAGCACTTATTCGTGACAAGTGATACTTTTGGAGGATTTGTCAATTCCTCGCAAGAGGCAGTAGCCCTGAAAAAAAACTTTTTAGTTTTTAGGTGGACGAGGCTAAACAACAACAATATTTTCTATTGTTTTCGTTTTAATATAATCAACAATTAGAACAAAATTAAGAATTTATTGAATGAAAAGAAATCGTCTTTACACAAACTGCGCTGAATATCTTACGCAAAATTAACCCGATTAATCAGTCATTCAGTCAGTCAGACATAAGCGTAAATACAAATTTAAATGGTCTATCTTTTGTTAAGAAATATTTTTTTCTAAAAACCGTTACGATCAGTAGGTATACTTCACAAAGAATCTTTTATTAATTTTCTACTTTTCATTAACAGTCTAGGAGCTATACCCCCTTCCCCTTCCCTTAGGCACTTGAATGTCACCTCAGTTTAAAGGTGTTTTTTTTATGTTTTCGGGGGTGGGGGATCCGAATCCGAAGTTAGTTTTTGCAAAATCCGGTGCGAAGTCATTAGTACATGCAACGGGGAGTCAAATAAGGGCAATCTGAAAAATGTTTTGACGTCTGAAAAGTTTGAATGCAGTTTTGAAAAAGGGTTGCTTCTTATCATAAATCTTGATTTGGGGGATTTTTGGTCTTGTGGGGCGTCCGCCATCTTGGAAAGAAGGAAAAAAAATAAAGTTTTTTTTTTTTAATTTTGAGTTTGAAAATTATTTTCTCAAAAACTGTTTGTTCAAACATCTTGATTTTAATAGTTAATTTAAGAATAGATTTTTGGCTTTCAAAAAAGCTATAACATGATCATTTTAGTGTTGCCGTTGATTTTTAATAATTTTTTTTATATTTAAAGTAAAAGTAATTTTTTTTAGAAAATTGCCCCTTCTGCCTAAACGGGGGAAATAGACCCTCTCCCAGTACGATTTTTTTCTTATCTTAACTTAACCTACACGTTCTAGCCTTTTGTTACACCTTATGCAAATCACAGTGTATTATCTACAAAAAATATTCATAAGCCATGACTTAGCCCGTAAGGCCTAATTTTGTACTTGTTTTTCATTAATAACTTTTGAATTATCTACAATAGAAAAATAATTTATATACCGATTTGTAGAAAATTTAAATTAAAAAAAAATTTATTCATTAAAATGCACAGGATGTGAGAAAAACGCAAATTATCAAAAGAAGACATTTTTCCAAGACGGCGGACGCACAAGACCAAAAATCCCGCAAATCGGGATTTATGCTAAAAAGCAACCCCTCTTCAAAACTGCATTCAAATTTTTCAGACGTCAAAACTTTTTTCAGATTTTTCCCCATTGCCTATACTACATTTTTATTAACAAATTTTGATGCATTTTTGCTATGCAATAAAAGTTATAAATGTTAGGAAAAAATAGGTGAAATTGATTTTTTGTATGCACAACAATAACGGTACCTGTCATACAACCAAAATACAAAAAGTTATTTATCTTAAAAACGGCTTAAACGATTTTGATAAATAAAATTTTAGTTAATTTTAAAATAAGCTTAATATTTTTGTAACAAATAAAATTATCAATAACGGTTATTAAATCTCATAGAGCCGATTTTTGATTTTCAAATTTCTCGTTAACGGCTTCACCGTTGACCAATATTTATTACAAGAGATCCTTATAAATGCTAACAATTTTACATATTCAAATTTTCTTAAAAACTATTTTTCGTTATTTTCAACGCCTCTATCTCGCCCTCAGGTTTATTGCCATTGAGTAAACCATCAATTAATCAAATATTTATTT
Organism: Melangyna quadrimaculata; assembly: GCA_949320155.1. Lineage (NCBI taxonomy): Eukaryota > Metazoa > Arthropoda > Insecta > Diptera > Syrphidae > Melangyna > Melangyna quadrimaculata. The sequence goes on along the minus strand of OX439484.1, from coordinate 14,952,788 downwards.
TAACCCTCGACCCCCATTTAAATTTGATTATTTTTAGTACATATTAAGTGTGTATTTATGTGTACCTACAAATAATACCGAATTTCAGGCTTTTTTGGCCACACTTCTTATTTATGCAAATAAAAAAAAAACAGTTTTCATAAGTTTTGTCTACGTGTCGTTAGATTTTCCCCACATCATCCGGGGGAGTTTATTAAATTTGAACACAATTAACTTAACTCAATTATCTCGATTTTTTAATTATAATCAAAACTCAACTGAACTTTCAACACTTTACAATCAGAGAATCAGAAGTAATAGATCAAATATGCACATAAAATGATGTTCATCGTTTAAACACATTTATTTATTTAAATAAACAAAAGATCATAATCAGTCCTAAAAATAGTTTATTAGTTTAGGATTTAGACTTACTTGTATCCAATATCATCAAATCCCATACCAATGTGATAATTTTGAATGTTTTGTACGATCGTTTGACATTCTGCAAATGATTCACACTCCTGGCTAACAGTGTGGTGAATGATAACATATTGAACAGGAATTGTTTGGTAGTCAACTTTTTTAGGTGCAACTCCACTCCATTGCCGCTTCGACTTTATTGTTGGACAATCTACAAAGAATATATAAATGGAAAAAACGATTATTCTATAGTTTTATTTTCCCTCTATTTTTGCTTGATCTGACCTTTGTTCTTTTCGCTCCCTACACACACAATTGATATTGCAACACACAATATGAAGATCTTCATAACAGCGAGCTCGTTTTAAAAGACGTATCAGCTTCACAATTCTCAAGCGGACTGATCAATAAAGATTCAACATCATCAGGTTAACTAAAGCGAAATGATAATGATTAGCATTTTTTTGATGAAGGGGACTTTTTTCAGCGAATCTTTTTTTGGTTCAATTTGTTTAGGTAATAAAATATGTGTTGTTTTTTTTGGCAGCATTTAAGATTGTTTGGAGAATCCATTAATTTTGTTTTTTCATCTGATTGAAGCTTATCTGACTAAACATGTTAAAAATTTAATTGTTGTTGTTTGTTGAACTCAAATCTACCTTCCGTTCTCTCTATCATCAATTTGTAACTGTTACCGTTATTTTTTCATATTTTTTTTCTATTTTTAGTACTTTTTTTTATAAAATTGCCCCTCCTGCCCAAACGGGGGGAGATAGACCCCCCTCCCATAGTAAAAAATGCTTGTATTAAACGGTTCTACAAAAAAACCGTTATTATTTCTTGGCACCTGAGTTATCGTACTCGTGCTGTCGCCCAAATATTTTGAATATAAATTGTTTTTGTAAAATTTGGGGGTTCCGTCCTCACTTTTGGGGGATTTTCCCAAACAAAATTTCAACTCAATTAATTGTCAATAGTTTTCTTTAACAAGAGTATCTTGGTTGGCCCGCTTTTATTTTTATTATTTATTTTTATTTTTTTGTTGGGTCCTCTGTCCCGTTCAGGCGATTCGTTGATTAGGATATGCTCAGTCACCAAGCAGGCGCCTTTGTTAATAGTTTTCTTGGACAACAGTATTTTTTCAGAAATAGACGCTACACGGTAGCTTCATCAAAATAGTTCCAGCAAAATACCCACAACAAAAATTTGTTCAGAGCTTTTTGGGCGATATTTCCAAATCGATTTGGGCGTTTTTTCCTTGGGCGTTATTGCCCAATAAAACAAAAATACATATTTCAGCAAACAATTGCTAAGAAACGCGCTATAAAACTAACAATAAAACAACACAGTAATCTTAAATAATAATATTCAATTCTATTTTTTTTTGCAGTTAATAAGAAAAAAAAAAAAAAACGTTCCACATACGCCATGGATGCCCTTTTCTATATTCATGGCTTATTCACGTAGTCCAGTTTATTCCTATGGAAATTGATTACACGAAAGACGAAGGCGGCTTTTTTGGCTGTCAACCTTTTGCAGGCTTTCCGCCATTTTGATTTAAAGAATGAAATCCGTTGCCATCGATATTTTCAAATCGGGTTGTGGTATAAAAAAAAAAATTATTTGTTTTGCCTATCGATAGATTTTCTAAATATTTTCCACAATCTGTCTTTCGCCAATATTTTTGCCCAGAAAAGTTATACATACAATGACATCAATTTGAAAGAGTAACCAGGAAAACCTATCTAAATCTCTCCCAAGTACTGGAAAAGAACTACAAAAATAGTACACAAATAATTTCGTCACTTTAATTGAGGTCACTTAAGAAATCTTAAAAAAAAAAAGAATACAAAAATAACAATTTTTTTTTTTGCTAACATAAATTTAAATTTTTTTTTCTTAATCTTGTGAGAAAAACAATTTTATAGGTATTAGACGGCTTATTATAACTAATGATCTAACTTTTTTTAAATAATCAAGACAAATCTCGAGCTCGACCCAATATTCACTGAAAGACGTCATCTTTAAACTATCTACCGAGTTCAATAACTTTCTTTAAAAGCCAGATTAAAACGTTTTAGATAATATCTTAGCCAGTTTAATAGGATGGGCATAGCAAAAGCTTGATTTTCACTGTCTAAATCCAGCTTTAATAGCTACCTTGAATGCGTTGCAAGGAGCGAAGTCTTGCTGGAAAATCAAAGTTTCATGTCAAAAAAATATTATTAAACCCTTTCCAGCTGACAATATTTAGCTATTGCCTAAATTGTAGAGTTGATAAAGTTCAGTTCGGTGGTGACCATTTCCCAGACCATAACACCGGGTGTCATGTCCAAGTCAGTTTCGTGTTTGATCATTTCTTTGAAATCTGAAAGTACGATATAAATAAGAAAAATCGACAAAGTTGAAATTACTTTCTGGTGCAGAATTAATATAATTTATATGGCGCACTTCCGATTGTTGCAAAATTATGAAATTTGGTAGTGGTAGGTCTTGAGATGCATACAAAGAAAACAAATTAATTATTATAGATTTCCATGCTATGTAGGGGCGTGGCATACACTTATTTCTTCATAATTATTACAATTTAAATGAAGCACTTCTAACTGACGAAAATCGGCTTACTTGGCAAGTTTTTGTTTCACTACACAATTCCCCAAGATTTGATTGATAAAAAAACTTGACTATTGAACCTATACCAAATTTTAGTCAATAAATAAAATAAATAAATAAATTGGGTGGCACAACGGCTCGTGAAGAACCAGTGACTAGTGACTATCAACTCGCAACCATTTCTGTGTGCGCCTGTCGACAGGAATGGAAGGGACCTACAATTTTATGCCGAATCCGAACGGCTAGACGAGAAGCACTTATTCGTGACAAGTGATACTCTTGGAGGATTTGTCAATTCCTCGCAAGAGGCAGTAGCCCTGAAAAAAAAACTTTTTAGTTTTTAGGTGGACGAGGCTGGGAAGCAAACCCAGACCTCCAGCGTGACAGTCGAACACACTAACCATTACGCTACGGGCTACTACTTTAGTCATGTAACTATTAAAGTCATGTAATCATTAAATAACAAATATAACTTTTCTCAGCCTGAAAATGGAAGTTCTTTGAAAGCATTAATTTTTGTTGAATTTTTGAACAACAACAATAACATAAAGGCGCTACCACCAATTATTTGGCCGGAGATATAGCTATTTCGTGCTTTGCCACTTTTGCACTCATCAGTCTCCTATTTGTGGTGCTGAGCTTTAATCCAATTTTATTTGAAAAACTTTATGCACAATAATAACAATAATAACTTAAAAGTCTGGTTCGTTACCGATCTTCCAACCTCTCCCCCTTTGATACGTACTGCGAACTGTAGTCTATCGAAATAAGGTATGGAGAAAAATGGAGGCGGAACAAGACAGCATACTTAAAGGCGCTTATAAAAATGCTGATGTTCCAAATGCATTTGATAAACAAATAACACATCTCGACCTGTGACGTCAGTGGTCTAAAGCGGTGGAGTGCGTAGTGCATACGACTGCTATGACTGAGCAAATCTGATATGCGTGGGTTCGAATCCTATGGTGTGCATAAAGTTTTTCAAATAAAATTGTATTAAAGCTCAGCACCACAAAAAGGAGACTATGAGTGCAAAAGTGGCAAAGCACGAAATAGCTATATCTCCAGCCAAACAATTGGTTGTAGCGCCTTTAAGTTGTTGTTCAAAAATTCAATGAAATTGACGAAATAAAGAATGGTCAAGCCTAATAAGCTGACATTCTAGTACGAACAGTACAATAATAACGATAATAGCATTAATTTTTGATTTGAGAATTTTAACTTTATTTTTAACATATTGTGAAATATAAAACATGCTTAAACGAAAATACAACACACTCTAAAATTGTATGTTTATTATTTTGAAAAATGTTCATGCTTATTAGATTTAAGACATCTTGTTGTTCTCTGTCCAATTATCCCACTCTTGGATCTCCCCAAAAATTGGCAAACCAGGGCTTATTGTACTTGATACTTGACGGGCAGCCAGAAGTTTATAATCCGGACTTAGCATTCCTAATTTAACCCCACATCGGAGAAGATGTTTTAGTGCATCAAATGCTACTTGCGTTGGTCGTTTACCTGCAAATATGTGTTAAATCAAAAATATAAAATAATGTTTGCATACACGAAATTGACAAAAACTTTTGTTGCTCTGAATCTCTTATCACAAATAAATTTGTAAATTGCTATTTTCTTATCTCATTTTTATTTGTATTTTTAACATTTTGTTTATAATATTGATTGATAATATTGTATACCTACATTTTCGCGTGCTTAAAAGAACAGTAGACTTACTTGTAAAATCTCCAATAAATGCTATACCAATGCCGTTACGATTGTAACCTTTAGTATGGTTCCCTACTTTATTCCACCCACGTCCTTCATAAACTAATCCATCGTTTCCAATCATGAAGCTTTATAATAAAAAAAAACATAAAAAGTAGATAAATAAATAACTTAAGCCGGGTATGCAGTTCAAGCTAAACGTGTTGATGGTGATGACCTTTTGTTATGGGCCTGAAGCCCATTTTTACAACATAACTTGTTCAAGCTAAACTAAATTTTATCTCTACAATTTTATCTCTACAAAGAGTCTCGATAAATTTTGTAAGCTTGAGAGATAAATTATAATGTGATTTATTTATTCAATTTTAGAAAAAGTTTTTCTGAATTTAATTTGAAATGGACACGCAAATTATTTAATATTAAATTATTGTGTGTACTACAGTAACAATAAATCCTATTGTTGCTCATCAATCAACGGCTGCTGGAAGCTCAAACTCAAGTCTTCAACAATATCACTGGTTAACTGCTATAAAACGAAGAGAAAGACTGGCTAGGAGAATAAAATCTGTAAGAGGCTGGGTAGAAACTCCATTTTTCCTCAAGCTAATTAGCTCGCCACTGTCTCTGTCAAGGTTGAATCATGAAATATATACTTGCAAGTAATCAGTTATAAATTCCATTAAAAAAAAAACTGCGTATGTACTGCCAGGCTAAAAATAATAGAAGATAAATTTTAGCGCGATATGCGTACTAAAAAAAAATTGACTTTAAGTTGCTATAACAGCATCAAGCGATGGTGCAAAAAAATAATGGCATGAACCATTTGAGGAGGTACATAGACCCTGTAGCGTTTGTAGGCCTGGTAAAATTTATCAGAAAACTACATACAAATACTTCTATGAACTTAAATTCCAATATAATGCTGAAAATTTCCGTTTTGATCGTCTTCAAGTATTTAACGGTACCTGATCTTGTTTCTTAATTTTTTTGTTTGGAAAAAGATGTGTATACCTAATACCTTTAAAGGTATAATGTTTCTTAATCGTGCTTACAAATTGTATGTAGATTTTTAAAATCTTAAACAGAAATGCATTCGTATTTTAGTCTAAGGCAAGGCGCATATTGAGACACGTTCGGTGCGAGTGACGCGAAACAGCACAGCACGAGTTTTTGTAAACAATATAAATCAATAGAACAACATATGTGACATAACAACATATTGATTTAGCGACACGACATGACCTAACGCGCGTTTTTGGAAAATCGCGTGACACAGTGATCGAAGCGACCGGCGCGTGTTTGATTTTTTTTTTCTGTCAAAAAATAAAATAATAAACTGTCGTTGGTTTTGAAAATAAAAAATCGTTTCCTTTTTAAAAATTAATAGTTTTTTTTGTGAGATGATTTTTACTTCAATTAATATGTATTTTGAAACGAGACACGCGAATCAACGTGTGGAGAACGGCACGACGCGTCTCTATAATCGCGTCGTGCGACAATCGTCAAGTCACGTCACACGCTTTAGACGCGTCTCAATGTGCGCCTAGCCTTAGAGACGACACCAAATTTCGGGAGTAGATGCATAACCAAAATCTTAGTATGACGGTTTAAAGGGGCATATCTTGTGATATCGAAATCAAAAGGCTGGCAGTTTTTTTTCCAGCCTTTGGTGAGGGCTGGGAGTTGAAAATAGAGATTTTTCAAATTTCCTATCCAGGGGTATTATCACTTCAGTTATGGTTTTTTTCATGATGGTCTGTCATTATCTTCAAACACCTTAATCCTGGTCATCCGACTTAGAGAACTCAAGATATTTGTAAGCTTTTTAAGGGAACAAATTCTATTTTTTCTTGAAGATTTATAAAACGCAAGAAATCAAAAATAACAAAGTCTCCAAAAAAGACGATTAAGGTTCACTTTAAAGCTTATATCTTGAGTTCTATTGGTCGGATTGCCAAGATTATGACATTTGGACTTAAAGAAAATGACAGAGCATCACTGACAAAATAAAGTGGACATCGCTTTTTTCAAACCTCAACCCCGCCAAAGGCTGAAAAAGAAACCTGCCAGACGATTGTTTTTGATACTGCGATATATGCACCTACAAAACCTCATGCTGATATTTTGGTTATCAATCCATTCCCAAAATTTGCTACCGGCTCTTAGACTAATAGCTTTTTTTGCTATAATTTGAAAACATTTTTTTTTGAATTGTTTGTTTTTTGTACTTACTTGTATCCAATATCATCGAATTCTCTTGTTAAAATGTGATAACTTTGAATATTTTGCAAGACAACTGCACATTCTGCGAAGGATTCGCACTTATTAGATACCGTGTGATGAATAATCACATATTCAACAGGCATCGGTTGAGTGACAAATTTATTAGCTATGGTACCTTCCCATTGTCTTTTTGACTTTATTTTTGGGCAATCTGTAAAAGAGCGAAAAATATAAATTTCTAATTAAATTTCCTGTTAGATTTTTGAAATGTTGGTACAACCATTGTTCTTTTCACTTCCAACACATACGATTACTACGTGTAATATTGCAACACATAACAGAATGAAGATTTGCATGACAATCTGATAGATACGTGTTACCGGCTCACAAAAGTCAAGAATACTAAATGCAATTTGAGTGCATTCGTCAGAAAAATTAATCTTATGTGTGTAAAGGGGATTTTTCCTATTTGTTCCGATAAGATTTGTTGTAATTTTAAATGCGATATGCATTAACTAGCTTTTTTTTTTTTTTTTCTTCCACGAAAAGGTTGTAACCTGAAGCTTTAAAATGAAATTCCATCATCCTTCTGAAAGTGGTTTACACTGCCATAATCATGTAAGTTTTTGTGAGGCAAGAATTATACACATAAATTTTACTTAAGAGGCCTTTTATTGCTGTCTTGACGATGTCTCGTAATTATGTGATAATCCATATTCTCAAAATAAATTAACTGCATATATACATATGTATACATTTTTAGCTACTTCTAAAATGTTTTAAAAAATCAAAATCAAAACACAAATAATCAAGTAAATTCATTTTAAAAGGAGCCTTACATTTTATTTCCATTAAATTACAATACAATACAATGATCAGGAAATTTAGCTTTATTGATTGATTTAAACAAAAAAAAAAAAACAGACTAAAACTAATAAATTTATTCATGTGGCGATCAAAATCGCTCTGACTAGATTCTAAAATTAATTAAATGTATGTATATATTACACAAGTTCTTTAACGATTTATTTATTTTTGACTCTTTTTCTTTTTACTGCATAAAATCTCAATTTTCTATAATGATCAGTAAAATCGAAACCGACATCTGCATCAAATTTAATTTCATTAGTCCGTTGTAGCCAATCCACTAGCTGTAATTAAAGGGCCAACTTCGGGGATGTCCGTTTGTCCAAGTCCTAATAATGATCTAGGTCAAGCTACAATATCGTTGCCTGCATTGAAGCCAAAGTAATTCAAATTGAATTCATCATTGAATAGAACTTCTTCTTCGACTTGAATACCCAATTCCATTGGATCGACTTCTGTCACATAGAACTCGCTTCGTAAACCACTTTCGTGTACGGAAACATCTTTTTGTATTGGATTTAGATAGTCTTCTGTGAAATAGAGTAACATTTTTAGTTCTTGTAGAATAAATATACCTATCAATTATTAATTTGTCTAAGCTTTTATCGGTAAAAAAAAAAACATAAATCTTACCAGCGTCCAAGTAACTATCGTGATATGTGCTTATGATTGAATTCACCGCCTGAACTTCGACGTCTCGATGGATTCCATTTAAAATTTGCCCAGCTGTCTTGCGTAGGTCATCGTCAGTAATTAGATCATTAAATGGTAGCTCATGTGAAGTTGACGACGACAAACCTGTTGTCCCTAGACGATCACAGGTAGACGCCGACGAAGGTGAACAACTTGTTGAAGATCGATCTGCTGATGAAATGGACGAGTGCATTTCTTGAGTTATTGTTGCAGCAGCGATTGCTGCCTCATCATACATTTGTTGGCTCTGATCGCGGCTACTGGAAGAAGATTCATATCTCTCCCTTTGTAGTGACTCCATTTTGAAAAATAAATCCAAACGTTGTTTTTTCTGCATGAGAAAATCCCCATAAGGCTTGAACACTTTGTTCGTAAATAATTAAAATTATAGAACTCACATGCTCCCAAGCTAGAATATTTTCTTCTGAATCACCACTAGAAATTGTCCATAAGTGACCAGCACCCTGAGGAGCTTTGACACCCTTTCTAAAATGTGGATTGATTGACAGATTGTGTCGAACTGAATTCTTCCATCGGTCATCATTTGACTTGTAGAATGGAAAGCGGTCACTGTTAAAAATATAAAAAAAGAAATAATATATCATCGGGTTTTTATATTTTAGGACAATACTAACAAAAATATGTAATTTCTATAACTCTTTAAATATTTTAAAAGAACATAATATGTTTATGTATATTTTTATTTTTGGTTGAGAGGAGAAAACAGGGGTCTGGTTTGCGTATACTAAGCCATGGAAACAGACTTAAACACAAAATGTCACTACCTAAAAACACAGCCTAATATTAATGTATTTATTCTTATTTTAAAACTGTTTATTAAAATTTTGTAAATTTTTAACATTTTTGAACTAGTTACATACTTATACAATTTCTTTAACAAACTTGAGCTGAACACGTCCAAAACAGTGACATTTTTAAATTTCAAAGTGTTATAGATAGAGAATTAGTAAGTTGCTAAAAAGATTAAATAGCCATTTGGTGATTTAAACTTCAGTAAAATGTAAGGAGATAGTACGATGCTTAACTCGTTTAAAACAACAATGATTTAACATGGTATTAAATCGACTAAAATTTTGGAAAAATTTAATTAGAATCAATTTCTGCAACCTGATTTTGAAAAATCGAATAATTTTCAGGGATTTCAAGGGATTTAAAAAACCGCTCACATAGCTTTGCAATCGCCTTAGAAACATTATTCACAATACGTCTTGCAAATGCTTGAAATCTCATTCCTCTTAAGAGGAAACATTTATTCGCTTATAACCTTAAAGCTGGCCATACACGAGCGAACCAAACGGTTCGGAGCCAATTGGCTACTGTTGTATACCAGATTGTTTTGACAAGTCTCCATTCTCTTTTTGCACGGAATGAATTGCCTGATCAATAATTGTGTGCAGAAAAAATATATTTGGGTTTGTTCGTGTTGTTTTTTATTGTTTCTTTCATTATATCATGGCTTTTGTTTGATTTGTTCGTTAAATTTGGCTTTATTTGTTTGCAATTTGTGAAACTTTTCAAGAACATTTTTTGGCTGTGGTTCGTAAGAATTTCGTTGTCTTTTCGGAGACCTCGGAAATAATTCTTTTTGCATCAGCAGCGTACCTAATAGGCTAAAAGGCTTAATTATTTCTGATACACAACGAAAAATTCCATACAAAAACAACAGCAGGAAATCATAATAGAACAATTTCGTTCTGCAGTACGCTGTTCAACGTACGAAATTGATTTAATGATACCATTTTATTTGCAGAAATCTCCACTCAATTTCGCTGGTCGAACAGTTTACTGCAAAATGAAAAGGATTTTTCATTTCGATTCAATTGCGTACTATGCTTTATGGTACACAACATGTTGTGCTACCTTTATTCTCGGGCGCGTACGTACAAGGCGAGAGGTTTGCCGGCACGTGAGCACACCAAATACATTGGACCATCATAGAAACATGGGAATTCAGAATTAATGCCATCGCAAACATCAAATGATTGTCCTTGCGACTTATTAGTTGTCATAACAAAAGCTAGACGCACGGTAAGCTAAAACGCTTAGAAAATCCTTGTCAGTAAGCGAAATCCGCAGAATAAAAACGTTCTTACTTATATTATATAAAGAATGAAAACACCATCGCCATTTGATTTGTGAATCTTCAAAATCAAACGGGTTCTGTTACAGAGCATCGGTGCATAGAGGTTGCGCAGCTATATTATAACTGAACCCTTTCAATTACAAATTATGTGGCGACAAGCCCGAAACATCCAAAGAATTCAAAAATTCCTTGATTTGACGGATTTGTATGAATATAACTCGCCGGCTGGCGGCGCGGTTTGCGATTTCATTTTGAATCACGTAATTCAAACTATCGACATCCTTGTTCTTCGCAGCCAAAATCGCTCGTACATTCCATGCCAATCATGGTCAACATGGGTGATATTTTGGAAAAAAAAACTGTGTTGAGCTCTTCCGGCGTCGTTGTAAAGTTGCAATCAAGTTGACTAAGTCGACTAAAATCACGCCATTGCCCCATCGCCAAAAATTGCCTAGAAAACTCTGCAGCGGATTGGTCATTTCGTAAGGCATAACTCGCATGTATGTACATTTTCAATTGGAAAATAAGTTTACCACCGGAACGCCCTTTATCATTTCGTAAATTTGTCAACGATGTGATTCCGGGCTCTTTTGAGCCATTGTGCACTCGTCCTAGATGATAATTTTATATTGTTGCAAAACTTTCGCCATCGCAGAATTTTTTGAAATGTTACATGTAGGTTCTTCATCCACTTGCAGATTCAATGACAATTTCAATACAGAATGGTTCGACCGTGTTTCAATAACGTAGCCGCTATCCCAGAGGACAGGCCCGTTAAGCTGTATCGTCCACAACTGAAATGATGCAGAAACATAGTTCTATTTTGGTGCTTATTTAGTACCACATAATCGTAAATTGTGCTAAGGCAGTGAAGTATTTGACTGCACCTTCGTTGAAGATTTTGAGAAGATACAACGATACTTTTTCAAACGGATTTTTAAATTGCCAAATGCAACTCCAACCTATGCAATCCACGGAGAGAGTGGTGTGCCAAGCATATTTTTGCAGATACTTAGGGCGAACTGAATATATTCATAAGACAATTCATAGACATGATACCAGCTTACAAAGACAAGTATTGATCTCACTGTTTAGAGCATCCTCGTGAATGAAGGCTGGTCTCAACTAGCGAGGAATTACAATCTGGCATTTAATTTTACTGATAACTTTGAAGATTGGCCGGACACCTTTTATTTGCTAATAGCAGAAGTTGATAATAATATATGTATTTGAGCAGAATTTGAACTCAGCGGCGATGTCAACAACAAGATTAATATACAAGAACTTGAACCACAAACCGAGTTATTATTTTACAGATAAGTTAAATATAAACAAAATAAGTGTTATATTCCGTATACGAACAGAAATAACCAACCTTAATTTTATCCCGTATAGAGAAGATCTACCTCAAATATGCAACCTATGTAATCTCGGCGAACTTAAAGATGTGCCCCACTTTTTGGCGAGGTGCCCAATACTAGAGGAGTTTAGAAGACTTCGTATTTGTAAAAGCGCACTTACGCTTTGCGAAGCCATTGAAATCTTGCGAAGGGATGGGACTGCTTAGAAGAATATTGCAAGCAGACGCTTGCATACAGAAATAGTTTTCCTTGAGAATAATGCTTTTTATTTTATTATTGTATAGTAAGGTCAGTTTAATATTTTTTTGTTTTATCTAAACATTGGTGTCACTTAAAAAAGTTAACCGCTGATAGCCTTTGCGACAACGGCGAGTGAAAAGGGGCGCTCGGTGTGAATAAAATCCCCAACGCCTCGAGTGAAATAAATCTCACTTGTGCGAAGTGCTTATCAATTTTGTTTGTTTGTTTTTGAGACACAATACCTATGGACACATTTATTGTTTCCCGTTTGTTTAAGTGTTTGTTTTAATTGATTCTATAAATTCACTATTTTAAATTGTTCAATTTATTTATTTTTAAATTTAATGTAATGGTAACTCTGGCAGACGGTGACATATGCCAAGCCATAATTTATTGTAATTACTTTGAATACAATAAATCTAAATCTAAAATCTTAATCTTATCTTAAATTTAGTATCCCAAGATTTGACCTAGAAAATCGGTACCGAATTTTCAAAAAAAAAAAAAAAAATTCTGTTAAGGATTAGAATTAGGGAATTCGGAAAAATATCAAGTTATGTCTGTCTACTCCCACCGATTTGGTTTAAACAGATCAACAACCTTTTTTTTGACGACGTCACTCTCCTCAAGCTGATGGGTCCACCATGCACAACGAATATTCAAAAAACTAATGATGCAGACACATAGTTCCAGGTTAGACCAATTCAAACTAAATTACTCTTAAGAACCTTTATATCAACATTTTCTACGTGCAATTACTTTTTTGGAGATATCAAAGAATGTATGTAGTACATACATATGTAGCTATAACCATTTGGTTTCCCCTGTTTATCAGAAAGAAATGTTGTCTCCAGAAATAAGTTACGAAATCTAAATTTACTAGTATTCTTCTTCAAAAAAAAAAATAAATCGGGTGGCACAACGGCTTATGAAGAACCAGAGCCTAGTGACTAACAACTCGCAACCATTCCTGTGTTCGCCTATCGACAGGAATGGAAGGGACCTACAATTTTATGCCGAATCCGAACGGCTAGACGAGAAGCACTTATTCGTGACAAGTGATACTCTTGGAGGATTTGTCAATTCCTCGCAAGAGGCAGTAGCCCTGAAAAAAAAACTTTTTAGTTTTTAGGTGGACGAGGCTGGGAAGCGAACCCAGACCTCCAGCGTGACAGTTGAACGCACTAACCATTACGCTACGGGCTGCTACTTCAAAACTCGATTTAAATCACTGAAATATGTTCATTCGCTGAGTAAAAAGAAAATTAGAATCTTAATAGGTGACTGAACGAGTCACTGCGCCATTGGCACAATGGCCTCCAGAATAGGCTCATTCGCACCCGATTTCTTTAGGAGCTGTCACGATGTTGAGGAAATTGAGCACCTGCTCTGCGATTGTCCAAACCTCCAAACAAATCGCCTCCGTCACTTCGGACACTGTTTTGTTGGAGAACTGGACGATCTAGCGCAGGCCTCAATGGCAAATATGAGAAAATTCTTAGAAAGAACGGGCCGGTTCACAATGAACCGGTCTATGTGAACTATTAGTTGAGGATTATCTCCCGTTTTGTTTTGTAATGGGATCACAATGGACCAAGACCAAGAGGCCCCCGTGTACGCAACAGCTGGGGCTGTGAACACCCCTCCTAACCTAACATAACCTTACCTATCCGTTCATTAATTTTCGAGAAATCGTTTACACATTATTTTAAGTCTCCGTCTGAATCTACACTACCACCAGTGAACTATTTGGGAATTTTTAAGATCAGGCGAAAAATTAAAATAATAACTAAACGATTTCTCGAAAAGATTTCCGGATTTCAAAGATTTAAATTGAGTTTTGCAGAAGAAAATTAGTAAATCAGATTCCGTAACGAATTGTGTTTGTGAAAAATTTATTCACGATAGTTGCCTGACAACCAATCACGAAAATATTACTTATCTGAGTCAATCCCGAAAAATGAATATCCACTATTGAATCATCAAGATGGTTTTTAAGTTTCAGTGCATGATTCTAAAGTTTTTGTTTTACTTCTAAAAGTTTTAAAAATTTTATTGTATGATGGCTACTAAAGTAAAACTTTTCGCATTTATAGTATAACTTTGCTTCTATAATGACTCCATTTTATTTATTCAGCATATACTCGTATCAAGGCTACACCCACTTCACATAATCTGACCAAAAATACCATACCTATACCTAACGTAGCCGACCAAAGGACATACCAACAACAATGTTAAGTCCTGCGCATTAAATTATTCCCGCATCATACGAAACATCCCCCAACCACATCCAATCGTTTTCCTTGGACTGTGGGGTTGGAATTTCCCATCAAAATGAAACTTGACAACAACAAAAAAAAAAATGTCGGAAAATGTAAGAAATTTAATGACCTTTCCGCGAAACGACGACAAGACCAAACGGTTTTTATTCTTCTTTAAAAGCAGCATATTCCGTGCACGTTACGCCTACGACTTCCACCCGTTCTCAACATTGCGTGTCCTTAATTATTCCATTCCAAAAGCAACTCCCTATGCAGAAGGACTTATACCACGAGTAAGGGATATTTCATTTATATAGACTTTATACCCGAGAAGATGGCCATTGCTGGATTAACGAAGGAAGAGAAGTCAACTGATATTGGGCCCGATAGTTGTACACCAATGGCTTTGATTTTAAATAAAAGCAAGTACATTTTCAATTTGTCTCAATCTGAAGTTCTGATTCAGGCTTAAATGAATAATTTTATTTGCCGATTTGCTAAATTTTTTAATATGAATCACCCCAAGTGGGTTAGCCGCATTTTTCAAACGATTCAAAATTCAACCTTGCATTTTCACAGATATAGGAAACAAAGTTTATGTTTGAGAGCTTCAACCACCTTGAAAGGGGACAAAATGTGATAAGTCCAACTCTGAAGACGGGCAATGATATTAACAACGAAGGTAAATACTCTCTACGTCATGACTGCCTGACTGCACAAGGATAAGGTAAGGATTCGCCTACATTTTTGTTTCTATTTTCTATTTTAATAGGCCAGAAGTTGTCAATCGTGTTTCATGCCACTTCAATAATAACTTGTGGTATAGATAGGGGGCCAGAAGGGGTCAGGGGAAAGAGCACAAAAATCATGAGGAAAGAATATCATTTATTATGCCCTCCCGTGCAGCGGGTCTATCATCCTTCAAATTGTGTTTTAATATTTTGAATATTTTTTTCGTCAACAAAAAAAAAATTGATTCAATCCACGTTTTGTCTTGGCTATCTCTAGATATAGCTGGAGCTCTGCCATACACAATACACATACAATATTCATTACTTTATCCTTTGAAGGTTGGTTGGTTCTATTTGGATAGATAGTTGACTGGCGTCTGACGGGTGATAGCTCGTGGTGGCTAGAGAAATAAAATTAAAAAAAAGAAACAAAAATTATTCTATAGAAAGCCCCCCTAAAAGGGGGTGGTATCATTTCATTGTCCATCCCTTGTTGGAGTTAACCGAAGTTTTATAAAGAGCTTCTGAATGGCCAAGCAAAGGATATCGTGCCAGGCAGTACCCTGGCACCAGACCAAGTGAGTTCATAAATTATATATTTTATATACCTACCTAGAAGAGATTGGTGGAAGTGGGTTTTTGTTCTACTGGTTGGTTTGTAGTAAGGGTTGATAATATACCTACAGAAATGTATGCATTAATATGTATACGTACAGCAGAAATGAACCAGCAGTGCTGAGAATCATCAGTTTCGTGCCATAATTTGGTCCCACGGAAGGGTCGCAAGACCGAATAAAAAATGAAATTTATTTGAAAGTCAATTTAACCTGATTCACCAAAGAAACTAAATAGCACATCAGATACAAAAAAGTATACATACACCTATTTTTTGTCTATTATTTCTATTGCGGACTTTAGAGGGAGGAGTAGATACTTTTGCCCGAGGAAGACAACTTTATGAACATAATATTTTGGCAGGTATGATATTTCACTTGTCATTCGGGCCATTATTTAATTTAGTTTTTTTTTTATTTTGTATGCAATTTTATAAATGATATTTCAAATGTTGTGATCAATTGCAAAGTCGATGTAAGTAGTGTTGAGTGAATATTCACTGTGATTCTTATAATAATTATTATGTGTATCCATTGATGAGTAAATAAATAAATAAAATAAAAATGTAGGAAAACAGTAGTTTTTTGTTTTATGAGAGTTATCTTGTTGTTTTCTTCTTCTAAATTGTACGTTAAACAACATTTCATGTGAGGATAGCCAACGAGCAATAAGAGATATTCTGTTAATCTTTAGCCTTCCAATCGTAAAAACTTTGAATTCAACCCAAAAGGCGCGATTCTGTTAACACACATGTGATAGAAGACCCACCCAAAAAGTCTTTCTCTCTAAAAAAACATAAGAACAATTATAATTCAAAAGCATCACATAAAACCCTTCGGAAAAATTAGTCAGTTTTATGAAGAAAACAATTCAATATTTTTAATCAATTTTATAGGAATGTTTCACTAAAAAAGCCATTCAGAAGAAAATAATTACAGTATCCTGCATATTAATTGGAAAAAATTGGTAAATGACTTTTAAAAATGTCACAGACAAATTAATGAAAAAGTGTTAAGAACTCAATTTAAAACAAAAAGTACGCATACGCCCGAGTTAACTTCTTGTATAAGTTAAAGGCATCATGAAAACAGACCATTATATAGAAAATACTGATTTGACGATGTACTTAAAAAGATATGCATACTTTATAGTAGTATACCTAAGGCGACTAGCAATACCGAAATGACCGGTGCAGTAACAAAATTTAAAGCTGTGTACCGTGTACTCAAGAAAAGCCTGGGTACACACAAATGTACCGAAATCCGATCGTCTACCAACATTTAAAAATAAATTGAGATAAAATCTGAAGTGTGTAAGCGCATCCTTTAATATTTGGGTGATTTTACAAACTATGGTATAAGAGGATCATAATTTCGGCACGACACTTTTTGAAGCAAATAGTAGTAAAAACTAATTTCCAGTTTTGGTTTAAGCCCGAGTTAGTTAACTCTGAAATAGAACTTTCTACGATCTGATACGTCAGGAAGCTGTTTTTTAATTAATGATGAATGCAGAATGCCTTAAAAAAACATCGAAGACAAAATATCATAAACAATTTTTGAGTTACATCAAAAGTTAACTCACCAAATTTGGTGACATTCCAAGTTCTCTATCACAAAAATGTCTTCTTAACAACGGTCATACATAAAGGACGTCATGAACTTTCACTATTATGTTTTAGCGAAACTTCACTATTACATATCTGAAACTTCGACCGGTAACCTTAGTTATCGAAATTTTTGACTGTTTCAATGATTTTTTTTGTTAGTAAAATGAATTTATATGAAAAATTTGTTGACTTCATAATAAACATTTTTAGGTCATTTATTTGATGTCACTTATTTTGAGTTTGACAGCTGTGTAACTGAGAAGAAGTTTATTTTTTGGCTGTTTAATATATTAAATTATTTTTTTTGAAGATAAATTAAACCAAACTGAGAAAAAAACGCGTATAGTTAAATAGTTTAACAATAATTTGCTATTTCCCACAATTTAAAGTCATAATTAAACGCACTATTACTTCGTCATTCACCGATTTTTACGTACATAAACACAGCTGAAAATTTTCAAGTACAAGTACCAGTCAAGTACCAAGTACCTTCGACTTGTACTTGAAAAAACATGTACAAGGTACTTGGTACTTGAAAATCATCAAGTACAAGTACTTTTTCAAGTACTTTCATCTAAGTATATTTACTGGGTACTGAAGTACTGCCCAGTAAATTTTCAAGTACTTTTCAAGTAGAAGTACATTTTCAAGTACTTTTCAAGTACAAGTATATTTTCAAGTACTTTACAAGTACAAGTCCATTTTCAAGTATTTATAAAGTACAAGTCTTTTTTAAACACTGTTTGAGTCGCGTATGAAATTAAATGAACATATTTTATAATTTATGAAGCAAATTATGTTATTTATGTATAACATATTTACCTAACCGAGGGCAAAGGTTTGAAACGCGAGTAAAACTAGAATGATTATTAGTAAAATTGATCAAATGTGTACGTAAGTGGACATTTCTATGTTAGTAATAAACCAAGTATTTTGTATTTACTCAATTACCAGTCGGTAAGTAATTTTAGTGAAACTCTAGAAACTGTTTTTTTATTTTTCATTTAATTTTATTTTTTAAGGTTTCAGTGAATTCATAAAAGATGAATTAGCGTTTAATAAGACAAGTTGATCAAAATGATGGTCTGAAAGAGCACGACGCTTTGGGGTGTTTACTAGACCTGCAAAAGAAAACAGTCGTTCGACAGGTAAATATGTTATACAGGGTGTCCGACGGGAAGGTATACTACTTTGTTTGTTTATAATGTTTGATTAAATGAAAGAGAATGGATCTTATATTGATAAATGTTTTATTTAATGTTGGCAATTATGTATGGAATACAATATCAGGTACATATCCGCCTCTGTTAGTCTCACAAATGCGAGCCCTTTTGAGCACATTTTTCATTACATTCTCACACATTTCACGCGGTATTTCATTACTTTTATCACGAATATTTTGTTTGAGTTGCTCAAATGTTTCTGGTTTGTTTGCATAAACCTTGCTTTTCAGATATCCCCACAAAAAGAAGTCAGGAGCAGTCAAATCAGGCGACCGTGGAGGCCAATCAACATCACCATTTCCTGAAATAACTTGTTGTGGAAAGAGGTCTCGCAGTAATTCCATTGTAATCCTGGCTGTATGCGATGTGGCACCTTCTTGTTGATGGAGGCAAAACAAAGTAGTAAACCTTCCCGGCGGACACCCTGTGCATAAATGACATAATTTGCTTCATAAAATATGAAATATGTTCATTACATTTCATACGCGACTCAAACAGTGTTTAAAATAGACTTGTACTTTAGAAATACTTGAAAATGGACTTGTACTTGAAGAGTACTTGAAAATATACTTGTACTTGAAAAGTACTTGAAAATGTACTTGTATTTGAAAAGTACTTGAAAATGTACTGGGTAGTACTACAGTACCCAGTAAATGTACTTAGATGAAAGTACTTGAAAAAGTACTTGTACTTGGTGATTTTCAAGTACCAAGTTCCTTGTACTTGATTTTTCAAGTACAAGTACAAGGTACTTGGTACTTGGTACTTGGTACTTGAAAAGTACTTAAGTACAAATGTACTTAAGTTCTTTACAACTCTGAATATACATAAATCTTCCTACATAACCTTTCTTTATATGAACAATAAAAGAAAGGTAGGCGAAATCTCACCTGAACATTTATCTGCAAGCGAAAAAGGACCATCTGAAAATAAATCCACCCAAATGGCTGTGGGTAATATGTCAATCGAGGATTTAAAAACCCTCCTCGAGAAATGTATAACCAAGAAACTTGAAGTCATCGCATCAAAACAAGAAGCCATCTCGTCCGAGATTCAGTTGTTGCGATCACAAAACACTTGTCTTCTGAACAGACTCTCTACAATGGAAAACTATTGCCAACTTCTTGAACTTCAGATTGAATATTTCTCACGTAAGCAAAATGAACATTCTGTGGTGATACGTTTCGAATCGAAAAGGTCTGCAGATAAAACTGAATTCGCAAAACAGACTTGTAAAGGTCTTCTTAAGATACAAGATAATGCACTTCTCCCGATCAAAGATGCAAAAGAATTCACAAATATCAACAACAACCAAATCACCGTCGATTTTTTTTTTATGAAATTAATTTTAAAAATATAATGATTTTGGGAGATTTGAACGCCCGTATTGGTGATTTTCAAAACTCTCATTTACTTCTGGATTATACTTGTTCCGAGATATAAGGGGCGCTTTAGACAAGACACTTAACATTTGTGGTAGACGTTTTATTGAGTTGTGTGAGGATTTTGGAATATTGGTTTTGAATGGGAGCACCCAAAGTGATTTAAGAGGGGAGTTTACATTTATCTCTACTTTAGGTTCTTCTACAATTGATTACTGTGTTGTTAAAGGTGACTGGTTAAATGTAATTGATGATTTTGAGGTTTCTTGTGTTAGCTACTCGTCACATCTGCCAACAGTTACTTCACTTAATTTTCAAGAATTGCAACAAAGATCTATGGATAATTCCATTGAGTTAGGGCCCAGTTATAGCTATCATTGGAAAGTCAATTTTGAGAGATTTTGAAGAAAAAGTAAATGATTATTTTGATGCCAAAGTAAAGCTTATTGACTTAATTATTGTATCCAGGTAAAACAAAATTCAATTTGGCACAACTTTTCTCTTAAAATGACTTTTAATTTTTCAATGATGAACTACCTTACCAATGATCATTGAAAAAATTAAAAGTTACGTTATGGGAAGATATGGGTCAAAATGAATTTTTTTTTGCGGAGAAATAATTTTGAAGTTGTAAGCTATCTTTCTGCATTAAAAATTTAATGATTAAACTTTCAAAGGGTCTCCAAATCAACAGCTAACTTTTTCAATGATGAATTTCAATGATAGCTATAACTGGCACCTTACTTAAGGGGGTAGAAAGTAAGAGTTATCAGTATAAACTCAATCTTGATGGAATTATCTATGAAACAGATCTAGAAAATCTTTCTTGCGAGCAGGAGGCTGAGAAAATACCTCAAATAGTTAAACAATCATCAGTTTCGAATAACTCCCGTCGTAAAGATTCTTTTAAAGAAAAATGGTATGATTGGGAATGTCAACAGCTCCGAAAAAAATCTTTTCGGTTTCTAAAGTTGGATAGAAAATTTAACAGTGATTTCTTTAAATCCCTGTATCTTTCCGCTAATAAAGAAAACGAACAAACTTGCAAATCCAAGCAAAAGAGTTATTTAAGTGATGTAGCATTAAATCTGGAGTTCTGCAGAGACTCAAAATCATTTTGACGTAAGGTCCGTGTATTGGGTGGTAACAAACCTTTTCAAAAATCTTCTTAGCCCGGTTGCTAATCCCACAATTTTCTACTATGCATTACCTGATGTTTTTATTGCTGAATTAGATGATGAGATATCGATGCTTGAATTACAGCAAAGTCTTCATAATATGAAAAATAATAAGGCGGCAGGTGTCGATGGAATTCCTATCGAGTTTTTTAAATACTCAACGCCTTTGTTTTATAGAATTCTTCTGACATTTTTTAATAAACTTTTAAATGAGGAAGTAATCCCACAATCTTCTTTGAAGTTGCCCATATGTCTAATCTTTAAAAAGGGAGATAGTACTCTTCCCGAAAATTACAGAGGAATCTCTATATTACCGGTTTTGAGAAAAATATTTACTAACATCCTATACCATAGACTTTCTAACTGAGTAGAAACAAATAATCTCCTAAGCTCCTACCAAGCTGGTTTTCGTGCTGGACTTTCTACGGTTGATAAAATATTTGCTCTCACAAGCGTGGCAAAGCGATATGTTGAAAACAAAAAACAGCTTTACACGTTTTTTGTAGATTTTAAAGCCGCGTTTGATACCATAAACAGAAACTCTCTTCTTTACAAACTTTCGAACATTGGGTTGTCCTCTAAGTTTCTCAGATTATACAATCAATTAATAACCAACACATCGTCTTCAATTTGGAATGGTATCAATAAATCTGAGTTTTTTTGAAACTAAGACAGGTGTTCCACAAGGATGTGTTTTGAGTCCGATCTTATTTCCGCTATTTATTGATGATGTAACCAAAATCTAAGTGGGTGGGTGATGAAGAAATTAAAATGCTACTCTGTTCAGATGATCTGGTCTTGGTAGCAGAAACCCCTTCCTCACTACAGCTCGTTACTAATCGTCTTAAAAGCTACTGCAACTTATGGGACCTACAAATAAACACCTCCAAATCGAAGATAATGACTTTTGTCTTAATAAACAGGAGAGTATTACCTCGTGACAAGTGGTATCTTGGGTCTGAGTCCATAGAAGTTGTAAAGCAGTACAAATATCTCGGTTTTTTGATATCAAGTAACTTGGATTTGCGTCCTCATATAAAAGAAAAATGTATAGCTGCCAAAACTGCAATTAATGTTATGTGGAGTAGGTTTTTTTGTTTGCAATACAAAAGTAGATTCATGTTCAGATCTTGATAATTTTTTCTGGCCATGTGGGTATCGACTAGATTGACTATTATAAAAAAAACTGATTGATTGGTTGAATCGTTTTCAAAATATCACGTGGCCATAGAAAATTCCATCATTGAATCATCACCATTTCATTCCTTCTGTTTGCAACTTTATGCATCAAGATCATGAGCATAACCTTAGCGTTTGACATTTTATTAATCTTGTTTAAGATTCTAAACATCGTACTAACTTGACTTAATTTTTGGGATCCAACAAAGTTTGGATCTCAAGAAGATTTATTCGATGTTCGTAACCATTGATACCCCTTCAACGCTGAACGAAGAAAATTGCGCTTCTATCCTATTTTTATATAAACCTCTTCGGAGATAGTGTTTAAGATGGTGTCGAACTAAGCTTAGTTGTAAGGAGCGAGGTAACATAAGGACCCTGAAACTCTTTAGCCCTCTTTTTGACGATTAAATTGATGTGCTCCACAGAATAATTTTTGAAAAAGAATAAACTCCATTAAAACATTGAACACGAAGTAAAACGTGTTGTGAAATTTTATATTTTTGTAAAGTAGGAATTATTTTTGCTTTGCATTTAATTGGGTAAAAGCTCAAACCACTCTTATGAGCTATGACGAACAACGAAATTATTAATGTCATTTTGCAAAAGCAAACAATCACTGGCAGATTAAATGTGATTGGAAACTTTCTTGTCATCTGAAAATAGCTAAAATGAAAAACAGTTGTCCTAATTGGCTACCCTGAGGAATGCCCTATTTAGAAATAAAAGGGTTTGAAAAAGACTATAAATTTAACTTCATTAAATCTATTATGTCCTGGAGATAAGACGAAATCCAAGCACTTTTTATAAAGACGTGATTATTTCACAGAATAGTTGGTTGAAAGCCTTAGAGTAGTGTAGTCTGTACTGTCTAGATACAATCGAGCTCCACGTTTCAAAGTACTTGAGTGCTTGTGCACAAACGCAAGCAAATTTGTTACCTTCGCAAATGATATTTTTACTGCTCAATACCAACATATCGCACATATAGCTTAGAGATTGACCTGTTGTTATTAAAATGTCTGATTTGTCAAATTTTTTTAAAAATTGTGATAACAAATGCTTTTTGGAAAACTCATCCGAACTTAAGGAGAGCGCGAAGATATATAGAAGAGGGAACCTTATATTAAACGTCTGCTTGATAATAATTAAAAACAAATTGTTCCTAAAATCTAAGTCAAGGACGATATAAGGTCGCGTTTCTGAAAATTGAAGGACTTATGAAAATATAAATAAATAAATTGGGTGGCGCAACGGGTATGAAGAACCAGGGCCTAGTGACTAACAACTCGCAACCTTTCCTGTGTGCGCATGTCAACAGGAATGGAAGGGACCTACAATTTTATGCCGAATCCGAACGGCTAGGCGAGAAGCACTCATTCATGGCAGGTGATACTCTTTGAGGATTTGTCAATTCCTCGCAAGAGGCAGTAGCCCTGAAAAAAACTTTTTTAGTTTTTAGCTGGACGAGGCTGGGAAATGAACCTAGACCTCCAGCGTGACAGTCCATCATACTTAACATTACGCTACGGGCTACTAAAAAGTTGTTTAAGAAAGATATAAATATTATAACTATATTTTATGATAGTTAAGGGTTCCAAAGTACAGTGCCAGCTTAAGTCTCCTACAATGATGCAAAAATTGCGTGTTGCACTTATTTAACGTCAACCGATTAACTGATTTGGATCGAATTTCGTCTTGTAATTTTCTAGATTATTTGATTCCAAATTTTTTTAAAGATAACATGTATGAACTTTAAACTTATATGGCCTTGTAGAAAATTTTATAATAATCAAGTCTATAGTGAATGGCTTTTCCCTAAGTTGCATATTTCCAAAGTGATAAAGGAAAATGTCGGAAAAATTGATGATTTTAGTGTTTTTTTCACTGTTGCATTTTTCCTGCAGGGGGCACAGATTTTTCGAAGTTGCAAACTTAGCTACAGACTAATCGAACATGCCCCAACAACATATCAAAAACGCAGAACTCGAGCTTTGCTATTTTACTGTCGAATTTGACTGGGCTAATGTCCCTACGTTTCCTTTATGTTCTATTTAACTATTTACATTTTATTAGACACATTATTTTGATTCCTTTATTATTTTCCAATAGTATTTCGCATTTGACTATAAAGTAAACGTGTGTACGTAATCTATTGTTCTCAGAATCAACTTAAGTGGACTTAAGAAGATTTTCCTCTGGAATTAAGCGGAAACAACTTCTATAATTTCTAATTTTAAATGCTTTTTTAATTTTTACAAAATAATTCCCTACAAAGGTGCTGTACCGTTTTGTACACAAATAACTTATTCTGCTAACATAAAGTATAATCAAGTTAAAGAAAAATCAAATAAGAAATTTTAAATAAAAGTCAATTTATTCAAGAAAAAAGGAAAAATAAAAAAAAATGTACTTAAAAGGTAAAAGTCTAACAAGCTGTGAAGTTTGGGAGTAGATGATTATATAAACGAAAATAGCAATAACAATATTTATATATACTTTCTTAAATAAGCTTAAGGCTAATAATACAATTCTTTTTAATCTTTGGTAAGTAGTATCTAAATTTGCAAATAAAAAAACGCAAACCTGTAACATCAGCAAGTATAGTTATCGTGCCAGTTTATTGAATAGGACCAATGTACTATACTCCATTAGCATGCAGTTCAAACGCTAGGCTAGAGATATTCGTTGAAATGAATTTCTAATTGGTTGTGTGTTCGTTCTACTCACAAGAGATTTCAGTAAAATGTCAGCAGATACAGGTTAACACCGGCAGATGAAATGAACGCATGTCTCCAAGCACTGGTGGACAAATGCTGCTAAGTTGTTCAAGTTGTACTTGAAATCAGCTTTATAACGATCTTGAGTTAGATTCTAACTTTCTTATGTTGATTTCAATTCAACAAAAAAAAAATAGATTTTTTTGATCTTTTTCAGGTTTCATTTTCGTGAAAAAAATTGATTTTTTTTTGTGGTCTGATTTGATTTTAGATCAATTTTGCAAATCTGGATTTCAGACAAAGATCTCCACAGTTTTTTACGCTTACTTGCACACACACCAAATTAAAGTGACATTTTGAAATAAATCAATAGAAAATGACACTTACACAATTGCAAACATAAATCAAATCACGTTTTGAGTTCTTTTTAGTCTGACCACCAAATCCAAAATTGTTGAATCAAAATCGACATTAAACTGCTATAAATTCGATGAGGGTCATTAAAAGTGTAATATTAAATAAACAACATGTTCCATTAAAATAGACAAAATTCTTTGAATTGAAGTATTGATACACTCGGGCGTATACTCACTTATTTTTTTAACTTTAACAAATTTTACTACAATTTCTGTCTGTGCTCAATAAGTTCATTCGTTCAGATTGAAATATTATTGTTTAACTTCTTGAATAGAATGAAAGATTTGAAGCGAGCTACGGGAACTATACGTGATAGCACTGCCCTGAACTCGGCGCTGATTGCATAATGTTCATCATCCAGTGGAAAAACGTAAGCCTCAAATGGAGGCTAGTAATAAGCATGCATTTGAACCCTTTTTCATTATAAGATTTCGAAAATTAACAAATGTTCCCAAATCCCAAGATATTTGATTAGCTATAATTTTCTTTTATCACTTTATATTTAAACATCCCTTTCTTCTCTATAAAACATGCATACAAAAATCTTTCTTCATAATTTAGCTAAATGACAAAACTTGAAGAAGTATCCATTTCATTTTTCTTAGCTCAGCAAAAAAAAATGAAAAAAAACTTTTTTCAGTCGACCCCGAAAAACCTCAGCCCTAATTTCCATACAAATAATAGGTATCTTTCTGTCTGTGCGGTATTAAAGCACATCAGCAATTGACAGCATTGCGTGCAAGGTGTACGTTTTTCGGCAGCGAACAACCTGTTCTCCCTACAACCAATAAAAAAAGCTGGGAAAAACAAAATGTGGAATGAGTTCGGAAAACCAACTACAAAGTGAAGATACATTATATACGCAGCACACATTTTACATACATCCCCTATAGCCTATACAGACCCTTCCGTTTAAGGCTATACAGTTTCGTTTACAAATTGCCCATTAAATGTGTTTACCGTTTTCATAGCATTTAATAATTGTACATCATCAAGTTTTCTACTTTGCCATATAACATACATATAGCACAGGTACATTCGCCACGTGACGACCTTTGCAGTCATACACCTTTTACACGCTTCAATGGCGTCGCCACCGTTGAGTTTAAGTGCAATCGGGGGTTAAACCAGCTCATAGCTCACCCTTTAGCGAGTTAATCGATTTATAGATACCCCCGTTCCGGTCATTACTTTCATTGGGTGAGGATCATGCTTGATCGGACCGTGCTCGCCTAGACTATATAATAAGTAATCGCAGTGAAACTTTAGCAGCTGACCAAAACATAAAATTCCATGACGTCTGTCAAGACGATGAGTCTCCTTGTGTTGGGTGTCGCACCGGCCTGCACCAGGTACGAAGTACGAACAATAATTGACAAGTTCTACGATTTGTATATAATCTCCCACGCGATTTTACTTCATCAAGAAACTTTCATGGGGGGAAAGTCATATAGTATGTATAAGTTAGCAACTTCTCACCCCACATCCCCATACAACTAAAAAGGGGAAATGATATAAAAGTAAAACTCTTTTTCAAAGTAGTGTTTGGCTTTGGTTAATTTACAGCACCACTATTTTAATCGGTAAACAAATATCAACATGTTTGCACAGTTACGCGAAGGAAACACATTGTCTAATACGCGAAATACTTGTTGAGATTAATTTATATTTAAAGCAAAGTAACGTATTTTGTAAACAATGTAGGTAGACATACACCACCCTTTACCTACAGAAAAAAAATACAAAATAGCAATACCAAAAATGTCGCAAGCACCATTTGATTGTTTTAACAGCAAAAAGACTGAAACTTTTTTTAAAGTGACATGAATTCTTACGATATGTAGATGAAATACTCTTTACTTACGATATCCATTGGTAAATTCCGGAAACGGTTAGTTCGCCCTTGTCCTCGAGGGCATATTCAATGAGTTCGGTGTAAGTAAACGGTGGCTTTTTTGGCCTGGAAAAGAATAACAAATTATTGAGGTTATAAATTAATTGAATAAAATAAAAAATCAACTGATTTAATACGATTAAAAAAAAAAAAAAAAACCTAAGAATTTTTGTCACTCTTTATTAAAATGCTATTAAAAATACATTTTACCTAATTAGGAAGAACAATTTGTGTTTGAAGGTTTTATTATTATTTAATATCATCTTCTTATTATAAAACACCTGACCCCGGGTATTTATTTTCTGGGTGCACGAATTTAAACAAATTCCCCTAGAATAATAAAATTCACAGTATCTTTTTGCTGTGATTTTTATAAGAGTCGGTAAACAGCGACCAAAATTTGTGTCTTAGTAGGGTATAACAGACTGACTGAAGAGCCCACTGTTATACCTTGGGCGAAACACAATTATTTCTGGAGTCGAGGTCACTTGTACTTTTTAATTGAATTTTATTCATTCACTCCACTTAAAACAGAAGTAATTTCAATATTTTAATATTTAAATTTCTTCATCTTCTTATATATGCACACAACATGCTGCTTGACGTTGACTAGCGCGTTTCTGAAGCAAATGGCACTGGTCATTTTGTCAGTATCTACTTTCGATACTAACTAACTCGAAAACTAGGTCGAATATAATATGACAGATTAAATATATGGCTTAAAAATTTTAAGAACATACCCATTATTAAAGCAGGAATATAGTTAACAAAAAACGATTTAAAAAAAAATTGGAAAAGAACAGATGTTTTTTAGTTCGTAAGCCTATGTTTTACTTGCAATTTGATATTCCAAGTTTTTTATTCGTGAAAAAATTCTAAATCAGTATAGAAAAAAGCCGTACCAACTGCGTACAATGTATGTACATGAAATTTGGTCCCAGTGACTATAATGTCCCCAAACAAAAAATTTCAAATGATAAATTGGTAAAAAAAATGTATTTTTAATTTAGGAGCAAAATGTCATTATGCAAAGTCAACCCAAACTTCTATTCTTAAGCAAAAAAAAATAAAAAAATGTCCTATGTCCACTTCGTTTCAATAATTTCGGATTTGGTGGTCACATTTCAGATCAACCGTGGTAAAAAAAATCAAAAACGTGATTTGATTTATGTTTGCAATTGTGTGAGTGCCATTTTCTATTGTGATTTATATAAAAATGTCCCTTTAATATGTTGTGTGTGCAAGTGCGTGTAAAAATTTGTGAAGATCAGATCAAGATTTGCAAAATTGATCTAAAATCAAATATGACCAATAAAAAAATTGTTTCTCTTTTTTGTTGAATAGAAAGTGAAATCTGAAAAAGATCAATTTTTTTTATTGAATCGAAATCGACACTAGTTTCAAAATGAAAATTTCACCCAACTTAAATAAAAAAAAACGAATGGTGTTTTCGATTGGTAAAATAAATCAACTTATTTTTGAATTAAATTTGTCAAAACGCAGATTTTACATTCCAATGGGCAAATAATTTGATTTAAAATCAAATTTGCAGATCTAGATTTTTCGGCAGATTTACCCCTCCTACACTACAACTTTAAGTTGTCACTTTACGCAATTGTTGGTATTTTTTGAATTTATTTCGGTTAATGAAATTTGTGTTCTTAATATAAAGGGAAGCGTTTCTAATATAAAATGGAAGCTGTTAAAAATTAATTGTAAATTCATGAAGGTCATTGTTTTCTTCTGAAAGTGCATCAAGTGATGACGAGTTTTGTGATGTTATGAAACATACATAAAATTACACGAATACAATGACAAAAATAAATCAATTTGAATTGGCGTTCGATTCGCCACGAAATAAATCAACTTTTAGATTGAAATCTGAATTTACCAATCGAAAACACCATAATGTAAATCCAAAAATATCTATACCTATCATCACAATTGTGTGATTTATTTGTACTAGAAAATGGTGCAAATAACCTATGGTATACCTACGATTATTTAATCAGGGGCCAAATCGCGTTCGTGTCCGCCGTGAACGAGTAGCTCGTGCAAGGAATGTTGTATTTTGGGATCGCGACTTACGTGAACGTATGTTCGTTAACGTAAGGCAAATGAAATTTCGTATTTTGTCCTACATGAACGAGTGCGCGATCGTGTATTTTAAAATTTGACAAATAAATTTACATAATAATATAATTATTGTAGGACACATTACAACAAAATAAATCTGACCCAAAAGTCTATTTTGGCGGAGTATGAGGGAGCATCCTAATCTTCTTCTAAAAACATGCAAGGTAAAGTCACTACCATTAAAATGTGGGAGAGCTTAAGGAGGAAACTCAATGCAGCTGGGCCACCAACAAAAGATAACCTAAGCTTTGGAAAATGGATACAAAGTAGAATTTGTGTTGATTTGATTGATACAAAATCTTATTTTTAGGTTTTTGGTGATCATAAGTTTCTAGCAAAAAAGCAGCTTTTAACAAAGCTTCCAAAACCAAGACTGGAGGTGGTCCTTACGAGGAAAAACAACTTACAGAAGTAGAGCTACTTATACATAGTTGAAGCTACTCAAATGGAAGCAGCGGTTTAAGGTCTCGCAGGTTTGAACACGTTTGGAAATTTCCAAATTATCGATTTTCCAAATAAAACGTCAATCCCAAAAAAACCGTAAATCAAATTTTCTTCAACCCCGGATAACCTTAAAAAAGCTTTTCAAATAAAAACATATTAAGAACATATTAAGACTCAGCACCACACAAAGAAGTCTGATGATCGGGTTGGCTCTCGTGAAATAGCTATTACTTTAGCCAAATAACTTGGTGGTAGAACACTTTAGTTGTTGTTGTCTACTTCAAAATTTTCAATCTTACTACAAAATGTTCTGTTGAAGATTCACTTTGTTGTCTGTTTGAAGCTAATTGTGTAATCAGCGATTTTGATCAAAACAAAGAAAATGAACAGTTGATATGAGTGAAGGTTGCAAAAAAGTTGTTAACGAACGATTTTTTCATTTAATTCATTCATACTTTCATTCATTCATACAACTCAAAAAAATCAAATCAAAAAAATTAAAATGACATAATATGGGTGAGTTCAGAACTTGATTTGTTACAATTTTGAACATTAATCTACTACACTCATTTTTTTCATTTTATAGATTACGTTCCGTCAGCTAACGTAGGTCGCGATCCCAATACGATCACTCGATTGACGAGTGACGTAATTGTCATTTGCTCGATCGCTCATCCGTTCACGGACGAATCGTGATTCGGCCCCATATATTTGAAGATTAAAAGGATCGCTGTGTGAATAGTCGTACAAAGGTCACCCAATTTAGGTTAAATAGTCCTGAACAAAAATCGCACGATTATTTTGATTATTTATTTACAATATCATCTCACTTCAAGTTTAAAAACCCTGATTAAAGATTAGTTCAAGAAAATAGTGAGACTTCTTATGCGATTATTATTAATAAGATTCTTACATGCCGCCTACACAGGCCATGAACGATGGCCGGACTATGAATCATGTCTAAAAAAATCAAATGGAGTCGCAAAAATCTATGTCCAAGCAATGACATATCCATACAAATCAGATTGTGCATTGGATTGTAGATTGGGTTATGAACAGCGTTCATGTGGAGTCGGGGTGTTATAAATTCTAAAAGGTTATTCACACAATAATCCTTGTGATTTAAACAAAAAAAAAATGGCCTCATTATGAACTACGAATGCGAATAGGTAAATCTTTTTAAGCAATTTCAAGAGCAAATATCAACTTATTTCAAATTAAAAAGCTTCGAAAAAAATAAATCAACAAGCTCCTGCGAACTGTTAATTATAAATTCGAAATCCACAACAACAGGACGTGATCCACAAGCTTGCGAATAAATAATTTGCTCGCATTTGGCTCACCCAAACTAACGCGAAACATTGGGCGCGGCGGA
The DNA here is from genome assembly GCA_949320155.1 of Melangyna quadrimaculata. Classification (NCBI taxonomy): domain Eukaryota; kingdom Metazoa; phylum Arthropoda; class Insecta; order Diptera; family Syrphidae; genus Melangyna; species Melangyna quadrimaculata. The sequence continues at coordinate 14,921,390 of OX439484.1, read as the reverse complement.
GAAACATTCACCGTTGGTTGGTGTGGTCACTGTCATTTACCACCCTGTAAATACATTTTGAAAGGCGAATGTTTCTCCGTCCCGTTGGTGTGGGCATTCTCATTTATCACCATGTAAATACATTTTGACTGGCGAATGTTTCTCCGCCACGCCTAATGTTTCGCGTTGGCTTGGGAGAGCCTTTAAACTCAATTACCGATTTTACTTATGTTATGTGTATATGTTGCATCAGAACTCGTAGCTCTAAGCGACCACTCATGTGAATGAAACGTCAAAATTCACGACCATTCGCAATTCGCATTCGCAGTTTGCAACAACGTCGTTTTGACGATTATATTGATTCGTGAAACTCAAAATTAAAACGACAACGATTTTTTGTCAGCAAATATTTAATTTTTAGTAGGTTTATTTTCTTGGTGTTTCTCGTTATTTCCAAGCTGTATACAGAACGACACGACTGCGCCATACAATTGTGATACATGTAAAGGCTATTCCACACCGACGGGAAACATTCGTGACGGTATTTTTGTTGTTGTGTACCCTTCATTTTGTCTACTGGTTCGGCTGTTTTGCTCCGCTTTCGCATTGGTTTGGGAGAGTCTTTAACCTGTGTAAAATATTTATGAAGTGCGTCGTTCACTACAAGCGTTTAAACGACGCACACAGGGGCCGGTTGTATGGGGAGCATGCTCAAAATGCAAAAATGAGATTAACGGTTTCTTCCGAAAAAAATTGTTTATTTCAAAGTTGACATTAACTGTATATCAATCCGTAAAGATTTGAAGGACGGTGAGGATATAGACTGGATAGAGAATAAACGGTAAAAGTTGTGTTTTCATTAAATCGACGGATCGGTTGTGCTCTAGTTGATGGTAATTTAATAATTAACATTAAAAAAAAAAAAAATATGACGTCATAGAGCATTGTTAAGTTAAGGAACAAGTATTTTTATTAAACCCCACTGTGCAAAATTTGACAAATTTAAAAATTTAGTACACGAATGAACCTATGTTGCATAAGCACTATCCAACATTTTGTAACATTTCAATGGACGTACGGTGTAAATTAACTGTATTTAACTTAGGTACATTAGATAAAATTTTGTGTAAAAGTTAACGAAAAGAAACGTAATATTTTGTAAATGTTTTCAAATGTGTTTTCTTTTGTGAACGCCAGTGATACACATTAATTTTTTTAATTTCTGAAATGATTCTTTATCAATTTTTGTCCACTTTAAAAAAGGCTCAGATCAGAGGAGGCAGGATTTTTACAACCGAAAATTATTCGTTTCATTTTATAATTAACAGTGAAAAACTTTTGAGAAAGTTTTTGGAATGTTACTATTGGTCTGGATCTGGACACAGCCTTATCGAAGCCTTTTTTAAGGTTCTTAGAATGGAAGGAGTTTTAAAATTGGTCAACTCTGTTCTTGTTTTTTCCTAAATGTTTTGATTTGTCAAAAGTTATAATTCAATTTTTAGGTTTCAATTATTAACCAACATTTTTCAAACATTTTATTAATACAAACAAATTATTTAAAGTGTATAAATACCGCCGCACGGGGAGACGGAGGGTAGGTACATCGCAACAAAAATAACTATGTACTGAGACAATAGTAACTGTAAATAACTGGTGAAAAACCTATTAATTCATATTTATGTATATAATGCTAAATATAATTGTTTCGTTTATCCAAAATAAAACTGCGCTAAACTTTATAAATCAATTTTATGACTATTTCAATCCTGTGTGAATTCGTGTCTTGTTCATTTGTGTTTATTTTTTACACTTTGTTCCGTTACATTGTTTAAATTTAAACTTTTCGTCGTCTCTCTTACGTCAAAAAATGAAAAACTTACATTAAAAATTTAACATAAAATATAAAAAAAATGTTTTTGAAATAAAGTCTGTTAATAGAAATCTGTTAAGCTCTGAAATGACCGTTAAAACAACTATTTTATATGAACATTTATTATGCTTTGTGGTCTACAATTTGTATTATGAGAACAATTTAAGTAAGTTTCTTACGAAACGAGAAAAATGTAAAAAAGTAAAAAAACATAAAACGACATAACTTTGAAAATATTCAAGGGGACGGCATCCCGAAAAACTGTACATAAGCTTTTCTAATAGCCCTTTTTCAGATATAAAAGATTCAGCCGTCCTATATTTCGTTCCATAAAACGATTATTTGTTTGCTAATTTTTCTGTACTGTATTGCCAAATGCAAAATCGTAAATAATCCGAAATCTAAGATTGAAAAGATTTTGGTTCTGTCACATTTTGTTCAATGTTATTCATAGTTTCAGTTATGTATACAAATCCAGTTTCTTATTCATAACTTTAATCCCATTCTTCCAAATGCAAATTAAAAGAAAAGAAGCAATACAAGTAGAAAGGTACTCACATTCTCGGAGTGTTCTCAATGACAACATTTTCCCCAACAATCATATCGTTTGCGTCCAATTCCGATGTTACTTCCATAACAAGTTCCTCAAATTTTTTGCCAGTTTTGGTGTGAGTCTGAGTTTTTGATTGTAAAGATTTTGTTGAATTTTCCGAGTTATTTTTTGCGGCCACTACTGCAGTTGGTGTTGATTGGATTTGATTCACTTCCGGTGAAAGATGTGGCAATTCATCCAACTTAAAATTAAACAACCACGAAAGATTTTTGTCTTCAAAGTCAGATTCTGTATCGGAGTTGAATTTTCCACTTGTCCGATGAGTTTCAGCATTGGATGTTCGATGGATTGGATGATGGAAGTCTCCTAAATTCAAATTTTGTTTTTGCATGGAGAAAACTGTTAAATTTTGCTGCTGATGTGAGCCGCCATCTCGAGTCTGAGGCATTTGAAGGTTATTGTTTGCTGCGTCCTGCTGAACTTGTGACACTACATTGGTTATTACAAGTCCAGAATTGTACCTGTGATCCAATTCAAGTAAATCTGAGTTCTGCCAATTTCCATCGAATTGATCATTGGTGAAGTTTGTCTCGACGGGCACAAGATTATTTTCATAAGTGAAGAGATCATTGATGTATGAACTCGAATTCAATGTAAAATTTATATCATTGCAAATCTGATGTTGCTCCGGGTGTTGTTCTAGTAGTTGTTCTTGTTGTTGTTGTTGTTGTGGCTGCTGCTGTGGCTCTCCTAGAGCTTGGAAATCGTTATGCGTAGGAGAATATCCTTGCAGGTGCCTCTTCTTTGCTTGAACAAAGGCGTTACCGTTATCGATTTGGTCGTCGGGACCTAATTTCCGTTTTAAATAAAAACTTTCACATTGCTGGGAATCCATAATCCCACTCGACTGTGGAGAATTCATTTGAGTATTAAGAATCATTTGAAGAACAAAAAAAAAGAAGTTTCAAAAAAACTGTCACTATTTCACTAATTGATTCGGGGGAATCTATGGTTGCTAGAAAATTGTCACTATTAATAAAAACACTTTGCAAGGATTTTTTGTATGCTAACGTAACCGATGTTGTTAAGTCGAGAGCTGTTGGATCAGAACTGAGGTAGATGTCCTTACCCGACGAAAGTCTTTACTTAACAACTTGCTAACATTGTATGTTCATTCTTTAAAGGATATTAGTTTTCGTATAAATGAAGGTATTCGAAGGATATTTCTCTGCGCAGTCATGCAATTAAAAATAAAAAAAACTATTTTCCATTATTTCCAGGCCGTGCTCAGTGAACGAAATCGGGCAAAGTGAATATGTTCGATTGTTTCGGTTGGCTGAATCCATCTTTAATTGGACTTTCTTGTGGCAAGAGGAGGAGGAGGGGTATCCTATCCTAGTACTGATGTGCATATTAGAATTTGGAGGACGATCTGCAGGTTCAGCGGGACAGTTTTCATTAATATTTTTAAGGATTATATTACATTTTATTACATTTTAACTTATTCAACTTTTCTAATCAATAAAAATGTTGAATAAACCAATTTCCTCAAAGGATTCATTTTGATTTTACTTTAACAGTTTATACATATTTTGAAATGTTATATGCAGAATAACCTCTTTTAAATACTACGATAAAAGTATATTTTGAATTTCAAAATTCGTGACATGTAGGTACAGAGTAGTTCCTAAAAAGACATTTCGAAGTTTATTATGTGCACTGTACACCCGAGAATCAACTTTGTTTCCTAAATATTTCGATCTAAATAAGAAAGAAAATCAAAAAATAAAGAAGAGAGGAGATAAGGACAAAAGAAAGTGAAAGGAGATAAGTAACTGTGAGGGAAAGCGATAATAAATTGAACAATTTAAAGTAGACAAGACAAGAACTAAAAATAACATCGAATGTACTTGTTGAGCAATTTTGTTTTTTTTTTTTTTTTAAATCCAAAGTTAAAGCTGTTAATTATGGCAAAACGTTTGCCAATAAAATAGGACAAGGTACACTGTGAACTCATCTAACCACTGTATGGGAGAGACAGTCGGTTGGCTGCCGATTTTGGTTGGACAAAATTGAAATTTGGATTTAGTTATTAATTTTTTTTATTTTAATCCTGTCAATCACCAACCTGGACCTCATCGTTCCTTTCCCAAAAACAAAAAAATATGTTTTTTATGTTTTCCCTGAGTGGGGGTGCATGGAAGAATCGCCCCCTATCCTAGCTTAGTTGAACCAAATACAAGTATGCCATGACCCTTTTATGTACCGAAGATATGTATACCACTGTGGTACCCAGATTCGGAAATCAATTTGGAAAACTCTGAAAAGGTTTCGAATGAAAATGTGAAAACGCACACATATAGAAAACAACAATAAACAAACGTTTAACCGCCAAACCAAGTTCAAAGTGAAAAGAAATGTCAAACAGAAAATTTTATAACGAAAATAAATAATAATAATTTCCCAAATTAACTCATTTTGGATCTAATGAAATAACGTTAGACAAAAACTTGAATTACTTCTACCGTCAAACCGTTTAGGTTCGAGCTACATATGTATATGAACATCTCAGGATGCACAGACAAATCCCAACCAAAAATTTAGCTTTTATACATACCGACGGACGTCTTGTCGAAAACTTTTTTAGACTTCTCCACAATCGGGATGTTAGTTTTAAAGAAAACCTCCATATTTTTGTTTTGAAACGTACCTAGGTACATAACGTTTTTTTTTGTCGACAAGAAAAAAATCGGTCAATATAAAGGTTAAAGCCCACTTACGGAACAATTTCCTACGAATTCATGTGTGTTAAGTATAGTCCCGATGCAGTCCAGTTGCGTTGAGTTTAGTCTTACTTTAATTTCTTTTCTCGCCATCAGTTTTCATAGAAATCACTAAAGTATTCAGTGTGAAACGGCCATAATTCCAGTCAAATTGCTATGGTGGTAGCGGTAGGAAGCCCACTCAAGTAGTTGTTGTTCCTTCAATCATTCATTCAAAGTCTCATTTCGTCAAACAAAAAGAAAAGAATGCATTTAAAACGTATGAATTTGCCTTAAACCGATTGCAAATGCATACAAAAACATGCTGTTTTCACTGGGCCAAATCAGGTAATTTCGTTGCAAATTTACAAATGAGATCCGAAATTACCTAATTTCCTATACAAAATCACATTTCGAAATGAGGTAATTTCAACCTCATTTGCACGAAATTAGGTTGGAAATTAGGTGAATGCATCCAGCGGGAATCAGTTTCAAAAGCTTTTAAAAGCTTTTGCATGAAAATATCAATACACTATACTCAACAACATAAAACAGAAAGAGAAAACAACAAAAATAAACGGCTAACTGCCATTCCAAATTCAAATGAAATGAGATGTCAAATGAAATTAGCAAATTTGATAATGAAAACACTTTTTTGCCAAATTTCGAAATTGCCTCATTTCGGCTCTAATGAAAACGTAGTATAATAAGTCGAGAGCAAACAATGCAATACAAACAATTATAAATACACAACTATAAAAATGCATTCTCTGTACACACGAAGTTATTCGTTTGTCCTCAAGTTAGAGCTATTTTTTTTGCTGCTTTGTTGCTGTTGTTTTTTTTTTTTCTTACTTTAGCTCCGTTTGCCACTGACGCTTGACATGACGTGGGATAAGCTCGATTCCACAACAAAATTTTAAAAAGGAAAAAAAATAACAAACGGAAATTGAATACTAATTTCGAACGAAATTGGCCTCGTTCGCGTTGCACTGAGATATGTTATCTCGAATACTCGAGTATCCGTATAAGTTTGTGAACGACATGAACCGGATAGGCACACAATTCAACGTAAAATTTAAATTTCCAATCAAAAATACAAGTTTACTGCTTATTTTATGTATATGTTTCGTTGTGGAAATATATAATGTATTTTTTATAAATGATAAATAAAAATAAAGTCTTGAAATGAAAAAAAATCAAGTAAGAGAGAAAAAAGATGTTGTTTTATTATTTATAAACTTAATTAATTTTGTTTATTAGATTGAATAAATATAACCCCTGAAGAAGTGAGGAATACTCACGAAACGTTGGGAAAATAATGGAATAAGAATGTTTTTATTCGCATTTTTTACAAATAGACCAAAAGAGCCTAAATAATCACAGTGGCAAAATTCTGTTTGTTTATTTTTTTTTTTTTGTATGCAATGTAGAAACTCGACTAGATCGGGAAGATTCATTCATTTTTGCTGGCCCGTTTAAGATTCCATTTAGGCTCCGTTTTCTCGGAGTATGGTGAATTGGGATACTCTCTCTCTCCCACAATACATTCACATAATGGCTCCGTGGTGATTCTAATTTCCATACTAATTTGATCCGATTTGGAATCGTTTTGGATCAGGTTTTGGGTCCGTTTATGAACTGGTTTCGGATCCAAAACGGACTCGCTTGCTTGAAGAGTAGCTGAGTTATGGTGGATTTACATGTATCTGCATTTGGTTTCTGCACAAAAAATGGGATGCCAAATACAAAATGTATATTTGTTAGATAGAGAGAAAAGATCAAAATGCAGAAGAACTTCGTTTCTGCATTAAGGTTAGACCGCACACAACCGCAGCGGAACTACACTTCACGACGCGGCAAAACATTATTTGTATGAAATTGTATGAGCTATATCGCACTAAGCGGCAACTGAACTTCATACAATTTCATACAAATTATTTTGAATCGCAGTTCCGCTGCAGTGCAGTTCCGCCTAGTGCGGTCTAACCTTTATAGGAAAGTGCTATAATACAGAAATGAAGGCGAACATCCCTTCAAACAAGCGAGTCCGTTTTGGATCCGAAACCAGTTGGCCACGCTACCTACAAAACTGAACTAAAAAAAAAAAGTGGTGGAAATCAAACCAAAATGACTGTACTCTCTCTATTTCTCCATGCATGGAAAAATTCTCTCTTAATTCTTGTTCTTCTTTTTACATGTGTACACAGAAAATTTGTTAATGTGTGCGAGACACTCAGTTTTTTTGGATTCCCAAGTGATTCCAAAGAGAACCGAGAAATTCGGGTCCGTGATTTTGCTTGAAGGGATATTCATCTTTTTGATGGATCTCTTTCACTCGCTCGGATTTTCTGTATACATCTGTCCTGCGCTACTTTTCTGCATTATGCAGATGAAGATACATGTAAATCCACCATTAAGGCTCTCCCAAACCAATGCGAAATATTCGGTGCGGCGAAGAAACATTCGCATGTCAGAATTTATTTACATGATGATATATGAGAGTGCCCACACCAAAGCGGCGGAGAAACATATGAATTAAGGCTCTCCCAAACCAATGCGAAACTTTCGTTGTGGCGAAGAAACATTCGTCAGTCAAAATTAATTTACATGGTGATAAAGGAGAGTGCCCACACCAACGCGGTAGAGAAACATTCGCCTTTCAAATTGTATTTACAGGATGACAAATGAGAGTGCCCACACCAACTGCGAATGTCAGGCGATTACAACAACACAAACCAATCCGGATTGCTTCGAATTGGTTAGTGAATGAGGCCATTCATAACAGGAGTTTTTTGCTTTTTTCGCGATCAATAAAATTTCCCTCTTTTTCTTCAGCTTTAAAATTTGTAAGCGAACGTACCTAGGGAATTAACCACTTTCATTACGTGTAAGCCCAGTTCAATAAGTGACCTAGCTGTCAACTTGATAAATAAAACAAAACTTGGCGGCAAAATCCTCATCTTTTAAACATAAAATTTTGTTTTTAATAATCACATTTGAATTTAAGAATTGAATATGTCTCAAAAAACCATCACGTAAGTTTTAAATGGAAACCACCAACGATTAGCTTCATCACAAATTCTCCTTACCCCGTTAGATCATTCTTTAAAAAAACTCCTGCAAAATCCGAGAAACCTCCAACAACAAATAGTTCCGACGATGAAGATAATTTCGCAAGGTAATTTTGTTTTTTCTTCTAATTTTCAGATGATTTCATCACTGAGAATACTCACACGATGTGTTCATTATGTGAGCAAATGTAATCTATTGCCATCGCCGGTAAATACTAATTTAGTTAAATCTTGCTCCGTGTATTTTTGCAGCAAACCTATCGAGTCGAAAAAGTTCAAACGCCGACGAATCTCTAGCAGTGATGAGGAGGAAACTTCGAACAAAAATGAGTAAGTTAGCTTTGTTTTGGAAATAACTTGTTTGGTATTCTATAATCTATGTTTTTGGTAGAACTCCTGCTAAGAAGGCAACAATTGCGTCAAAATCTCCCGAGAAATTTGTAAAGCCTGAAATCGAGAAATCTGTAAAGCCTGAAATAGAACCTTCTCCAATTAAATCTGAGAAGAAAAGTTCCCCTAAATCAGTTAAAAAGTCGCCGGTATCGGAAAAGAAGCCAAAGAAAAGTAGCCCCAAATCCAAGATTAAGAAGGAAAAGAACTCGCCTATCGAGAAAGATTCTAAGGGTAAAACGGCAAAGAGCAGTACAAAGGAACTTAAGAAAGACGACTCAAAGGAAGTAAAGGAAGAAGACTCTAAAGATGAATCAGAACAAGAAACACCATTGAAAGAGAAAGACACTGTTAAAAGTGAAAAGGCTTCTCCTCCAGGTAATGCCGATGAAAAGGTCGCAGTCAAAGAACTAAAACTCCAAACAGCTGGCCAGGGACAAAAAGGCGCCGATTATGATCCATCAAAAAGAAATTATCATCCAATCAATGATGCCTTTTGGAATCGTGGTGAAAAGTAAGTTGTTATTGTTTTGGAAGAAAGTTTCTTAGGGATTGGATGAAGACACAAGCTATATAAGCAATTTTTTCCAGAACACCCTATTTGGCCTTAGCTCGAACCTTCCAACTTGTTGAAGAAATCAGTGGTCGCCTAAAAATGATTGAAGTCTTGAGTAACTTCTTTCGATCGGTGATAGTCCTCAGCCCTAATGATCTCCTGCCGTGTGTCTATCTTTGTCTTAACCAACTCGCTCCAGCTTACGAAGGTATACACAATTCAGTGCCACCACAGAAGAGTTTTTACATTTCTCTTATCGTTTTAGGCTTTGAATTAGGTGTTGCAGAAACTTCGCTAATGAAAGTCATTTGCCAAACAACTGGTCGCAGTATGGCTCAAATTAAATCCCAAGTTCAGTCGACTGGTGATTTGGGAATTGTCGCTGAACAATCACGAAGCAACCAACGCATGATGTTCCAACCAGCTGCACTGACAGTAGATTCCGTTTTTCATCGACTGAAGGAAATCGCTAAAATGCATGGCCACTCGGCAATGAATAAGAAAGTGGACAAAATTCAATCGTTGTTTGTTGCATGTCGTCACTCAGAAGCGCGTTTCTTTATTCGTTCGCTTTTGGGAAAACTGAGAATTGGTTTAGCCGAGCAATCTCTCCTCCAAGCTCTCGCCTTAGCATGCACAAATACTCCTCCCAATCAAAAAATGTATCCTCCAAAGATTTTACATGTCGCCAAAAAGCTCAGCGAGAGTGCTTTCAAATCACAGGTTGATGAGAATGCATTGATTTTGAAGACCACATATTGGTAAGACAGTTTGAGTTAATTTTATGATGTCTGATTTATATTTGTGTGTTTTCTTCATCTGATCCAGTCAATGTCCCAATTACGATCGAATCATCCCAGTTCTCTTGGAACATGGGCTCGACAAACTGCTTGGCCATTGTCCCATGGAACCCGGCACTCCACTCAAACCTATGCTGGCCCATCCAACTAAGGGAGTGCACGAAGTGCTTGAACGTTTCGAAGGCATCAAATTCACCTGTGAATGGAAATACGACGGAGAACGAGCACAGATCCATCGAGACGAAAAAGGTGTTATTAGCATTTATAGTCGTAATCAGGAAAACAACACCTCCAAGTATCCAGATCTGATTTCTCGCATTGATGATATCAAAAAGGAGAATGTCGAATCGTATATTATTGATAGTGAAGTTGTAGCATGGGATGTTGAACGTAAACAAATTCTTCCGTTCCAAGTGCTGAGCACAAGAAAACGCAAAGATGCTGACGAAGCTGAAATCAAGGTACAAGTTTGCGTGTACATGTTCGATCTGTTGTATCTGAATGGTAAACCTTTGGTGACGGAGAATTTCGTCGATCGACGGCGTTTGTTGAAGGAGACTTTTAATGAAATTCAAGGCCAGTGGCAATTTGCAACGAGTGTGGACACCAATGACACAGATGAGGTGCAGGCATTCCTCGAGGAGTCAATCAAAGGTAAGAGGTTGACCATATTAAAGCAAAGGTTTTCAAGATTTTCTCTAGAAAATTAATAATTTTAATTTTCTCTAGAAAATTAATAACACTGATCTGAAGTAGTTTGTAGTTCAGCTGATATTATGCTATATAATGGTCTTTCAGGTGTGTTTGAGGTCTTCAAGCTATACTACCTTTTTAACCTTAGTTTAATGGTCAAGGGCGGTGTTAGTGTCATGTTCCACATTTACATGAACAGTTTCTCTATTGGTTTGGCTTTTTGCCGGTCGCTACGATTCTAGTAACACTCCCTACAATAGAAAGCACTAGTCAATGACGATTTCGATGGGCTGAAAGTCAAATTAGAATTTCAGCTTGAATTAATTCACAGTGCATTTAATTGAATTTCATATAGAACGAACCCGTCCCATTAAACAAAGAAGTCGGTTGTGGCTTTTGTACCTGTTATAGGATCGGATTGACTATTGGGGACACTTACAAAACCACCCTTCTTTAATTTAATACAGCAATGAAAATTAAATTAACCAACTTCCTGTTAGAATATTATTTGAATAATAAAGAGCAAGAGTAGTAGCCCGTAGCGTAATGGTTAGTGCGTTCGACTGTCACGCTGAAGGTCTGGGTTCGCTTCCCAGCCTCGTCCACCTAAAAACAAAAAAGTTTTTTTTTAGGGCTACTGCCTCTTGCGAGGAATTGACAAATCCTCCAAGAGTATCACTTGTCATGAATAAGTGAATAAGTGCTTCTTGTTAGCCGTTCGGATTCGGCATAAAATTGTTCGTCACTTCCACCCCTGTATCAAACGCACACAGGAATGGTTGCGAGTTGTTAGTCACTAGGCCCTGATTCTTCAAGAGCTGTTGCGCCACCCAATTTTGTATTTGTATTATTTTAATAAAGAGCAATACATTGTAACGCTTAGAGTTTTAACGTTTGTTAAGAATATTTTTAAACGCTAGAGCTCCAGGACAAATAGACAAAATTTCAGCTAATACAATATTCATGTATGCTTTTTCTAAGCCCCAAAATAATTAAATAGACAAGTGTTTGGGGCTACAGTTCGAAGCGAGCTTGGGTCTAAAGCTTGAAGAGAATGGGATAAAAAAACGTGGTGCTAATAAAATGTACAGGCTAGGCGCATATTAAAATGCGTCTGACGCGTGTGACGTTACCTGACGAGTGTTGCACGACACGATTATAGAAACGTGTCATGCCGTTCTCCGCAAATTGGTTCAAGTGTCTCGGGTCGAAATACATTTTAATTGATGCAAAATCGTCTAACATATTGATTTTGGAAAAAAACTATTAATTTTTAAAAAGGAAACGATTTTTTCATTTTCAAAACTAACGACAGTTAATTATATTATTTTTTGACAAAAAAAAAAAACAAACACGTGTCGGTCTCGCACGAAAAACTGTGTTTCGATCACTGTGCCAAGCGATTTTCGGAAATCGCGAGTCAGGTAATATCGTGTCGCTCTATCAATATGTGGTGTTCTATTGATTTATATTCTTTACGAAAACTCGTGCTGTGTCGTGTCACTCGCGTCGAACGCGTCTCAATATGCGCCCTGCCTAGCTTACTAGAAATTTTGGGGCTTAACTCAAAGGCTCCCTGACTTATCGGTACGGTATTGGTAAGCCGTTTTTCTTACCGTACCAAAAGCATACCGATACCGCTTTTGTCTCTTCACTTGTCGGTATACTTTCGGTATTTAATCTAAAAACTCAGAATCCGGAAAAAAATTTCGTCCTCAGAAGAAGATGCAATTGCATGTTATATTTATACGTGTTTGTGAATAAAATAAAAAAGTACTGTCGACATCCATATATTAAAAACAAATAAGTTTTTGAATTTTTGTTGCGGCCAAAGAACTATTACAAGATGATGAAAGCTTCCAATCCATGTACAAAATGAAAAAGAATACTTATAACAGGCTTTTCATTCTCGTTTCTCTATTGCTCCATACCTGACGATGACATTTTACACAATACACGCGGTATTTACCAATTGCTTGCTGCCCATTCGTACCGCGGCTCGGTATACCGCATGTATACCTTACCGCTGCCGTACCAATACCGCACGTACCGACCTAATCAGCATGCATGCACCCATTGAAATACATGTAACCGGTACACAAGCGGTGCGACAAGTCAGGGAACGGAATAAGTACAATTGAAATTTGATTTCAAAAGTGAACTCGTGGCTTAAACTACCAGGACATGCAACTTAAAGAGCCAGGACATGCAACAAAAATTAACACAAAAAACTTAACTAGTCCGAGAGAATTTTCGGGGATTGACTCTAAAACTGTCAAGGCTGGGGGAATTTTACAAAAAAAATCGAAAATAGACAAAATACTGAGTCAAGGCTATTTATATATGTGTACATCCGCGATCAATCTGTGAATAACCCAAAAGTGTCACAATTTTCTCCAAAAATGTCATCGTGTGTTTCCGTACATAACAACTTTTTTCGCAAAAAAGACCATAAATGTATGCATTCTTATAACAATTACTTTAGACATTTAAGGCCATGTTTAATCAAAGTCTTAATAAGCCATTATCATTATATAATTCGACACTCTTCAACATTGGTTCGCCAGTTAAGATTTTGGCTCCACTTACAATGGACGCACACCATACCAATTTTCTATTTTTTTTTTTTTTTAATTCTTTTAAAATCATCACATGAATATTCAATAGAATAGAACACCAAAAGATGAATTTTGTAAACACTATCGTCAAAACATCGGCGTCATAATATTGGTTGATTTTTGTATTTTAATTTTATTATTTAAAATATATGCCTCAAATTGGAGCAGCATTATATTTATTTTAAAAACCGCTTAGTTGATTTGTTTTTGATGGCACCAATTGGAATTTCAAAATTAACAAAAATTCGCTTGATCTTAGAACACAATTAGACATTTTAGAACCCGCTTTTCTATAGAATAATCTTTGTGCTGGTTTTTAGAAAAATAAGATTTGTGTGTGACTAGTTCCTGAAAGAGTTTTTAATAAAGCAAATCTTTTTCAGAAAACGCTTTATGCTTTTAAAAACTGCTCGTGAAAGTTATTCCCTTTCGTGTGTTTTTCACCCGAATTGCTATTCTATCAACCGCATTTTGTGGCTCATAAATCAATAAATCAGTTGTAAACTTTAAACCCACTCCGTTGGCTAAAAATGTACAATGAACTTAATATTATAAAGGGAAAGGGTCATAAGACCACAATTTATTTGTTTTTGGGGAAGGGTAAGATTGTGGCGGCTATATTTATTATCTATTTTTTTTCAATTTATTTTTTTCATAATAAAAAATGGCCCCAAACAAAAAATGTAAAATTGTGAAAAGCAACAACAGACAAATTACAATCAAATTACATCGGTTCGGGTAGCCTTTAAAGTACCTTGCCCGGAACGCTTCGCGGGTGAAAGGATTTTAATTCCTCTGTAACGCTCCTCTGCACCTGTAACGCTCACGCGACTCCGTCGACTTTTTTGCTTTTATTCTTTCCCATATTAGTTTTTCGGACAAATTTCATGTAGCCGATTGTGGTGCTGGCGGTATATTCGCTAGCAGAGGCCAATCTCAACGTGCGGCGTCCGTTCGACAGTCGATACTTGTTTAAGAACGCTAAAAGGTTACCAATCGGTTTAGTAATTAAGTTGGATGCAGCAAATACCTCGTCCAAAACATACAAAGTGGCACCGGCATTGTGCGACTGGGCAAACGGTCGATTTGGCGGCAAATTCAATTAATTTGTTTCCAATGCAGTACTCAATTTGCAGTTTGGAAAACTTCCATTGTCGGACCCGGATCCTTTTCATCCAATGTTGACATGAATGAATTTGTTATCGGCGTCAAACCAACCCAACTAAACCGCGCTGAATCCTTAAAAAAGGCTCTAGCCATATTCGCTATTAAGGATATTTACTGTGTATAAAACAATTAACGAAAATAAAGTTCAGAATGGCAAACACCACAACGGGCGGCCCGAAGGGAAACGTCTTGGACCAACAATTTGTCCATCACGAGGGACTACTCTATCATTGGGAACAAACATTATTTAGCTATCATAATAAATTTATCTGTAAACTTGAATTTTGCATTTTTTGAGTGCGTCTTGCTGATATTTGGCTCTCATAGGAAACGACTTGGACCCATATACTCGTTATAAGAGGAGAAGCTTCTATTAGTTAAAACTTATTTCTTATTGCTATTACAGTTAACTAAGAAATCGGTTTTATGCTCTTATTATCTTGCATGTAAAAGGCCACCTAAGACGTCTTGAACCCCCATATTTATGATTAGGGCGGTCAATTGTCTTATTAAATATAATGTTTTAGTTGCTATACTTATTATCTGGACTTTCGAAAAAAAAACGCTTTTTCAATGCAGCATTACTTGCAACGGCCTCAACCGTGGCATGCAGGCTTTCATATTCACCTTTGAAAAGGTAAGTTCTTTCTTACAACACTAGTGTAATTTTGCAATCGTTCACACTCAAAAACTGCTGCGGGCTATGTAACTTCCGAAGCGGTGACGAGCTGAAGTAGCGTTAAGATATTATTGACGACAAGGTGCTTCTTTCGGTGTTTCCAGGTTTAATTAGGAGCAATTTGCAGTTAAAAGAGAATGGTCTTTTTTGACGATACCATTTGTGCAAATTGTTAAAGGAAAGGAATAAGAAATAGTCTTTTGGCAGAATGACCCGAAATTTAACAAGTTGATTCAATTGGTTGTTCAACACTTCTTTCATGTGTTGTCTGGTCAGAAAAGCTAACAAGAACGGTGTGTCAACATTGAAATCTGCCGAAATGAGGATTTCAGTGTAAGCGTGTGATGGAGTATCACATTCGTTAGAAATAGCCAACTCTTCAACGGCAATCCATTTAAATCACACGGTTTACAAATTGTATTATTTTTTTTTATAGGAAACTGTGAAGGTCTGATGGTAAAAACTCTAGACAAAGAAGCAACATACGAAATTGCAAAACGTTCAAGAAATTGGTTAAAATTGAAGAAGGATTATCTTTCTGGTGTTGGAGATTCGCTGGATGTCGTTGTCATTGGAGGTTACATAGGCAAGGGAAAGCGAACGGGAACTTATGGAGGGTTTTTGTTGGCATGTTATGATGCCGACAACGAGGAATATCAAAGTATTTGTAAAATTGGAACAGGTGATTAACTACTAACTATCTTTATTGTTTATACGATTCTAAAAATACTATACTTTCAGGTTTCAGTGATGAAGATCTCCAGACACATGCCGAGTTCTTCAAGAAGCATGTTATCAATACACCCAAGTCCTACTATCGCTATGACAGCTCCCATGAACCCGATGAATGGTTTGATGCAGTTCAAGTTTGGGAAATCAAATGTGCCGATCTTTCTCTGAGTCCTGCCCACAAAGCGGCCATTGGAATAGTCGATCCTGAGAAGGGTATCTCATTGCGTTTCCCGCGATTCATTCGGATAAGAGATGACAAAACACCTGAAGATTCCACTTCTGCCCAACAAGTCGCCGACATGTACTCGAATCAGGATCAAATCAAAAACCAACAACACGGATCCAAGGATCCCGAAGATGATTTCTATTGAGAGTAAAGTCAGATAGGGAGGGTCAATATATTGTTAAGTCTGTTTAAGCGTTTTATTTTAATTTAAGATAAAAACTAATAAAAGATCATCGCCTAAAGTTATGTGTCGCATTCTTTTTTGTTTTTGTTGGGGCGGTCGACGGGATGCAAGTTTGTCCAAATGTAACCACCGGGTTTGGTGTCATAGTCCATTGAATCGGGTGGTGGAAATGGGGTCGTCTTGTCGTGGTAATAGTTACTGGGTGCATGCATAACAAATTCTAGACAAGACAGCTTCCGTGATTGTTCTTCGTCAGGCCCTAAAAAATATTCAGTTAGAAACGGTCATAGAATATTGTTTTTAAACTAACCAATCAAGTAGGTGCTGGGATCAAAAGCATCATTTGGATCGGGGCTGACTTGTGTCGGGATGAGCCAGGTTAGAAAGGCGGATTTCTCACAGTAGGTGTCCACTAGAAGGCCACGGATTTGTGCGTAGTACACGTTGTGATCGGCGTCCATCAGAGACACAATATCGCCTACTTGTATGTAGGAACCCTGAGCGAGAGTGCATTTAGCTGTATAACCAAAACTTGCATTCAAACAGAATGACTTACCTTATAGAACAAACACTCAACTGTGTGCGTCGATGCTTGAACAATTGGTGTTTTGAACGGAGTCTTCTTGAAAATGTTCCTGCGACTGCGTCCTTTGGGAAGATTTTTGCCCGCTTGTCCAGCTTGACCAGACTTTGTTTTGAATCTTGTCGCTCGGGTACTCTTGCGAAGTTTCTTTTCGTCGGGAGGATTGGTGTTGGCATTATTGTTGTTACTATTATTGGCATTGCCATTCGAACTCTCACCATTGTTATCGTTTTCGGCGGGTTCGGTTTTGATTTGGTTAGAGTTATGATCATGGCACTCTTGACACAGTTGTCCAAGATCTGAGTTGCGCCACATTGGACTTTCACTTTTTTCGCATTGGATGCATTTAGGTTGAAGTTTTGGAGGCATACTTATGTTTTTCTTTCGTCCAAGAAGAATTTCGAGCTAGATGTTTTATTTCAAAGATTAGTTTGTTTGGAAGGTAGAAATATTTTTTTTTTAAGTTGTAAATAAATAAATTGAAATGTCAAACAATGGTGGGTTTACATGTTAAAGTCAAACAATTCTCAAGAGTGATGCCGATTTGAAGGGGTGTGTTCAAAAGGATTTTTAATGTCCTGTCCACTCGACATACATATGGGTTTACATTGAACAATTGTTGGCTTTGTCAACAAATATTTGTTGTTGTAATCCTGTGAGATTGAGAGATACAGCCATAACACCCGGACTCCACAGTCCATGAACGATGTCCATAATCCAATCTACAATCCAATCCACAATCTGATTTGTATGGATATGTCACTGCTTGGACATGGATTTTTGCGACTCCATTGGATTTTTTTTAGACATGTCCCATAGTCCGGCCATCGTTCTATGTAGGCGGCATGTAATGTTCTTTCCAATTGTGACCCGAATTTTCATTAAGCACTGTAAAAATTGGTCAACGTAACTTCCGACTTAAGGTTAGACCGCACTAGGCGGAACTGCACTGCGGCGGAACTGCGATTCAAAATAATTTGTATGAAATTTAATGAAGTTCAGTTGCCGCTTAGTGCGATATAGCTCATACAGTTTCATACAGATAATGTTTTGCCGCGTCGTGAAGTGTAGTTCCGCTGCAGTTGTGTGCGGTCTAACCTTTAATCAACATACAACATAGATGTCGGGATTTAAGGCTCTCCCAAACCAATGCGAAACATTCGGTGCGTCGAAGAAACATTCGCAGTTGGTGTGGGCACTCTTATTTATCATCCTGTAAATAAATTTTGAAAGGCGAATGTTTCGCCGCCGCGTTGGTGTGGGCACTCTCATTTATCACCATGTAAATTAATTTTGACTGACGAATGTTTCTTCGCCGCACCGAATGTTTCGCATTGGTTCGGGAGAGCCTTTATATCATTATATTATATTTATGTCAAATCGTGTGGGATAAAATGTCGGGTTGTGTAGCTGGGCTTTCATATTTTGTTTCCACACTATTCTACATGATTTGTTCCCACTTTTTTGACATGTATTAATACACAGTGGGCTAGTGTGGAAGGCCTTTAATCCAATCTACAATCCAATCCACAATCTGATTTGTATGGATATGTCACTGCTTGGACATGGATGTTTGTCACTCCATGGGGTTTTTTTTAGACATGTTCCATAGTCGTGGCCATCGTTCATGGCCCGGGGGTGTTCGGTAGCACTAATCATCCAAAATAAGCGATTAGTGATCTCCATGATAACCAATTCAATCTTAGGATTTTTTGACAGAGAAATATCTCAACAAAATACATACGAGGATTTAGGCTCTCCCAAACTAAAGCCTGATCCACATCTGTGTCGTGTGTTGTGTCGTGAAGTCGTGTGTCACTATCGCTACAATGTATTTCATATGCGTAGAACCATATTTGTCTTGTGTGTTGTGTTGCAGTGTGGCGCATAAAATATATGGTATGACAGCGACACACGACTCCACAGCACAACACACGAAACAGATGTGGATTGCCTCAAATGTGATTGTCACCATGTAAAGTTTTTCCGAATGTTACACGTTGGTTTGGGGAAGCCATAAATTCTTGGTCAAGCAGAGCGTGGACTTTTGGTCTCTGTACTCATTTAAAAACCTTAATTTTTCCGTTACGTTCTTTCTTGGCCGTCACACGCCTTTTCGAGCAAACATAAGGCGTTTTTCCTTTTTAGCTCAGAAAAGAGTTCTAAACAGAGTCCCAGCATATCAAGCATGCTCTGAACATCCTCTGAACAAAGCGTGTTCTGGTTCTGAGTGTTCAGAATTATTTTTGAAACAAACCTGAACACTAAGCTGTCATTTTTTTTTCAATTTCACCTATCAAATGCTTGTGTTCAGCATTCAACTCGGTCTGTTCAGTTATGTTGAATTCTTTTCAACTTTTTGACAATGAAAAAACCGATTATTTTCTAAACATATCGATTTGTTTAGAATAAAATATCAATTTTTCTAAGCAAAATAAAATAGTGCTTTTTTAGCAAAATCTACACACACTATGAAGATATTTGACATCTTTCTCTTTCTCTGCTCTGAACTAAAAAAGAAAAACGCCTATTACCCCGTTTACATGAGGTATTCGAGCGAGCTTCAAGCTCGCTTGGCCTCTTTGTATACCTGCGTTGACTTGAAATGAGCTTCAACCGACTCGATTCCACTTCAGGAGCGGAGTCGAGTCGAAATTGTTGACAAGAAACCTGGGTCGAAGAGTCGGTCTTGAGGATGTGCTCACCACAGTGTTTTTGCACATGTGCGAGTAGAATTTTTTTTTGTTTTGATAGCTATGGGAAGTATGTACTAAAATTCAATAAATTTGAACTGTTTTTGTGTAAAATAAATATATTGTTGCCATTCAATTAAATGTAATCTCAACACCATATCAACTCAACTTCAAATGGGGCTCTCAACTCACGTGACGAAACACCTGGGTCGAAAATCCGACCCTAATCCAACTCGAGCTCTCGATTCTGTTTGTAAACGGGGTATTCAGTATGGAGCCATCTTTAACTTCTGAATCAATAGCGAAAACCATTCTCTCCGAACACATCCATTCAGCTGCGATGTCCAACAAGTGTCAAACGAAATCCAGTCCCCCACGCTGAATAAAACATGAGGTTGCTGAATGCACTTTCACGTTTCACAACAAGAAAAAAATTAATTTTAAAACAACCAACACGAAGAGTGAAAACTGAAAATATCTCCCGAGTGCGGCAATGAAAATTATAAATTTAAACTTAATTAAACTCAAAACGCAATTTTATATTTAATTTTATGTTTATCAATGTAGTGAAGTTCTTGCAAAATACAATACAAATCGAATTAACATCTAAAACATAAACAATCGATAGAAATTGACCAAAATAGAAAGATAAATAGAAAAAAGTAGGTAACCAATAAAAATATTTCTTAAAATATTTACACGCATCATAAGCGACGGAGCAGAATCAGAAAGAAAAAAAGAACGTGAAAAAAACTTGGATTTTTGGAATTCCAAAAAAAGAACTAAACTTTTCAATCGAATAGGTAGTGTGTATATTTTTATTTTGAAATTAAAAATAAACTCAAGTTGTTTTTATTGTGAAATCTATTGAGAACTGTAAATAAATAAATCTGTGCATATATTTAATTTGACGCAAAGAGAATGCTCCTCAAATGCTCAGCAAGTGTGGCACGAAGTAGCAAGGCTGGCGAAGCCTCTGCCAAGAGGGCAGCCGCTGCCGTAGCTGATTCCGACAGTGGCAGCGGCTCTTCGACGGCCAGCAACTCTAATTTGAACTCGACGAACTCCATCGTCAATAATAATAACAACAACAACGGCAGCAACGCTACCAATGACTCCTACTCCACCTCCTCGTCCAACAGTGGAACAAGTTTGTCAACTGTAGTGGCCCGCGGAACAGGTTTGTATTTTCTTTACTTTAGCAAAATAAAAATCATTTAATTGCTTAAATTATATACTTTTTAAGTTATCTCTCTGGCTCTGGCTCTGACTTTGGTTCAGGTGCTTTACTAACTTAAAATACAAGTTTTAAGTTACATTGTTTGGTTATTTTGTTGCTTTGTTCTGAGTCTGAATTCTCCGGTGCCCTTCGGCGCGACGTTAACATTATCAGAATTTGAGATAAATATATGTACGCAGCGCATTCGCTGTGTCGTCATTTATTTTGTTCTCTTCCAATTAAATTAGAGTCATTTTATGTTTCTGATATTGTTGGAGCGGATGTGGTTCCCCTGGCAGCTCAGTTTGTTGGCGCACAGTGGGACAGAATAATTATTTAAGTGATCAAATTATAAAAAACATGAGATTAATTGCTTAGTCTTTATTAGTTTGAGATGAAAGAGAAAGATGCTAATTTATTTCTTGAAATTCATTTTAAAACTCAGAATTTGGAAAACAAAGGAGAGTGGGAAAAATATATGGCACTGGTCTACATATACATAGTGCCCAGAATCGAGACCTATGAAAATTATTAGGTACTATGGAGCAGAGATGACTATGCACTACATATGTAGTATTTCTACTACATTTATTTATTTTATGCATCTGCTACGTAGCAACTACATGAACTACGTAGCAGCTACTCGAAATTTATTCTTTAAAAAGTAGTCATTGTTAAACGTATAACACAAAAAAAAACATTTTTTTCTATATACATTTTGATTTTTCAATATCTACTACAAATTTTTGAAATCTACTTCATTTTGTTTGCCAATTTGCTTCACTTTCTGGGCTCAGCTTTGTCACCCCTGCTATGGAGTGTACCAACGTGAGAATATTTTTTTTGTTTGTCCTAAACAATAGGAATCGGCTTAAATAAGCGACCAAAAAAATATGAAAAAACACTGCACATTCGAATAAATAAAGACGAATTGTTTGATATTTTGTAAACCCCATGGCTTACATACAGTTCTGTGTCCATATTCAAAAATGATGCTCTTGGCCTAAGCTTTCAAACGTTGTATATCTCAGACGTTGGCACTAGACGCACAATAATTTCCATTCATTAAATTAGCTAAATCGAATAAAAAAGTCAACATTTCATGCTGTTAAACGAATTATTCGCTAACCGTGATATTATTCACTATTATTGGCTTATGTTATAAAAGTTCATTTATTTTGGGGTCTATTCAGTTCATCGAAAAATGTCAATACTGTAGTTTCAATGAAACACTATTGCAATTAATTTTTGCACTTATTGAAATCTTTGTTGCCATATACTGCCTAAGTCCCATGGTTTATAGTTTTGTTTCCATAACAAAAAAGATGCTTTCTATGCTTTACAACAATATATCTCATTCGTCGGAAAAAGGTGGACCAAAATGCCCATTATTCTTTCAAACTATTTTTTTTTTTAAACCCAATCATAAGGCCATTGTTTTATAACTGCCAATTTTTCTTGACAACAACATTCAGTTAAAGAGAAAACACGTTAGAGAACCGTTTGGCAATACGATAAAGCCAACTGGGACGGTCTTAAAGGTTCCTTTAGGAACTTTACCTGGTCACTATGCTTCCTCGATCGTGACGCAGACTCCAACGCATAAATTATCACAAACTTAATACTTTGTGGAATGAGAAATTTTATTACCAATAGGGTTAAATCTATCAAACCCAAGGAAAACTTATGGTTTGATTCGAGCTGTTCAGTGGTTATTAGGGTCAGAGAAGTAAGTTTCCGTAGTTATAAAGCCAACTCTACTGAGGGAAACCGGGAGAAGTATCAAAAATCCAGAAAGACCTGTAGCACTCATATTCGTAGAAAGAAAATATTGCATGACAAAAAATGATAGCAAAAAATACTACAATTTCGTAATTGTATACAATTTTGATCATTTGTAAAAAAAAATCGAAACGTAACTTCGTCTTTGGTTCCAACGCTCGTTATCAACAACACACATACTCTTAGCTTGCAAGATAAAGCCAATTTTGTTGCAGCACAGTTTTCTGTTGATTCGACTATGCCAGAAAGTGTTCGAACTCCGCTTGTACTTGAAAGTGTAAGCGATTTAATGGGCCAAATTTTCTTTTGCACACGTGCAGTTGCTAGAGGTCTAAAAGATCTCGATATACACAAATCCGCTGGCCAGAATAGTATCCTTCCTATAGTTCTGAGGAGTTGTTCTTAAACGCTAGCAAAACGACTGCTGAAGTTTGTCCATCTGTTCTACTCTACTGGTCTCTTTCCGAGTAGATGGAAACAGCATTTGTCCAGCCTGTCCCTTAAAAATGCATATATCTTCTTTACCCTTAAAAAAAAACGATTAATTGCACTTACGTCCCTTCTTTCCAAGGTCATGACAACGGTGATCAATTTTGAGTTCAAGACAGTGATTCTTTCTTTTATCCGCACTTCACGAATATTAAATGTATGGGAAGTATCGTAATTTGTGGTCATACAAAAAATAAAAAAAACATTACATAAACAAAAACTGGTTACCAAGTTTGATCAAAATCTCGAGTTCAATGTTTTTAACAAATCCATAACTTCTCATAGTAAATACATACTTATATACGGGGTGTCCCATCGTCACCGGCCCAGAGGAAAACTATGGGTTCCTGAGTTAATTTTAAGTCGAACAATTTAAGAGGTAATTTTCTCGTTTTCGCTTCCTTTTCGACTTATAACAGTTTTTATGATTTTTGATCTTTTTTCTTTTAACTAGCTCTGACTTTGCCAAACTACATCCGATTCTTGTTTTTTAGTTTTATTTACACAAGGAGAGTAAGAACTTTATAATTGCCATACGATTTTTTTTCTATGCGGATACGGATTTTACCACAATTAAATATCAAACCCATTTTTTGGCATTTCTACAAGTAGTAGAATACATTTCAATGTTAATTTGAAATAAATTGTATGCGAATTTCAGCTTGTTAATATAACGGAGAATCTTTTCCCACAAAAAAAATGCCGATTTCTTCATAATTGAATTGACATTGAGACCTCACAGAGAGATTTTTCTAGTAACATATGGCTATTGCATCTCTCTTATATGCTCTACATTGAATCTGATAACTAAATTGCTTAAAGATTGGTCCTTACGTTTAGAAATTGAATATTTGAGTTTTGAAACTATTTTTCTGCAATTTTTTATTTTGGAAGAATTTTCCAAAGGATCCATATCTAAAATTACACAAAATTTGCTTCCCATTCCCACCTACACGAAATACTATAGATGCGCCTGCCCATATCCTTGAATCAATGTCTTTAATTGATTTAACTCTTTGGGTTAAAATTGCGACAGCTACCATTCGATCAAGCTGATGTCATATACCATGAAGATTGTTGAGCGTATATTGGATGGCCGCCTACGAAAAATAATACAGCTGTCTGACGACCAGTGCGGGTTTGTTTCGGGTAAATCAACCACAGATGCCATTCAGAGTATAAGAATCAGAATGGAAAAATATCAAGATTCCTCGAGAGATTTGCATATTGTATTGGTTGATTTTGAAAAAGCATTCGACAGGCAACCACGAGATCTGATATGGGTTGCAGCAACGAGGAGTTCCGGTAGTCTACGTGAGGATGGTCATGGACATGTACAAGCAAGTTAAAACAAAGGTAAGATGCCCCGCAGAAATCACCGAAGAGTTCCCAATTAGAGTAGGTGTGCACCAGGGAGCGTCTTGAGTCCTTTGCTCTTTATTAATGTCCTTGACTTTCTGCTTCAGGATAAGGTGACGGACCCCAAAGTGAATCAGTTATTCTTAGCTGGCAATGGAGCCATGATAAGTAAAGATCCTGTGTCCTTGCAACGAGCACTTGATGTATGGGTGGATGTTCTGGAGTGAAATGGATACCGCATTAGCCAGAAAAGGCCGAATACCTATGCTGTCCATTTTCTGATCCACACAGGCAATTTCCGGACATCTATTTGAATGGAACATTGCTTCCCAAGTGCGAAAAGTTTAAATATCTTGGCTTAATGATCAATAGCGAAGGACCTTGTCATGACGACATCAAACATCGCGTAAGCGTAGGGTGGATGAAGTGGCGGGAAAACTCTGCCATCTTCTGAGATCGAAATATGCCCACTAAGCTGAAAGGAAAACTCTGCACGGCAGTTGTTCGTCCAGCTCTTACAAATTGACAGCAGCTGAAATGAAGATGCTTCGCATGACAGCAGAAGTGATAAAGCGCGAACAAATAAGAAGCAAGAGAATCCGAGGAAGCCTTCACGTCAAAAATACCATCTTGACCAAAATACAGCATGACCAACTTAGCTGGTACTGTCATGTACAAAGAAGTTGCCATGAGAACCCAGTTCAAAAGGCAATATCACAAAACGTTCCAACACTATCGCGGAAGAAAGGGAGGCGCAAAAACTCCTTGATGAAACAAATGCAACGACACCTGCATTTAGTTGGCTTTAGACACGGAACAATCCAAAACCGGTAGGCCTGTCGACGTTTTCTGAGGTCAACTAGGCGAACCCCACAAGTGGAACCTTAGGTGAAGCAGTTGAGTGGGAGAGATGTGGTCCCCCATGACAATCGCCGGCTAAATGAAGAAGAAGAAGGGCCAATTTCTCAATAGCCAGTTAAACCTTAGATAGTACTTATTCTTAAAATAAAAAAAAAGTTTGTTCCTCTTGCTATAGTATTTGTTCCTCTGTTAGCTTAATACTCCGAGTAAACTTGGTTCGACTTGGTGCAGACAGCAGTGAAACCAAGCTGAAACTTACTACTCGAACTTCAGAAAACAACTGACAATGAAAACAACTGACTCGAAGTTCATTGTTCTCTACGACGCATATGGCATTTACTCGGAAATCCCTTCCAATTTACTATTTTTGGAAATTTAATAATGAAATTTAAAACTAAACTGGCATCGTTACTTTTTGAATTCTTAAATTTATTATTGATAAATGTTCGAATAAATGTAGAAAACTCGTCCGCAGACAGTAGAACATGGGACGACAAACATGTAGCACTGCTCTCGAACAGTGCGACCAAATTTTTATTTATATTGGTACTCGAAGCTCGAACCAGCCCGCTGACAGTTAATCTCAGCTCTAATATAGTACTCGAACCAAGTTTACTTGCATAACGTTCTATCGTTTACAGAGCGCTGTAAACAATCATCTATTATTATTTATTTGTTAGGTAATTTTATTATTTTATTTTTCGGCCACTTTGTGTGCGTTTCTAATCCACTGTAGTCGTAGTAATCATCACATGCATTTCTGTTATTTAGTTGTTATCATTTTCATGTTCACCTTCCTTTCAGACTATGAGATGACTCCCTTATATTATTTGTCGTATGCTTGTTCTCTTTTTTGAATAGCAATACGATTGGAATTGTCGTTGTTCGAGCCGTCTTCTTAGCTGATTCGAAACGGTAGCAACTATTAAAGCACTCACGTGACGAATTATTTGAGTAATGACTAGGTTCGAATGATCGATGTGTGTAGTTAGTTACGGGAGTAAGTAGCTAAGGGAAAAACGCATAGATTTGTTTGTATGCAACACGGCTACAGTGCATCATTTTCTCAGGAAATAACCCAGAAGTACTTTTCCACATCTCGTGCAGTGCATATTTTTACCAGCAACAGTCATATACCGACATATGTATATGGAATCGTTTTGCAGTTTAATTACACATTAAACTGCAAAACGATTCCATGACCATGTTGAGTTTGGAGCAGTCGCAGAACTACTTGTCTACTTCTATAATTCCAGAAAAACAAATTTGTCATGCAGTTAGTGTTTGGGGATGCAACAACATCTAGATTTTCACATTAATTTTATAGTTTGAGAAGCATTTTATGCATGTTATTCTTCTCGTTATTTTTGTTGAACCTGGATTCATAAAAAAGAAGCATTTTTATTAAAATAATACAATTATTGACCATGACCTTCCTTAAAAACAATCTTAAAATTTTGGTAAGCGTTATTTTGTATGACTGTTCATGAACGTTCTTATTTTTTGTTCAGAATGCTTTTTGTCATTTTTATTAATTAGGAATTCCCATTTGCTAATGGTAACTTTTAATATTTTCAAAAAAAAAATCGAAAATACCAGAACCAGTTGAAAGTCACTTAACTTGTTTAAAACCGCAAAAAAAAAACTATTAGTGGGTATGTTGTTTTGATTTTAATTTTATAGACAAATCAGCAGCCGGATAATAAATTTTGTTTTGGTTTCTTAATTTTTCATATTTAATTATTGCCCAAGGTCATGTTAAGATTTATATCATTAAAAAGCAACTTTGTAGGTATTTTTAGGTGTTTTTATTTTTGTTCTATTTTATTAGACTGTAAAATAAATTATTCTGCAATGTAGGTTATATTGGACTTAGGTATAATCTGAAAAGAATTTTTTTACATGGAATATTGTTTTAAGCCAACAAAACTCTGATGTCAGTAGCTATGTTTTTTACAAAGGAGGAAAGAATTTACCTTGGAATTAGACAGGCGAGTAAACGAGTAAAACTAGGAGGATTTGTATCATGGCATTAGTTTTATGAATGCATTATGCGAATAGTAAATTATAGCGCATCGATTAGTATTATTTAATAAATATATTTCAAGAAATTAAACAAAAAGAAAAACAAAAGAAAATGAAATGAAAGGAAATTAAGTGATGTTTTAGGGAAAACAGTTTTTTGTATGTTCTTATGTGGTATGAAAAGCCCCCACGAGTCAAAATGAAAACACAGTAAATGAAAAATGAATGTCATGTCATTGCCAAAATTTGCAAAGTAAGAATAAGAGCTAAATAATGTCATGCTGGAGGTCTATGTTCAATTCTCAACCGCGTCCACCTAAAACTGTTTCAGGACTACTGCCTCTTGCGAGGAATTGACAAGTCCTTCAAGTGTATCACCTGTCATGAAAAAGTTTTTTCACGTCTAGCCGTTCAGATCCCCTTCATTGGGATTTCTAAGTCACTAGGCCCTGGTTCCTCCACGAGCTGTTGCGCAAAAATATTTATTTTATTATTGTCAGATTGGGTGAAGGGTGTAGAAATGTAGGGGAAGGAAGAAGCGAAAGCATGAATGAAAATTTTGAGACTTTTTCTGGCTGTACTTTGATTTTTTCTGATTTGATACCTGCAATTCTTCTCGATGTTAGCACAAAATATTTGAGGTGTAAAAATGTTTTTTCATAGTTAAAAATGGTTAATATTTTTTTAAAATTATAAAATGGATTTTCACCAAGTTAAGATCGAAAATGTAAAATAATATTTTATTATAAAAGAAATACATATTTAATGTTTCATTGTTTATTTTCAACAACAAAAAATAACCCGAACTCCATGAACGTCAAAATAACGAATGGAAGTACGCATTGCTTTTGTTAATCACCCGAACGCCCCCTGTGTACAGAAAACAGAACTAATTTAATCACAATGCGCAGATTGTTTTACACTGTGCATGTTCAAACTATCGCGGCTGCATAAGTTATCAGCGTTAACATTATATTAACGAAATAGCAAAGTTAACCACTTCAAAAATGATAACCATCCCCGGGATATTACAGGTAACTTTCCCACAACTCTTAAGAGGATCTACGAAACAACCCATCCGATTGCGAAAATTCTTTTAGTATTTGAAATGTTAAATATAAACAAAAAGAAAGAGAGAAAATAGTGTCGTATGATGCTGAATTTGCATGAAAATGTGTGTCTTTGGTGTACAAGAGACATTCCGGATGGGGTTCCGAAACATGTCCAACAAGTTTTTACTAGGGAGGGCCTCACGAGTTAGTTAGCTTGCGTTTTATTTAGCAAAAATGTTTGCTACTTTAAAGCTTTTTACACAGTTTTATATATTTCAATAATTATTTTTCACAAAATTTATAATTGAGTTCTTAAATCTTGCTAAATTAATTTCCATTTTTACATTATTTGGGAGATTATTGTAAATTAAAAAATAACATATTTTGTGTTTTACAATTTCTGAAAAATGGCAAGTGTAAATTATTATTATTTCTTAAATTGTATGGACGTAATTCACTTCTTGTTATAAGTCTTCTCTGTAAATAATTAGGCATTAAGTTATTTTTCACTTTAAAAACAAATATAAGTACATTCATAATAATTTTTTGTTTCACAGAAAGCCATTTTAAGGTATTTAACATAATATTTCTAGATATATATCGATTACAGCATAATATAGATCTCATTCCTTTGTTTTGTAAAATTTGTAATTTATTTACCATTTATGCATTCCCCAATAATAGTATTGTTGGACAGTGCTCAAAATGGGGTTGTATAATGGAATTATATATTTAAATTGCCATACCAATACTGAGTTTGTTTCGTATTCATCGAAAAAAACCGATTTTTATTGCAATTTTTTTATTTATCGTTTCGAAATGTTTTTTGAAATCTAAATTACACTCTAATATTATTCCCAGGTACTTTGGTTCTTTTACACATTCAAATTCATTTATTTTACATATAATTTTATTTTCGGGTAGTAACATTATACAGTAGTAGCGTAATGGTTAGTGCGTTCGACTGTCACGCTGGAGGTCTGGGATCGCTTCCCAGCCTCGTCCACCTAAAAACTAAAAAGTTTTTTTTCAGGGCTACTGCCTCTTGCGAGGAATTGACAAATCCTCCAAGAGTATCACTTTTCACGAATAAGTGCTTCTCGTCTAGCCGTTCGGATTCGGCATAAAATTGTAGGTCCCTTCCATTCCTGTCTAAGGGCGCACACAGGAATTGTTGCGAGTTGTTAGTCACTAGGCCCTGGTTCTTCATGAGCCGTTGTGCCACCCGATTTATTTTTATTTATTTATTTTTAACATTATTTTAGTTTTATCTGTATTTAATTTGAGTTTGTTCATGTTTAAATACTTTTTTATATTATTAATATCGACAAACAATTTTTTAACACAGTTCGTATACTTATCACCTTCAATATAAAAAAGACCATCATCAGCAAACAATTTTAATTTACAATATTTTAAAACTTTCTATATCATTTATATAAAGTACAAATAACAATGTACCTAAAATTGACCCTTGTGGTACTCCTAAATTACAGTCTAATTCTTCAGATTTTACACCATTGAACTTTACTATTTGTTTGCGTCCTATAAGGTACGTTCTAAACCAATTGAACTCAACTCCTCTTATTCCAAAACTATACATTTTTTTTAATAAAATAAATCTATCTAAAGTTTCAAATGCTCTTTTTAAATCTATCCTATCTTCCAGTCCGCTATTCCGTAGTTTAAAGCTGACTCACAGGAATGTTTTTGTCTGAAACGAGACTGCTCCTCGATGAGTATATTATTTTGCTGCAGGTATTCTTCTAGTTGAATTTGGACAATTTTTTCTAATATTTTTTCGTACAGTGGAAGCATATTCACAGAATTTAGAATTTGTATCTTTTTCTACTGGGGTTGTAACCGAAGTTTTCCAGGTACTTGGAAATTTAGCACTTTTGAGGGAGTAAAAACTGTCTTTTAACATATTTGTATTCATAAAATTAAAATCATTTTTATTTGGCATCAACTAAAGAAGTTTTTCTATTGAGTTAAGATTTTTAAACTTGAAACAACTTTCATTATTGGTAGATAGATTAGACCATTCAACATTAGTTATTCCTTTATTAATTTCTTGAACACTTTTTATAAACAAAAATCGTTAAATCTGTCAGCTATCACTTAGTTATCACTTATTTTGATACCCTCAAAATCAATACACTTAATTTCAGTATCTGATTGTCCCAATACCAAAGTTTTTATAGATTTCCACATCTTTTTTTGGTCACTAGCCCCGTTAAGTTTATCTTTAATATACCTCCGTTCAGCTACTTTCAGATTATTTTTATATTCATTTCGGATTCTTTTATATTCTTCCAGATCTTCAACGCTTCCCGTTAGCACAAACTTAATATGACTTCTAATTTTCCTTGATTTTTGTATCTTTAAATCATTATTGAACCAATGTTGGTCTATTGCTTTAAAAGTCTTTTCAAAAATAAATGTATCTACCACTCTTAGCATTTCATTTTCAAATTGTTCGCTATTTGCATCACTGATGTTCACTAAAGTTCCGATTTCATTTATTAAACTTTCTCTTATCTTTTGTACAAATCTAAATTTATCATACTTTGAAACTTTAATCGTTTTAATTATTTCATCTTTATTTTTGCGCATTTGTATTTTGAAAACAATAGTTTCGTGATCACTTATTTTTAATTCGTTAACAACATTCACCTCCACTGATTTTACATCGGTAACCACATAATCCAATAAGGTTCTAGAATTTTCACTTATCTTGTAGGTTCTAACACCAATTGCCTACACATATTTTGCATAAATAAACACTCCAATTCTTTTTTGTAGTTAGAATTACTAAGCCAGTCTATATTGAAATCGCCTAATATTACTATATTTCTGTTTTCACTCTCTTGTAAATATTCACTTCAATTATCACAAAATTCTCTGGCTGGGGTACTTGGTGATCTGTACAGCACTATTAATTTTAATTTATATATTTCCACTACTAATAACCACTGGCTCATATTTACTTGTATATTTTTTAAAACTATAAAGTCGTTAATGTGCTTTTTTAAATAAACGACTCCACCAGTGTGTTTGCTTGTTGTTTCACATCGTATAATTTTGTAATTCTTTATGCACACTTCTTTATCATTTACTGATATACCAAGATGCGTTTCGGTTAAAATCACTTTATCAAAATTGTTTTCGTACACTATATTTTTTAATTCAGTTATATTATTTATTAAACCCTGTATATTCAAATGCAAACACTTCAGAAAAGTTGGTTGCTAATATGCAACCTTCTCTCTTTCCTTTTCCAATCTTCTGAGATACACTGGGCAGTTGGCATCCCTTACATCATGGTTTGAATCTATAATAATGTTCAATTTTTCAATTGTCAAAGCACAGTTTTTGCATTCATGCTTTCACTCTCGCACTCACTTAATTTATGTTCACCACTGCATTTTGGGAAACATATTTTATTTGTACATTTGTCAGCATTATGATTAAATCCCCAACATTTAAAACACCGTTTCACATTTACTTTATCGAATAATAAGCATTTATTCCATCCAATGTTTAAACACGGTTTATCCATTTCAAGAAGCTCTTTATAAACATTCTTTTCAGTCTCTATTATAGCATTATATTTATTTGTATTATTGAATCTATTATAGCACTTAATAGGTCCGATCCTTTACTTTGTGCACAGAAAATCACAAACTGTCAGATCTTGGAGAGCAACGTTGATATATTCTCAAAAATATGATAACTGTGCTGAAGTACGGGAACGCAAATACAACCAAATTCCGTATTACCTAATGTGCTGGACAAGTAAGGCACGATGTTTGGCTTTCATTCTTTTGCTCTCAAATTGACATTTTGCTGTGCTGTGATTTTCAGTCCGAAGAAATTTCTCGGACTGAAAATCACAGGTAGGGGAAATTATTTACTCTCTCGTGAGCGTTGTTTTTTTGTAAAAAACTGTCAAATTATTCAGTACGGGAACGGCTTTGGAATGAAAATCACACAAATGCACAGAAAATCACAGAAATTTAAAGTAAAGGAACGGACCTAATAAGTTTTATTTCCTTGTCTACATTTTTTGTACTGACATCCAGTCAAGTATCTGACAAGTTTTCCTTGTCTATATTTTCTCTACTGAAAACTTACTATAGGGCCTTGACTAAACTAGACAGAAACTTGGAATTTTTCCATGCGGGTTATGATCTACCTGTTACAATTCTAGCATTTTTGTCTACAAATTCTGAATCGGCTACAATGGAAAAAAAGTATCTTTTTTGGTATTTAACTTAAAACAAAAAAAAAAATCAAAACAAAGTGATTCCGGTCCGTAAAACCGGAAGCAACCTGTCAAAAAATTAGTAGGGTGACATCATTCTGTTTTATAAGTTTATAAATTAAATTTAAATACTCCCATCTTCAGCTGACTACGGGATTTCAGGTATGAATGATTCTAAAAATAATGAAACGTACTTAGAAAAATGATTTACCTTTTTCTAATCTATTTAGTGATGTTTAATTTAAATTTCGTGAAAGATTCCTAAGTCCTTAAACAAAGTTAAATTAATTAATATTATAATTAAAGCAATGAAGCCAAGGTTCAAGGCTATTGGAAGCGTCATAAACAACAGGCATGCCAATTGTATTTCCGGACACTCGACCACATAAATCGCGAACATCATGAAGTAAAGAAAACTTATACTTATCATTGCCCTTATAATGTTACACCAGCTTCATACATATATGAAATTGTGGTAATTCCTGGAATATGTTTGATTTAAATCTCAAGTTCGAGACTTCTACCAACGATATTCATGTTCATTAACCTGAAGCTCTTATATCCGGTACTAAAAAAAAAATAGTAAAATGTTTTGTGATAAATGTGAAAAAATACATCAAATTGAAAAACAACAAAAAAATAGATTCCGGTTGACGGGGAATATCCATTTACGCGACTTCATCATAAGTAAAATGCTTCTGATTATATTACCTGTCTATATTTGTATCTTAAACCATCAAGTGACTAAGTTTAAAGCCTGCGTCACACCACAGCTTTTCGTGAACTAATTTAAATAAAAAAAAAAATATTTTATAATTTTTAATTCTACATACATCTCTTCTCTGATATTGCATACGAAACGAATTGAATACGCAAGAAAGATGTGATAAAAACCAGAAACTTCGATTAACGCACCTCTTATTATACCCCTTATTATCAACACTTAAGAATAATAAATAAAGCAGTAATATAGCAATGTTTGGTGTAAGTTTCGCTGCGACTGCGATACGTTCGCTTAAATTAAGGTCAGTTCTTCTTGCTATCTCGATTGCTTTATTATCAAAAGGCACTTTTTACTCTTTCATCTGTCCATACATATATGCTTTATTTACAAAATAAAGGCGACAACACAAAATGATATTAAACAAACTAAATTCCAAAGTCCGAAGTAATCTCAAGTTCTCAAGCACATATGTACCTTATGTATGTTTATTGTTTATAGAGAAGAATGAGAGAACGAGAGAAATAAATAAGAGTTTAGGAGTAGGTAGGTCCATCCATTGACTGATGGGTTGCGCAGCAGTCCGGTGTATGGCGTCGCGTCGCTGATGAAGCTTATAATAAGCCCCATTTCCACACTATGGAACTCTTTAAACAACACAAAATGAAGAAGCTCTCTAACTTGTATGGAGGAAGGAGACTATCTTATCGCTTGTTTTTTGATTCCATTATGGGTAAAATTTAAAAAAAAAAAAATGACGAGCGAAAAGCGTTAATTGGACTGAATAATATGTACATCTTAGCTATAATAAAAAATAAAAATCAAGTGATTTGCGGTCGTCCAACACATTTAATAGTGGCAAAAAGCTTGAATAAAAACTTGAAGAAATCATTTTACTAAATTGCGACGTTCTGTTGTGTGTGTGTAAATTTGGGAAGCCTATTTCTACTTTCGATATAGATATGTTTCGATTGTGTCGAGTTATGCATTCGTAAAAAAAATCGAACTAGTGATTTTGATGAAACTTGACGTAACGATTGTAGGTAGGTAGAGATAGCGGTCACAAGCATCCTCGCTCAATGACCCAATTAACGCTGTAAAGCGCCGTTTTGATACCATAACTCGTTTGACCTGTGCATTAAAAGAACATTTTTTAAGAAAATGAGGGTATTTGGTGATAGATCTCCTATCGCCTATGTATGATACACTAAGCAATTTGCTGATTTGCCCAGGACGCATACGATCTGATCCCCTAGGGTGATCATCTAGTCGCACACTCGGATATGGTAATTTCTGTACACCTCCGTCTGTTTGCACAACATGACTTGTGGTTACCAGAGAAAGTACCACCCGCCTGTATGACCAGACGCTTTTATTGGATTTAGACACGAGATGAAAGTTATTAAGAATTTGGACATAGGACCAAAGTTCGCAACTAAAAACCATCTACACTATGCCAACTTGTTGACTGGTATTGAAGCGCTGGTTGGTACAACCGTGTGATCGTCCGGTCCTCGTGCACCATGAGCCACCTTCAAAAACCGTTAGTCTGCTAGCTCGCAGTCATAGGCGTTTGGGGAAGAAGACGGTGCAAGAGGAACCGAAGTAAATCCTAGATCCATTTCGTCGCGTTGAGGAAAGAAGTCAAATCTTTGATCTTCGTTCCGGAGAGTTCGTTAAGGTCGTCTAAAAAGGGCTTCCCAAAAGATTGCTGCCTCATTCTGGCCAAAGCGGGACATTTACAGAGGAAGTGAAAGACTGTTTCCTTTTCTGCTGGTCCCCACAACTACGACAGTGAGTACTGTAGGGGATGCCAAGCTTCGCCGCATGTTCTCCTATTGGCCAGTGTCCAGTGTATGTTGCAACAATCCTTGCTATGTCTCGCCTGGGTCTGCACATTAGGTTAATAGTTCGGGATTTATTATAGGTAGGCCAGATATTTCTAGAAATAATGAAGTTAGTTAAACTATTCCACCTACGATTAGATTCTGAGAGAAAAATTGAGAATATATTGCCCTTCATAACTCCGAGAGGAATACTGACTCTTTCCGCAAGTGAGTTATGAAGGGCTTAATATTGCCTGGCCAGCTCGTCAGCTTTATTCCCTTCAATGCCACTCTGACCCGGAACCCAGATAAGAGTCACCCTGAGGTTAGTGTTCAGACTCAGACATCCTGGCATTGTCGTACTAATTTTGAGGATGATGTAGCCGAATTAATGACTGTCTGAGAAAATAGCTGTATTTCAGTTCGGGTTTGGATTTTGTTTAAGTAGCTTGCATGCTTCCCTGATCGCCAGTACTTCAGCCTGAAAGACACTAGCAAAGTCAGGTAGCCGAAAAGACCTGGATATATTTAAGGACTCTGAGAAAATACCCGCACCAACACCACACTCTATCTTTGACCCATCAGTAAAGATAGTTGTGTCGAAGTCTTTCGTCACGACGTCATTATTCCAATCCTTTCTGGATGGGAATATAACTTTAAAATCTTTACCAAGGCTCATTGAAGGAGTGCAGTAATCAATGGGAGTCGAAAACATTTCGGTTGGAATTAAACCCGTGATGGTGCAGTGCCCATAGGCAAAGGGGTGCAGTAATTCGATTCTTTTAGTCATCGCGCTGCAAGATACCAGGTATTTAATGTGTAAATCAAGTGGTAAAAGGTGCAGAAAAACGCCTAAAGCATCTGTTAGACAGGATCGAATAGCCCCTGTGGTGCCAATGCTAGCTGTTCTTTGAACCTTCCTAAGTTTGTTGATATTATACAAATTCTTTAATGCTGGCCACCACACAATCGAACCATACGTGAGAATAGGTCGCACCACGGCTGTGTATGTCCATAAAATCATTTTTGACTGGAGGCCCCACCTTTTACCAAAAGTTTTGCTACAGGCATAGAAAGCTATGCAGACCTTTCAATGTTTAATTTCCAGTTTAATTTAGGGTCAAGAACTACACCCAGATATTTTACACTGGAGGAGAGCGAAAGTGTTTGACCGTTGAGTCGAGGTAGATTGAAGGGGTCTTTCTTTGTTTTGGTAGTAAAAAGCATAAGTTCAGTTTTGCTTTGATTAATACCTAGTCCGCAGCTCGCAGCCCAGTTACTAACCTTCCTTAAAGCCACCTCCGTGATCTCACTTATCACAGGGGTAAACTTACCCGACACTAGTAGCACCATAGCAAATACCGATTGTAGGGGAGACGAAAAAAATTTGGTCTAGCAATTTAAGTCTTTCTGTCTGTAACCCCACAGTCTAAACGGCTGGGTTGACAGGTTTTTTTTTACCAAAAAATAACGGTACCTGCCAAACAGCATTTGTAATTAATTACTTTAACCTTTAAGATCTTTTTCTCGCAAACAGTTCCGACCATTTTGATGAACAAAATCAGTTTATCGGCAATTTTGGGATGGAGACATCTTCTCGTCTCACAGAAAAGTATTTATAAAATATATTTTTGAATTAAAAAAAAATATTGTTTAAATTAAAAAAAAATATTGTTTAAATTAAAAAAAAAAAAATGTTCTTTAAATTAAAAAAATTATTTTTTGAATTAAATTAGTCTTGGAATAAAAAAAAATTAATGTAGAAAGATTTTTTTTTTTAATTAGAAGAAATTTTGTATTTCAAAACACAATATGATATTTCGAACGAGGAAAATAATTCCAAATATCCATTTTTTTTTAAATGTTGGTAGGTACATAAGGACGCACAGACACACGAATGCACAGACAAACTAACCGACGCAAGGACGCGACGTCCTGTTCAGAATCACTTTTTTGGACTTCTCCATCAATGAACGTGATGTTAGTTTTGATTAAAAGCTCAAATTTTTGGAACGAAACCAATACTTGCCCTATATATGTATAGAGCAAATAAAAATCATCATCTTGAAATATTTTTTCGTTTTATCTCTTTAGGTTGTTCGGTGTAAATGTATGCATCAATAATGAAGATGAAGAAATTTTAATATTAAAATAACTTCTTTTTTTAAGAGTAGTGAATGAATATAATTCAATTAAAAAGTACAAGTGACCTCAACTCCAGAAGTTAATGTGTTTCGCCCAGGTATAACAGTGGCCTCTTCAGTCAGTGTGTTATACTCTACTAAGACATATCTGAGCGAAACACATTAATTTCTCGAGTTGTGGTCACTTGTACTTTTTATATGGATCAATAGCGATGATGAAATGCGGCTAGTGTCAATGTTCTTCCAAATACATGATCTAACCAGGAACCAAGTCCGCAAATATATAAATAAACATTATCTATAAGTTAAACAAAAAATAAATAATGTAATTAAAAAGTGTTTGCTGATATATTGTATACCTATATAAACTCATTTTCTATCGAATTACATTTGTATTCACGTAGGTATGTACACAATTTATTGTTTGCCGCCGAAAATAAATGGCGTAGTATATTCGAGATGACACCCCATGGTCCCTAAGTGATTGAGAGGTTTCAAATCAAAACTGCCTTGAACTTCAATTTCAAAGATGGCAATATCCCCTCTGGTATTGTCATTTAAAATAAAATAAAAACTCAAAGTAAATCAAAAAAATTACAATAACAATGAGTAGGTACATAGTAAAATTCTTGACATAACAATTTTACACATATTTTTTTTTCCTTAGACTTTTTTTTTTAATTTTACAACCTGTCAAATTTTGCAAATACATACCCACATAGTAAACCTTTAAAAAAAGAAAACAAAATTAAAGATTTCAAGGCTTTTCTTAAATCTACAATTCTACATGTTTCTATTTGATTCTGTTCTATAAAATCCCAGTTTTGTTTTTTTTTGTTTCATAAATAATTTCATAATGTAAGGGAGAAGCGGGTGACACTGAAATCTAAAAAAAAAAATAAAATAAAATAATGTAGTTTATTTTTTTATAATTTAAATATTAGCAAACAAAAACTCTAGCCATAATAGTCTAGGAGCTATACCCCCTTCCCGTAGCCTTTTGTGACACCTTATGCAAATCGCCCTATAAAAGTACAAGCTGTTATTATATTAAAAAATTGGAATGTTGAATAAATCTGTCATGCCTTAAAAAAGTTTATATCTTTAAAACTAGACGCTACAAAAAAAAAATTGAAAAACGCTTTTATTAGTTAAAATCAGGAGTATAAATTAAAAATACTTGTTTTATGCATTATCGTGCGGAAATTTGAGTAAATTGGTCTTCTTTAACCACGTGAATGTGAAAAATCTTATCCTAAGTCTACGTTTCTGTGTACATCTCCGAATCTAATTATTCAATTGAGACAAAATACAAACGAAAATGTTTGTCAGAATATAGAGAATAATTTCTTTTATAACAATTTTCGCGATAACTCAGACCGTTTACCTAAAAAACACGTTCTTCCGTCTCACGCTCCCTCAATTGAGCGCGTGCCCTCCCTGCTAAGAAATATTAATATTGGCAATATCTTGGGCAATTATCAACCGATTTACATGAATAAAAAACAAATTTCTTCGTTAGAAAATAAGGAACATTTTTCCTAACATTAAAAACTTTTATTGCATTACAAAAATGCATCAAAATTCGTTAATAACAATGTCTTCGAACCGGATTTTGCAAAAACTAACTCCAGATTCGGATTCCCCCCCCCCCCCCCCGAAAACATAAAAAAACACCCTCAAACTGAGGTGACATTCAAGTGCCTACGGGAAGGGGGTATTGCTCCTAGACTATAAAGTTAGACAATATTATTACATTTTCGTAAGATTTGGGTCTTAATTCTAATTTACATTATATAGGGTGATTTGCAT
Organism: Melangyna quadrimaculata; assembly: GCA_949320155.1. Lineage (NCBI taxonomy): Eukaryota > Metazoa > Arthropoda > Insecta > Diptera > Syrphidae > Melangyna > Melangyna quadrimaculata. Next base: position 14,882,274 of record OX439484.1, on the reverse strand, counting down.
TAGGTGTCACAAAAGGCTAGGGCGTGTAGGTTGGACTTAGGCAAGAAAAAAATCGTATGGCAGGGGGGTATGTTTCCCCCCGTTTAGGCGGGAGGGGCAATTTTCAAAAAAATCTCTTAAAACAGAAAAAAAAATATTCAAAAATAACGGTAATACTTACAGAGTCATGCTATAGCATTTTGAAAAGCCAAAAGTCTATTCTTTAATATTATTTTTAAATTAAGTTGTTTAGTGGTATAGTTTTTGAAAAATTAATTTTCAAAGTCAAAATTTTGAAAAAGAACATTTTTTAAAAAAAATTTCAAGCTAGTTTTTTTCAAAATTTTATTTACTTAAGCACAATTTTTGTTTTCAAAACTCAATGCTCTTGTCAACTTTTAGTCAAACACTGAAAATCGTATGGGTAGAACTTTTACTTTTCATGTTATGAAAAAATAAATGAAGCAACTTTCTCATAAAACTAAGACGAATCCTGCTATTATCATATCACCAACCTCGTTTTTCCTTGTTTTTACTAAGATGCTGGTTTCTTTATTTTTTAATATCTTAAAAAGTCAAAGTCCTAGAACCATGAGATTTTCATTATTTGACTAAAAATTGACAAGAACATTAAGTTTTGGAAACAAAAATTATGATTAATTACATAAAATTTTGAAAAAAATTAGCTTGAAAAATTTTTATTTTAATTTTTTTTTTCAAAATTTTGCCTTTGAAAATTAATTTTACAAAAACTATTCCACTGAACAACTTAATTTAAAAATAATATTAAAGAATAGACTTTTGGCTTTTCAAAATGCTATTCCATGACTCTGTAAGTATAACCGTTATTTTTTAATATTTTCTTTTCTGTTTCAAGATTTTTTTTGCAAATTGCCCCTTCCGCCTTAACGAGGGGAAATAGACGCCCCCTGCCATACGATTTTTTTCTTGTCTTAGTCCAACCTACACGCCCAGCCTTTTGTGACACCTTATGCAAATCACCCTGTATAACATTGATATTTGAATTTATTTTGGCACATAGAGGCCTAATTTTATAATTTTTTTATTTTTATAAAGATTATTTAAAAAAGTGTCTCTGTTTGTCTTATACTATATATACGGACACTATTTACTTAACAATAGATGATTCATCACGGGTTGTTCATATCTGGTTTTCTTTAATGTGGAATGTGCGGTAGGGGTGTCTTCAAGCCGCATTGGTAGTTTGACAATGCGTCCTCGTATAATATTGTATTGCCATTTTGAAAGAAATAATTCATTCATCCAGTAGTGTTGCCATATCCAGGTATCGTGGCTCGGGGTGTCTCTCCTTGATGGTGATGGTTCTCGGTTCGGATGATTGCTAAGGTCACGATAAACAGATATAAGTTATGCTCATTGCGTTTTTACAGATGTGTTGTGACGTCATCGTCATCTCGTTCGAATACAAGATAGAAGAAAAGAATACTATTTTATTGGATTATTTTTAAAATTTTTCTATTTTAACAGTTAATTTCACCTACAAAATTTTTTTTAAATGGTTAATTCTAAAATACAGTATACACTTAAGAAATAGTCTATTTGCAATAAGTCTAGATGCACAGCTTCAGCATTTTTTAAATGGTTTTCCAGGAACTTCGCTTTTGAATAGAGATGTTTCTTATTGTTTTTTAAAGAAATGTTTTCTAACCCCCATATTAAAAAACGGAGCTAGCGGTGAGTTATCATTCACTCGTGATAAGCTAGGAATTAAATTTCTGCCACTTACTAGCTAGCTAAGCCAACAAAGAAAGTTGGTTTAGCGAAGGGTTAAATAAGATAAGTAAATATACGTTTTAATTCACCAATTGTCTCTTAATATATGCTCACACAAGAGTTCGAAAGTTACAGGTTAGCTAAGCGGCTATAAAAGTCTAACATTTTCAAAGAATGTATCACTTCGTTTCTAAGTCCACCTTCCAACTTTTCATCCACCAACTAAAGCTGCAGGATGTATAAGGGTCATGGTACTGATTCTTTCTTTAAAGCTCTTTAAAAGTATATCCTTAACTGTATAGTCCATTCTTAGCTTAACTAAATCTCCTGAGGAAACACGACTGTTTTAAAGTATAATTGTTTTTATTCCCACAAGCACTAATCCACAATTTGCACATTTTAGCGTCTTTCAATAAAAAGTGATATGTATTTTAATTTTTGTTCACTGTTTTTTTCTATCCGGTGTATTATTACACCTCAAAACAGCACACACAACCATTTTCAAATTTTAAAATTCACTTTTTAAACGGGAAAACAAATAAAATATCAAAAACCAATTTAAAACTTCCAATTAACAATCTCGCTTGTCAAACTAGGAGCTGACGATGACGTCACAGCATCAGCAAGATGGCGAACTGGGTGTATCTAATGAGCATACCTTATTTCTGTTTATCGTGGCTAAGGTTGCTTGTCAGTCTTTTGGCACCACTGGTCATGCATTTGTCAAGGGTTTATTCCGGATGCTTCGTAGAGTCGTAGAGTCTTGGTCAATGTGAATTCCCATGCAGATCCGCAGGAGTTTCCTTGCAAAAACACCGAGCTTTATCATGCTGGAAATCCGTATGTGATGTTCGGTCTAAGAAGTTGCTTATAGAGGAGTAACTTTGTGCTCTGGTTCAGTGCATTTTTTTCCGCATAAGAGGGTGGAAAGTGGAATTTACTTTTTTCAGAGAAGCTACTACGTGCGGGTTAAAATTTAACCTCTCCTCGAAGTTTGTATCCATATATTTCACTGATGGTTTGGTCGTCAGTTACGATCCGTCGGGTAGATTGAGCTTAATGCTATGGCTTGTAATCTCTTGCAATGTCCCGCAGGTCCTCTGAAGCCAACCAACTCGGATTAAGCTAAGTTGACTTTGATGCCCCATCTTGGGTAGAATTCCCTCAGGTGGAACACGTGTTCCTCTACTCTTCTCGGATATGGATTTGTATGGATGCGTATGTAAGCCAATAATAGGAATAATTCATAGAATTGCTGGGTTGAGGTTGATCCGATATGAAGATATTTCAAAGTACGCCAAAGGATGGGCGACTCCTGCTTTGATGGTTTTAGTTGTTGAGCGGCTATTTTCAATCTGGACAAAAAATAATCTGGAATTGAAAGAAAAAAAACTGAAAACTATTTTCTTTTATTGTACCTGGAAAGTGAAAAATGGTTAGCTTGTATGTATTAGTCTCCGTACTCAGATGATGTCGTATGCTTTCTCTATAGCCAGGAAGCACTCTAAAGCAACGTGAAGTATTGAGGGAGCTATAAGAACGTCTTTCTGGAACCTGGGCTTAGATTGGAATGTTTCTTCAGAAATCCAAACTGCATTTTCAGGGGTTCGCTATCGTGTCGTCCATCGTTTACAGTTTAAGAGCGTTTGATACTCTCAAACTGTAGTAGAATTGTCGAACTGTTTGTCATAATGTCAATAAATGTTTTTTTGTTTGTGTTATTTGTATAAAAGTGAAATAATTGCAATAAAATATAAGTTATTTGATCGTAATATTTTTAAAAATTAATATAAATACGATTTTAACTCATTTTATAAGACAAAATTTCAGAAGAGAAAAGGGATTTGACTTGTCTCTCAACTGTCGTCGTATTCGTATTACAGTCGACTCCGCTTAACTGGAACACCATTATTGCAGACCATTTGTTTCAGATAAGCGGAGTTTTCAGTTAACCGAACTTCGGATAACTGAAACTTGTTTCAAATAAACGGAGTTTTGTCAAAACAAATGAATTTTCATTTAACCTGAAGTACAAAAAAAATTAGGTATGATTTTTTGTATTGCGTCAAAATAATTATTTCTATGTGAAACAATTCAAACAACAAAGGTATTTACATTTTTGATCACAAATCGAATATGAATATAACATATTTAAAAACAAAACAAAAAAACAGTCGTTTCACTTATGCGGAGTTGAATAAGTGAAAAAATGTTCATTTGAGGCAAACAATTTTGTTTCAATTATCCGGAGTTTGCAATTAAGCGGAGTTCAGTTATGCGAAGCAGTTTGTGTGAATAATAGTCAAAAAGCCTCCGGAATAAATTTCTTGTTTCAGATAACCGATGTTTTCAGTTAAGCGGAGTGCAGTTAAGCAGAGTTAACTGTAATTGTATTTTTCCAATTTTCGCTTTCATTTTCACTATCTAAATTAAGAAAATTGCTGCGCCGAAACATTTTAACTTCAATTTTTCAATAGATAACAGAAAAAAGCTGTCAAATTTCAATGGGTTTAACTACAGTCACCTAAAATCTTCAAAATTAATGCAAGACGATATTAAGCTATCGTCCAAACGCTATCGCTTTGACGAAACGTTATCGCCCAAACGATGTCGTCTAACGATAATCGAGTTATGGAATGACCTCCAGGTTGATGTTGTTAGTGGGGCAAAACGCCTTCCACCTCCTAAGAATTAGTCTTTCAAGGATTTTGTTCGTGTTGTTCTGGTGCGAATGATTTTTTAGGTCGTCCGCTGTGGGTTAACACAGCCACTTTTTCACGGTTGATGAAGCTTCCACTCGGCTTCCACTGGCAGGGTTATTATCGTTGCAAATGGTAATTTTAGTGTCTGTCTGTTGTAGCTGCTAAGTTGTAGACGACATCCTCTAAGAATACAGGATTGTTGGGCGGGTTTGCCACGAAATTTTCTTGAAAATATTCGTCAAAAGCTTTCGCTTTGTCCTGAGTACAAATTCAAAGTGTTAATTTTCGAGTTTAAAGCATAGTACGCAGCTAAAGCGAAACGAAAATTTTCATATAAAAATTGACACATCGAAATCATAAACGAAAAATTTTGCTCTCGTTTTGTTAAGTAGTACGCAGTTTCATAGCGAAAATTGAAAATCGTAGTAGATTAATAGAGTCCAGTTTCCACATTTTTCCGCACACAATTTATTGTCCGAAACATTAATGCTGGTGAAAATTTGACGTTTGAAGTTTTTGTTGGTTGCCGTTGAAGAAACAAAATGGACGAAAATTATAATTTATTTGCTATTCAATTTTTATAAGAAGAAAAATAAGTTAGAGAATAAGCCACACCATTCTTTAAAACCTTTAACAGAAATGTATAACCACAAATTAAATGACGAACAAGAAAACTAAAAGTTATTTCCTGTCTGAAAAATCTAAAACGTCTTTCGATTATGATTTTTTTTTTAACTTTTGACGTGTCTTATAGAGCTCTCCATAAATATTTTTCGTAGCCTTTCCGTTTATATTTTCGCTATTGATGTGGAGAGTACAGACATTCTCGTTTCGATTCAGCAGCGTACTAGGCTTAATACCGAAGCGATCTCGTACTGAAAAACTAGGTCTTAGAGTCCGAAAAATTAGGCCTAAGAAAGAGTCTTGTCAAAATATGAAATGAATTCTAGTAAAAATATCATTTTGTTTACATATTTGTAATTTTCAATACCCATCCCTTGTTAGAAAGTACCCGAATCTCCCCTATGTTTAATTTTATTTTTATTTTTTCGACTTCATTTTCTTGTATACCTACTATAATTCGTGAGTAAACTCCATAAAAAAAAGATGAGAAATTCTTTTATGACTTTCAAATTTCAATTTGGCAAAAGTGTATTAGAAGATTTTATAATGATGTTGAGTTGTTGAACACTATGAGTATTTCTATATTAATTAAATTAGCACATAAAAATGGGCGTTTTACAGCCGACTTAGTATACTAAAATATTTGTGTCCGTTTAGGTTTAAAGAGTTTTCGATAATGAGGCTTCAAATGTACATGTACAATGTACATTGTACAATATATACTTCAAAAAAACAGTTTAAAATGATGAAATTTAAAAGAGAATTGCGTGTTAGTTTGTGTGCTTTTAGTGATTTATTACTAGTATTTTGTATCTACTTGTTTATTTATTTATATTTACTTTTTTAATTTATTTTTAGATAGATAAAGGTGTTTGGTCTTAAATAAAGATCTTAATGATTATCAGATTTTGATATAGTGAAAACAGTAAAAATATCCTGCATTTAAAAGAATGCAGATAACATAAAGACTGGTAGATTGCTTTAAAAACAATTTTCACGGAGTAAATTATTTTTTTTTAACTTATTTTAAGTACTTGTAACGACCCGCGTAGAAAAATAGTTTACATAGATTCGGGCAAGGGGCTAGCAAGGGTTAGCAAAGGCTAGAACAGGAGCCTTGGCGATTATGAATCCTTTTGCCTCGTCAGGCAAACAAAAAAATGTGTCAGCTAACTTGCTATACAAAACTTCAATGTCGAAAGTGAATAAGTTTCATACTCTAATGTTTCATACCATATTGCTTAACATATTACATACAATATACAGATGTCTGACACTAATAGAAATAAGTAAAGAAGAGAAAAAAGTGTCGTACGATACTGAATATGCATATGGTGAAAAAAAAAATCGTTGGTGCACAAGAGACATTCCTGATGGGGTACCGGAACATATTCAACAAGTTTTAACTAGGAAGCGCCTTACGTTTTTAAAAAGTTTTCCTCATCTAAATTTTTTGTACTGAAATCCAGCAAGGGCTTGCCAAGTATTTGACAAGTTTTCCTCGCCTAGATATTTCCTTCTGAAAACTTATTAGGACCTTATTTTACAAAATGTATTTTCAACACACAAATTGTATCTGATTGTGCGAACTTGATCTCCTAGCTAACAACTTTAAGGCCAGTACGTAGAGTCAAAAATTGTTTCTAATACAAAAGTTGTTCAAATTGTAGTCGAAAGTTGGTATGTGGGTTGTGTAGTGTAAGAGTATAAAAATAAAATGCACGACTGGATCGCACGAATTTCCTTTCGTAGCTTACAACATAAATGTATAGCTTAGCGTTGTCAAACGTTATCGTTTTTGAGGACACGTCCTCTTTTTTTATTCACCGAATGTGGAGAGTTACCTCTGGATTGACTTCTAAAAAATGCTTTTGATATTTATGTACGTTTTTTTAATACATTCTGCATTCATCATTCATTAGAAAACAGCTTTTTGACGTAACTGTAGCCAGATCTATTTGCAGAGTTTAATATCTCGGGTTTAACTTAACACTGAGTAACTGGGCATAGGATAATTATTCACTTAAATATTCACTGACAAATGTTAATTTTCTATGATTCGTGAATTTTTGAGTAATGTATGTCTGTCAAATTCTCATCGATCCCGTATTGTCAGAAATCAGGACACAATAATTTTTCCTGGAAATCAATTAACGCATGAAAAAAAAAAATACAAAACTAGATACCTTAACGCTGATTACATACTTACTAAGGTACTTTAGATGACGCTCACAGCCCAGGATGGGCTTCGGCCTCAAATAGAAAGCCCCTCCAGCCAGCTCTGTCCCTAGCTATCCGCTTACAGTTCCGCACACCGAGTTGGTTGATGTCGTTCTCCACTTGTGTGCGCCACCTGTTATGGGTTCTTCCTCTGCTGATGCGTCTGCTATCGCTGATTGTTTAAGATAATATTGCCAACCCGGTTTAGCATAGCAATAAAAAGAAAAGAACGAGGATTTGGAGAACTAGTTCTAACAGTTTATCAAACTTTACTCGGCGTTATTATATGCAATCAGGAAATTTTGACAGAACGTACAAACATTATACTCCTATCTTTTATTTTACCTGCATTCAATAAAAAAATATCTTTAAAACATTGTTTTATTCATGATTTTATTGCCTTAACAAAAAAGATAGCAAGATTGATATGATTTGTATCTTCAGTTCTAAGAGTCGCAGTTTAGATAACCACACGTTACATAATAATAATTTTATAGACTGTAGCTAGTCTTTAAATTTTCGCGCAATTAAGGAATACAAAACAAAAGAAAATAAATAAACTTAACATTTCAATCAGCTGAGTCAAAAGAAAGACAAAAAAAGCTCCTCTGATCAGTTTCATTGCACCTCACTTCTGTGTGATCGCATACAGAACTCTGTTATAGTTATGAATGATGGTCCCTTCCTTCCCTAATATCTCAACATTGGCTCGGTGGATTTTGTCATAAGTTTGCAAATCTGTACTCTAGTTAGTCTATACAGGGTGATTTGCATAAGGTGTCACAAAAGGCTAGGGCGTGTAGGTTGGATTTAGACAAGAAAAAAATCGTATGGAAGGAGGGTCTATTTCCTCCGTTTAGGCGGGAGCGGCAATTTTCAAAAAAAATCACATTAAACATTAAAAAACAACGGTAATACTTACAGAGCCATGCTATAGCATCATTTTGAAAAGCCAAAAGTCTATTCTTTAATATTATTTTTAAATTAAGTTGTTCGAGTGAATAGTTTTTAAAAAATTAATTTTCAAACTAGAACATTGTTTTTGCTATATAACTTAGGTGAAGATCAAGGGTATAATAGTGTCCGTCTTCTGCCCTGTTTCTAATGACAACGCGTAGTTTTGTGTAAATGCAGGTAGTTTTAAAATTCGTTTCAAAAAATAGCGTTGGAGCTTATCTACTTCTTGGAACATACCGAAACCCCAGACCTGTGCACCATAAGTTTGGATTGCCCTGCAAACCGCCTGAAACAATTTCCACTTTGCTCCTAGATTGATGTTTCTTTTAGATATGAAACACTACCACGTTGAGTTTATGCTGTTCTTGGCTGCACTATTTCTCTTCTCTACATGCTTTGAAAATGACATCTTCGGTGATAATACAACTCCTAAGTATGTATAGTTAGAAAATATTTGTATTCTCTCTCCATTAAGAGTCCAATTTTCTTGACAAGATATCCTTCCTCCATTTCTAAACACCATTATCTCTGATTTGGATAGGTTAACTTCCTACCCCCATTGCTCGCAGTAAGTTTCTAGGCGCGTTATCATCTGCTGTAATACATTGACATCATTCGCCAGAATGACCATATCGTCTGCATACAAAAGCAACCTTATGTTAAGCGCGTCGATATAGAGCCCTCCTTCTAAAGATTCGTGTAAATCATTTATATACAGCGCGAAGAGCAAAGGCGATAGTAAGCATCCTTGCTTGACTCCAAAGAGTGTATCAAAATATTCGGAGAGTTCTTTTCCCGTCCAGACTGCAGATTGCGTATTGGCGTATATAGCTTCTAACAAATTGACAAATTGAGTCGCAACTCCCATTCTACATATGTAGTTTATAGATAAATAATTTTCTTGAAATTTTATCAAATGCGGCTTTCAAATCAACAAAAAAAGCATATACTTTCTTTTTCTCTGCTAGCTTCAGATGGACAATTGATGCTCGATTATAAATGTTATCAATAGTCGAGTATTTTTTCCTAAAGCCCGTCTGAAATTCTGTCAATATATCATTTTCTTCTACCCATGCGCACAGCCTTTCGTTATGGATTCCCATCATAATCTTTGCAACACAATTCATGAAGGATATGCCCCTGTAGTTGCTTGGTTGAAAATTCAATATCTTGAAAACGGACTAATGAATATTTTTTTAATTTTGTGTAAAATTGTATTTTATTAAATTCTAAATGTTGGCATACCAGAATCTAATATATAAATATTTATATATAAAAAATTATTTTTTAATACTTATTTCGGTATAATCCCTTATATTTCGTTATTGGTGCTCATTGTTTTTAGATTTTGAAGTTCTAAGTTAGCCAACAAATATTGTATTTAAAAAGGGAATGGCCGAAAATGTATGGGAGCTGGTCCACCTACTCAACACCAATGTGCATACATCGTTAAAAAGGTACTGACGTGTACATCAATTAGTTATATGGACGTAATGCTCTTAACCATGGGGTTCGAAAGATATTCCCCTTCAAAGCACCGAATAAGACAGCTATGCAACTCTTCATTTGCAGGTTGTCTTACCACTCACAGTAAAGTGTCATTTACGTTGTTGAAAAGATTATTACGTGTACTTCATTTTGTTAAAGAGCCGGTAAGATGTAGATAATGGGGTTCAAAAGATATTAAGCCATCAAAAACGGCAAAGATAAAATAATGCAATTCTTCATTGGCAACTGGTCTACCAACTCAACAGTAATCTGTCATGAATGATTGAATAGACAATTTGAGGGATATTGCACTGCGACCTTGAGATCTATTGTGCCCCCCACCTAGAGCTGGATGAGGCCTGCTCATCTCACAGCTCTTCCTCCATATGTATTCCTCTCAGGAATTGGAGTATTTGGAGTATTTTAAGAGATGGTAAGTCGCTCTCTTCTACCTGGCAGCGTCCCAGGTATTTTTTTCTTTGATGTATGAGTGTGCTACATCTGCCTAGAATGTGGTCCGGCGTTTCCTCATCTGTGTCACAGAATCTGCATGTGGCACTACTTACTAGGCCAAGTATACTAAGGTGTCTTTTTAGTTTGCAGTGCCCAGTGAGGAGACCCGTTATAATTCTTAGGTTGTTCCTACTAAAACTGATACAGTCTGTAAAACGTTGTTGGTTATAATTCCCAAGCAATAGTTTAGCCTGTCTTAGCTTTGGGAGTTCTTTGCAAGTTTTGGATCTTATTGCCTCCTCTTCTTTTTTTATTTTGTTTCTTATAACATTTTCTCCTATTCCGCAATATGGTTTAGGTCCCGTTAAGGGAGTTGTTGCACCTATTTTTGCTAGGGAGTCTGCCTCTTCGTTACCCTGGACACCTACGTGGCCAGGTACCCAATGGAGTGTGACAGTGTTATTTTTGCCGAGTTCATTTAGCCTTCCTAGTCATTTCCATACCAGCTTAGAGCTGATGGAGTAGGAGCTCAGAGCTTTGAGTGCGGCTTGGCTGTCTGACATAATGGCAATGTTTTGTTTCTTGTAATGCTCCTATCGCTTGAACTTCAGCTTGAAATATGCTAGGGGACTGTCCCATCGGCAGGGAAAGTTTGGTTCTTGTCCCAAAAATTCCCACACCAGTCCCTTCTGTCGTTCTCGATCCATCAGTGTACCACTTGATGGTATTTGCATTGAAAGTGTAGATCACTGTTTCGCCTACCCAGTCTTTTTTGCAACTAAGCTTCGTTTGAAAGTTTTTTGACGAAGTTATATTTTTTAATCATATCATCTCTTGGAATGTCAATAAGGTTTGTTATTGAGGATTTCGGAATACAGTCTCTTTCCCTCAGACTGATGCATTTTCCAGTACCCGTTCCCTCCTTGGCAAATCTCATAATGGCTCCCTTTGCAGCACTTACAGTATCCTCGTGTAGAGGGGATATATGGAGGATAAGCTCCATAGCTGCTGTAGGGCAAGTTCTCATGGCTCCAGTTATGCATAAACATGCGAGCTTTTGTAATTTTCCTAGAGCTTTCCTAGTAGTTACTAATTCGGTTCATTTGTGCCAAGCAACCGCACCATAGGAAATGATGGGTCTTACCATCATGGTGTACATCCATCTAAGGATGTGAGGCTGGCAAACCCCAAGATTTTCCTGCAAGTTTCTTGCATATATCATATCATAAGGGCCTTTGTGGCTTTCCCGACGGTTATTTCTACATGCTTGTTCCAGAGGAGTTTACTGTCCAGTGTAATTCCTAGATATTTTACCTCCCTTTTTGTTTCAATTACTTCGCCAGCTAATCGAATAGGTTTCATGTGTGGTAGAAGTCTTTTCTTAGTAAATGGTACAATCGTAGTTTTTGTGGGGTTAATATTTAGCCCTACAGATAGACACCATTTCCTTGTAATTATTAGTCCTCTTTAGATTATATCACATAGAGTTTCTTCGAACTTCCCGAGGGCTGTGATAACGATGTCATCGGCGAAGTCGATGACTCGTATGCCTTGGGACGTAAGATTTTCTAACAGTTCATCCACTACGAGGCTCCACAGGAAGGGTGATAGTACCCCTCCCTGAGGACAACCTCTTGTGGTCACGACACTTTGTATGTTCGTTCCTGCTAGTGCCTCTGCTGTTCTGGTACCTAACATTTCCCTAATCCATCTGGTTATGGTGATGGGAACACACTTCCCGACAAGGGCTTTATTTACGGAATCATGATAGGTGTTATCGAACGCTCCTTCTATATCTAGGAAGGCAGCTAATGCCGTTTCCTTTGCATCTAAAGCTTTTTGTAAGGTATTAGTAAGCTCGAAAAGAGCGGTTTCTATGGATCTACCCGCTCTATAAGCTGTCATACATCGTTGTAAAGGTTATTGTGTGTGCTTCATTTTATTATATGGCCATTAAGCTCTAAACCATGGGATTTTTGGGGAATTCAGCTTCAAAGCATCAAAAACAACAACAATGCAATTTCTCATTGGTAAATAGTCTACCAACTCAACAGTTATGTGTGATACGTCAGTAAAAAGGTTACTGCGTGTACTTAATTTTTGTTTGCAACCGATAAAGTGTAGGTAGTGGGGTTCGAGAGGTTTTTGGTAAAAATGCATAAAAAAGCAATAATACAAATTCCGCATTGGAAGCTGCTGCATCTACACAACAGAAACGTGACATGTATATCGTTAAAAAGTATAAAGCATGTACTTTATTTTTTTGAAAGCCTTTAAGATGTAGACCATGGGGTTGAAATTACCTTTTCAAAAACGTATGACACGTGACTGTTGAGTCGGTAGACCATTTCCAATGAAGAATTGCACTGATATTCTATTTGCCGATTTTTAGGGCCGAATACCTCTCGAACCCCATGGTCTACTTGTATGAATAATTTTTTCTACGAAAAATAAAATCAAAAAAAAATATTTTTTTTTATTTTTAACTTTTTTTCCAAATTTCTTTGTATTTATTCAAAAAAATTTCAAAATTGATATTTTAACATGTTTTTATTATTTTTTTTTTCGTTAACTATATACAAATATTAGCAAACCATTACTATATCAACACCGTCAATGTCTAGATACATTCTAGTTTTTAGCTACAAGAGCAAGTTCCCGCGATCTAGTCGTGCATTTTAGTTTTTGACATTTTTTTTCTTGAATTTGGCGCCAGGCGGGTCCAAAATAATGTTTTTTTTTTTTTGTTGTTGTTTGGTTGTTTGTCGTTGTTGTGTTTATCAACATAATATTAGCTATTTGTTCACTCGCATTACAAAAGAAACGATTACATACGTCTGATTCAATTCAACAAATCAAACAATCTTTAGTTTATTTAATAATTATAAAAGAGGACCAAAACCAACCTACCTATCTCTCTTCTGTGTTCTTATCAATATCAACTATATAGTAGGTACGAGTATATTTGCACAACATATTTTTTTTTTTTTTTTAATTTATTATTTACCCGCCTTTGCGTTGTTGTATTTTTATATTTTTATTATCAACGTCATCATCATTATAATCAACATAACTATATCACCAATTCAACTCGTGATTTAAGATGCTCGGTTTGTTGTTATTAAAAATAAGTAAACAAACTAATCAAATAAATAAATTGTCTTTGTTGCACTCTAAGCATTTTATAGTTTCTTTTTTTTGTTGTTGATGTTTTATTGAAACTTGTATTTAAACAAAAATAATAAAATGCGCGACTGGGATCGTACGTACTTGCTCTTGTGGTTGGAAACTATATGGAAGCTACCCGCGCAGAAAACAATCTAGTTTTTGACAAGGCATTAGATAGTTTTACGGAGATTCTGGTAAGGGGGTAAGGGGGAGCAAGGGTTGACAAAGTCTAGAACAAGAGCCTTGGCCATTATGAACCCTTTTGCCTCGTCACGCCAAGACAAAAAAAGAGTTGCCTTATGTGGGATTGATCGCACGATCTTCTGCTTGCCAGTCCAATGCGCTACTCAGACTGGGCTAACTCGCCATACAATAATTCAACGTCGAAAGTAAAGAAGTTTCATACTCTAATGTTTCATACCATATTGCAAAACAAATACATACAGAACAGGGTTTTATGTAGGCCGTTGCTTTTTAGGTGTAAAAACTTTGAACAGGTTTTCTGTTTTGTTTTTGGTGTACATCAAGAGACATTTTTGATGGGGTACCAAAACATATTAAAAACGTTTTTACTAGGTAGGGCCTCACGAGTGTTTGCCTCGTCTGAATTTTTGCTACTGAAATCCAGCAAGGACTTGCCAAGTATCTGACAAGTTTTCCTCGTCTAGAGAGGCCTTGCCAAAAATAGACAGAAACTAGGCATTTTTCCTGCCGGGTAACAAATTGAAGATGATATAAATGTTTAAAAAATGGTTTAGTAATGTAATGTAATTAAAAAAAAAAAACTACTTAATAATTTGATTTTTTCATATCAAATATTTAGCCAAATTTAAAATAGTTGGGATAAGGATGGACGTTATCTTAAGGCTCGTTTCACACACATTCGGTTTCATTCGGTGTGGTCTCTATTCGGTTTGTATTCGGCTGTGCCTGATATGTGTGAAACGATAAAACGGTGCTCTACGGTTTCTATTAGGTTTTTATTTTTGCCATTTTATCGTTTCACACATATCAGGCACAGCCGAATACAAACCGAATAGAGACCGAACCGAATGAAACCGAATGTGTGTGAAACAAGCCTAAGTGTAACAAAAATCGTTAGCTTCAGAATAAAAGAAGAACCTAACAATTATTTATGTTAAATGTATGCAATGTGGTGCAAGTAAACATTTGTAATGAAAATGATAAATACAAAAATACACTAACTCATAAATCCATGATATTTATCAGATGTTCGTTATCTATCTATCTCGTAGGTACCCACCCATCTATTTAACACTATTCATTTTCTATTTTGTCTGTGTGTCTTGAGTTCTAACTACTTCTTAACTATATATATTTAATTTAATAATCCTTGATATTCCGATCTCGTCTGATAACCTTTGTTTGGTTTTCATTAAACGTTAGTTAGCCAAACAAATAAAATTGTTCAACAAAATTAGCATTCATTTAGCATTTATTATGATGTGCTGAAATCAAATGTAAAAATTTTAATGAATTTAAAGAAGCACTCGTATAGCTGATTTTTTTTTGTTAACGATCTTGTATGTACTCACACTTTTAGCAAATTTATTCATGTTTCTTTGGCGACATCCACTTAAAAATATTTTTGCGGGCGTCAATTATTTATCACCACGCTTTGGTCGTGAGCTTGTGATTAGATGATTTTTTTTTGCGTTTTGTGTTTTTTGTTTTGCTTAGAAAAGAAAACGAGTTAAATAAATTTCGAAATGCTTAAAATCTAAGACCTCTAAGAAACAAAAGTTCTATATTAAGTTGTAAACTGAGTAAAGATTGCACAAATATGGATTTGTAATCCGAAAATTTTAACGTTTTAATTACAATAATTATTTCTGTAAAATATTAACCAGTTTTTTTTTTTTTCTTTTACTTTCAGGTACGTGAATGATAGTTTTTGGAATAGTCTAAATCTGTATGTAAGTTGAATTTTGGTTTGACTACCATTAAAATGATAAAAATCAGTGCGAGCTTAAGTTCTCTATATCATTATGCGAGGGAAAAATAGAAGTGTTAGGTAACCCGTATAGGAAAACAATCTAGTTTTCGACAAGGCGCTAGAGAGTTTTACACAGATTCTGGCAAGAGACTAGCTAGGGTGAGAAAATGATGAGCAAGGGCGTTGTCGATTATAAACCCTTTTGCCTCGTCAGGCAAATGGCTTATGTGGGACTTGATCCCGCGATGTTCTGCTTGCCAGTCCAATGCGCACCCACTGGGCTAACTAACTATACAAATATGAATGAATAATCTCCATTACTCTTATGCTTCATACCAAATGGGATAACAAATACATACAGAATAGAACAGAATCCTATAATATACAGATGTCTCACACCCATAGTAAAAAGTGTGATATGAAAAAGAAGACAAAGGAAAGAAAGAAAAAGTGTCGTACGATACCGAAATTGCATGGTGCTTATAAAATGTTTGTTTAAGTCTATACTAGAGACATTATTAATGGGGTACCGAAACATGTCTAACAAGTTTTTCCTAGAGAGGGCCTCACGAGTGTTTGAAACGTTTACATCGTCTGAAGTTTTGGTACCGAAAACCAGCAAGGGCTTGCCAAGTATCTGACAAGTTGTCCTCGTCTAGATTTTCCCTGCTGAAAACATACTAGGGCATTGGCCAAACTAGACACAAAGTCTGAATTTTTCCAGCCGGGAACGATAAACATTCCACACTATTGTGTTGTACGGCCTAAAATAACGTCCGAGTTTTGGCTCATGTGTAATCTGATGCTGGTGAGTAGGGCTCGGATTTCCATGCAAATGTGTATGTTTTTTCGCACAACATTTAGGAATCCTTTGACCAAATTATGTTTACGAATCATGAAATTTCCTTTGAAAGGGTTTTCAATCCTTAGTGTATATTTTGAATATTTTATGCAAAATGCATACTTTCATAATAAATGCATATTTTCAAATAAATTCATTTTTTCATAATAAATTCATATTTCAATATATATTTTCATTTTTTAGGGCATATTTTTCAATAAACTGTGTTTATCTTCGAAAATATTCAAGACGTTAGCGTCACTGAATAAAATACTATACGATTTCATGAGATTTTAAAGCTGAAATGAGCTTGAAATGACTCAATTCCGCTCGCGCACCGTTTTCGAGTCGTTGTGTCGAAACACCTAAGTCGAGGAGTTTAGTTGAAAGATAAATCAAAAACTTTATTAAAATTCTTTTTTTAATTGTTTTTTTTTTTTTGTTTTTTTTTTTTTTTGGAATACATGAAGGAAAACAATGGTTTAAGTGCATATTTTCCATTTTGAATTGCATATTTTTCATTTTTAAGTGCATATTTAAGGCGCATATTTCTAAATTTTGTGTGCATGGCAATCCTAACCCTAATGATGAGCACATTTGAAGGTTTTTTTTAAGCAGATTTGTAGTCCGGGCCCTGCAAAAACTGGTTTTAAACGGATGCGAAATACCCGGCTTGAAAAATGCCTAGTTTCAGTCTAGTTTCGACATGTCACTAGTCAGTTTTCTTTAGGGAAAATCTAGACTAGGAAAACTTGTCAAATATACGTCAAGCCCTTGCAAGTTTTCAGTAAGTAAAATTTAGACGAGGAAAATGTTTCATACTCTCGTGAGGTTCTCACTAGTAAGAACTTGTTGAACATTTTCTGCATCCTATCAGACTGAGCACTATCGTTATTGATACATATGCAAAATTTTAACTAAATAAATTGAATCGATGAATCGAAAAATACAAATTTTAACTTTTATTATAATTGATCAGTTTTGGTTTCAAAAAAAAAAAGGTACAAATTTTACGCTCTTGCAAATCCTGCCAAGATAATGATGTAGGTATTTACTTTCGAGAAGCTCTATTTTCACACCCCCGTCAAAGGCTTTTTGAACTTTTCATTAAAATTAAACAAAAATTATAATTTACTGTCTTAAACTGTATTTACTTAATTCCAGATGGTTCATCTCATACTAAATTTGCTTTAATATCGTATTAAATTTATAAAAATTTGCGCTATTATTTTCATTATTCAGGTTTTTATTTTTGATCTGAGTTATTTTACTATCGGATCGCAACCAATACTAAAATACCCTTTTTTAATGTTTCTAGCCAAAATATAAACAAATCTAGTTTTGCTGGTCCGGGGCCTGGAGTGGTTCTTCTGACGAGGCAAAAGGGTTCATAATCGATAATCTGAATTTCTTATCATGGAAATCGCTAATCAGCCGATTTTCTAATGTTTATCGTTACATAATTTGAAAATTCACATCAGAAATTTAACCCACTGTTAACAAACTAAACGCGGTCCGAAATTATTTGAACCGAAACTGAATCGTACATTCACTTCTTTTGATTTTCTTCAGATTCGTCAGTTTCACTTAGGTAAGTGATGAAGATGTTGCATTTAATGTACTTAATTGAAATTAATAATGTTTTTCTTCTTCATTTTTGTCAGTTTTACTTCCATAATTTAAATTGAATGAACAATCTGTTTTTTTTTTCTTCCGTTTCGCCAAATTCATTTAAGTGATATACCCATAATTCACATAAGTGAAATGAAAAACTACTTAATATCTTTAGTTTTAATAAAAGATGTTATTGAGTGCAATTCTTTTTATTATTGTGGCCTTGTTCAAATTTCTTCCCCCCTCCCCTTTAAAAGCGATAATAATAATAAAAACAATTACCTTCCAAAATTTTATTGAAATCGGCTAAGTGCCACCGAGCTGTTGAAACTTCCATAGAGCACGTTGTTTTCACAGTTTTTTTTTACTTAAAAATATAGTTCAAATATTAAAGTTTATGAAAAATCTTTAAATAGTAATGCACATATTAAGTGACCACCGTCTTGGTAACAAATTGTACAGACAAATAATAAAATACTTTTTTTAAGGGACACTATTACCTAGGATTTTGACTAAGGCAATTTGTTTTTATACATAAAACCAAACGTAAAATAAAAAGCAATAATTAAAAGCAGACTAGCATTTTCCAAAAAAAAATCTAGTTAACAATTTGATGATTTTTCCTTGAAAATGTTCGACATATTTTAATATTTAATATTAGGCGTTTTATTAATATTAATATTTTTTTTTAAATTTACAAAAAACCAGTGGGCTAACCGAAATTTATATTTCTTACAAAAAACGTTTAAATATAGTGAGAAACTGCTTACACCATATTTTCCAAGGTGGTGGCTAAATGGGGGGCATGTTATATTCGACTTCAAACAATAAAAAAACTCGTCCTATACTAATTGCCATGTCAACTTAACATTTTAATCGACTTTATAACTACTTCAATCCATACTGCCCATCATTTCTGAGATTTAATTTATAACAATATTCTAATTTGATTAGTTAAAAATCTTTTTTTTTTTCAAATTTCTGGTACTTCTGGTATTCTCTTATTATTACAATTACCTAATTTCACTTCGAACATTTAATACAGCGCAAAATACAAAATATGAATTTATGAATATTATTAAATTAAAAATCGTCGAAATCTGTTTCATTAAAATATCATTCATAAACTTGCCAAAGGACAATGGGCACTTTTGTATGGAGTGCGTCCTATGGATGTAACACATTGTGACCTTTATCATTTTAAAGGTCTCGATGAGTACTATCTTTTATTGTATGAACAAAAGTTTCTATCGCGTGCAGGTAAGGTATTATGGACGTTAATGTAATCGTTAATGCATCTTTTATTTATCGTGTAACTTCGGAACGACGATACCAATTGAAGTCATATTTACACAATATGTTAAGTGTTGTTAGATAATAGTTTCTACTAATGAACGCATCCGGTAGGTGGCGCTGTTGTTAAGTTATTGGCAAAAAATCTCTATTTATTAAGCAAAATCGCTCATTTTCAAATGTAACATTGGCTTTTTGCAAGAAAATAAAATAACAAAATATGGACCGATAGGTTGCGCTGAATTGGAGTTATTAAAGGAGAATGGATCTTTTGTGCCATGAGTGTTTTGTGATTTTATTTTCTTGCAAAAATCCAATGCTACATTTGAATATGAGCGATTTTGCTTAGTAAATAGAGAATTTTTGTCAATAACTTGCCAACAGCGCCACCTACCGAATCTAGAACCGATTATTAGAAACTATTATCTAACAACACTTAACATATTGTGTAAATATGACTTCAATTGGTAACGTCGTTCCAAAGTTACACGATAAATAAAAGATGCATTAACGATTACATTAACGTCTATAACACCTTCCCTGCACGCGATAGAAACTTTTGCCCATACAATAAAAGATAGCACTCATCGAGACCTTTAAAATTATATAGGTTACAATGTGTTACATCGATAGGCCAAAATGCCCATTGTCCTTTGTTGTTTGCTTGTTGACAAAAAACAATAATTTACATTTGTACTATTTCATATTTAGGTACCTACATACATGTATGTATTTATTAACAAGTAAATACAATTCTTTTAAGAGAGCATGAAATAAGCAAATATATTTACTTCATACTAACATTTAAATACTAATAGTTTGTGAGGTAGAGTTGCGGTTTGAGAATTTTTGCTGGTTAACTCGGAGGCCGCACGACAAATTGCTCGCTATCGAGTTGCTAATATGCACAAAATTTAGAAACTCGCTCGTGTCTTCTTCGAAGCTAGTTGAGAAGCGAGTGATTTTACAGTTAACTTATGTATTCAGCTCGTTTGCTAGTACTCGTGTTGTTTGCTAGCACTCGTGTGGTTTAGGGTTAGCAAAATTTAATTGGCACATCTGTGTAAGTTTTAAAGCCAAGTACCCTGCTGATGCTGATGTAAATTGCAATTCAAAAATGGGAAGACATCATAAACGAAATCTGCTTTGCGTTCTGCATCAAAGGTCGACGACGTTCACAAATTTATAAATATCGACTGAATTTTTGACACAGTAAAGCGAGTCGTTCTTATAGACCTAGAGCCCACACCAAATTTTGAGGTGGATTGATAACCAACATATATGAGTATTAGGCTTAGTAAGTGTATATATCGTGGTATTGAAAACAACTGTCTAGCAGGTTTCTATTTCAGCCTTTGGGGGGATGGGGGTTTGAAAAAAGCTATTTTCCAATTTTTTTTTGTCAGAGGTATTACCACTTCAATAAATTTAAAAAAATATATGGCGTGATGCTCTGTCATTTTCTTTAAGTCAAAACGTCATAATCTTGGCAATACCACCAATAGAACTCAAGATATAAGCCTTTTAAGAGGACCTTATCGTCTTTTTCTTGGAGAATTATTAAACACAAAAAATCAACAAAACAAAGTCTCCAAAAAAATCGATAAAGGTTCGCTTAAAAAGCTAATATCTTGAGTTCTATTGGTCGGATCTCCAAGATTATGACGTTTGGACATAAAGAAATTAACAGAGCATCATAGCATATATTTCTTGAATTTATTGGAGTTGGTAATACCTCTGAAAAATTGGAAAATCGCTATTTTCAAAATCCACCCCCGCAAGAGGCTGAAGAAGAAACCTGACTTATGTTTTTGATTCGTGGCACTTACAAACCTTCATACTTATATTTTAGTTGTCAATCCACTCCTAAAATTAGACTTTTAGTGAAATAGTTTAAGCTGTACTCAAATCCCTAATCCATTATCCGCCCTCAGATCTGGTTTTCGAGATATTCCCGTAAGAAAATGAAATAAAAGGTATTCGCTATTTTTGAGGTTATTTAACAATTCGCGATAATTTCTTATTTTGCAAAAGTCATAAACAAAACAGACACTCCAATGTAATACAAATTTATTCTACAGAATCTTATATTCAAATTTCAGAATAATATCGTCAGAGCTCAAAAACCATGGTTTTCAGCGAAAACAAGGAACAAAATCGAAGACATTTGTACATTTTATGACTTCTTCTCTTGCAGTAGAAAAGCAAGTCACAATTTGTCTTATTTCACTTTTAATCACATACTTATGTATACTGGTTTTAATCTAAGCAGAGTATAGTGCCACTTGAATTAACAACACTTACTCTCTGACTATTTAAAAAATAAGTATACATAAAACATTTCACAACTAATAACCAAATGACAAAAAATATGATCTTTTGTGATAATAAGCAAGCTTCTAAAGAGCTCTGGGTCTTGTTCTTCAATATAGAATTTTGTTTAAACTTGAAATGTTTTTTATGTTAAAACGTTAAGAGTCAAGGTTATTAAAATAATATATTTTATTTAAAATACATTACTTGAGTAATTTTTTTTTTTTGAGAATATTTTTTTTTTTTTTGAAGTTTCTTAATAAAACAAACAAAATAGAATATGTTGTTCTTAACGTGATTATAAGATATAGATAATACAAAATATTTGTAACAAACGTTTCAATAGCAAGTTAGGCATTGCCAAGTAAAAAAAATCGGAGACAGTGAAAATTAAAATCGGAACTTTGCTCAATGTAATTTTTTCGAAGTCTCTGGTAAATTAATTTTGGCGATTACTTGATTTATTTTCTGATTAAATTAAAATTGGTAAATATTTGGTTTCGAAAAATGTTTTAACATTTAAATATTGGCAAAAAGAAGAGGATTTATTTCCGATGTAGAATTTGATGAACTATGATATTATACATATAAGTAAAAATATGTAACCTAGGTTTCTGAATTTGGTATTTTAAAGGTTTTATTTGAAACTTGGATTATTTGGTGTCGTTCTTGACAAACAAAAATTAATTGTTAAGGTTAAAAGTAAAAATACGTAAAAATACGTAAAAGTTCTAAAAATAAAAATAAATTAAAAATTTTGCATTTATGAATGTAGTAATTTAATTTAAAGATTCTATAATAAAAAAAAAAAACAATAAAAATAGAATTAAACGTGTAGTGCAAGAGAAACAAATAAAGTAAAAAAAGGCTTAGTTAAGAATATTAAAAAAATTAAAAAACCGAAATAAATTATATATTTTTTTTTTGACATATTTTTTTTATATGGTAAGTTATAAATTCAAATTCGTAAAAATTGAACTCGTCTATATGGCCAAAAATTGAAAACATTATTTTCCTCAAAAGAGTCTCCAACGATTTCATTAAAAAAAAAATAAATTTTACATTCTCAAAAAAATGGTTGTTTTTGGTACCTTTGGTAGAAAATTGTTTTGATTGTCTTTAAAACGGTTATGTTAATAGTTTTCATTATTTTTATGGTAAATCTTGTAAATGATTTAAATATTAATGCAATCCAACACTTTTAAAAACAATTTTTTTTTTCGAAACTCAATATTTTGAAAATTTTTATTATTTTAAAAAAAATTATGCAATTTAATTATTCTAATTTTTTTTATCTCGTAAACGTCACCAAGAATTTTGATTGAAACATTGGTGTGATATTCTATGAGTGCAATCGACTTTCTAATAAAAAAATATTTTATTTCTTCTTCTACTTCTCTTCGACGTTCTCATAACCGATCTAAATGTTGTTTGTATGTAGATGCTTCTAAAAAGTATAAATAATATTACATATCAAAATTTAAAAAAATATAAAAAAAAAAAAAAATAAAAAATTTTGTTTTGAAAATAAGATATTTGAAATTTGTTCATTTAATTTAATTTGTATGTGTATTGTACATAAATAATTACTATAAATTTGCTTTCCAACTGCTCCAATTTTTTTTTTTTAATTTTGTTTTCAGAAAGACTAAGTCGAATTTCTTCAACAATCGAATTTCTCATTATTGACTAGGGCCTTACTCTGTTTGTCCATCCATCTTCCATCTTTTGAAATAAAGTTACTTTAATCGAAATTTTTTGAAATATTTATTCCCGCGCAGAAAAACATTCTAGTTTTCGACATGGCACTAGAGAGTTTTAAATAGATTCTGGCGAGGCCCTAGCATGGCTGAGTAATGGCCAAAACTATGAACCCTTTTGCCTCGTCAGAAAAACCACTCCAGGCCCCAGACCAGCACAAACTAGATTTGTTCATATTTTTGCTAGAAACATTAAAAAAGTGTATTTTAGTATCGGTTGTGATCCGATAGTAAAATAACTCAGATCAAAAATAAAAACCTGAATAATAAAAACAATAGCGCAAATTCTTATGAATTTAATACGATATTAAAGCAATTTTAGTATGATACTGGGTATTTTTGTAAAATACTCTTATTATCATATTATTTGATTTAGTATCGTGTACAAAAATGCCTTTAATTTTTTTTGCAATTAAGACTAACTTCACAGGATCATTTCTGTAGTGAGTCTTCTTTTACTTTTGACGAAAAGTACAAAAATGCGCTTTATCTAAAATACATCCCATCATAAAAACAACCGGATATGAACCACTTAAGATGAACCATCTGGTATTAAGTATATACAGGGTGTCCCATTAACAATGGTCCAAACTGAAATTGGTGATAGGCCAGGTGATGAACTATCAGAATTTGGTAACTTTTCCATACCGAATCATAGCGGTTCTCGAGTAACGGCTATTTTTTGAAATTTGAAAAGAATCTAACTTTGAACCAGATTTTTGCTCACCCTGTCCATAATTGATTTTTGTTTTTTACAAATTTTGCATTAAAAAATTCACTTATAGTTTCACTAACTTTACTGAGTAAAATATTTTTGATTGGCATCACCATTTGCCTACAAATCATTAGTTAATATTGAACTTTGCCAAAATTAATTTTTGACTTCAATCTTCTGATGAGCTCCCTGAATAAAATTCGTATGGCTCAATACAGGTTTTATATTTCAAAAATTGCCTATTTTTCTGTAGTTTCAAAAAAGGTATTAAACTTGCCAAAGCTATTTTTAAATAGACAGTTATAACCGTTTGAACCCAATCAAACAGGTTCAAAATCAAACAAAAATAAAACATTTTTGTTCAAATATTTCGATAAAATTGGAATTTCACTTCAAATATAACTCCGAAAGAGCTGAATTTTGGTGGAGATCTTCGTTTTAATGTCATACGCATTTCTTAAATAAATACATTAAATTTTGACAAGGACTTTTAATTTTCTGTGGTGAAAGAGTATAAATCCAGTATATTTGAAAATTTTACGAAAACCATCAGGTTTTTTAAGAAGTGTCTTTGGAAAACATGTAGCTTATAAAATTCTACAGAAAAAAGACTAACTTCTTTTTTTCGTTGGAGCAAGAGATTTTGAGAAAACGGGGACAAAATGTGATTTTATACTTTGATGTGGTATTTTCCACACCGTTGCATTTGCGCACATTTGTCTCAAAATTTATTGGTCTTACGGAAAAATGTATCCTAATGGATTTTTTAGAATGCTATAAGCTACAAGTTTTCCAAAGACACTTCTTAAAAAAGCCGATGGTTTTCGAAAAATTTTCAAAAATACTGGATTTATATGCTTTCACCACAGAAAATAGAAGGTCCTTGTCCAAATTAAAGGTATTTATTTAAAACATCAAAACGAAGATCTCCACCAAAATTCAGCTCTTTCGGAGTTGTATTTGAAGTGAAATTCTAATTTTATCGAAATATTTGAACAAAAATGTTTTATTTTTTTTTTGATTTTGAACCTGTTTGATTGCGTTCAAACGGTTATAACTGTCTATTTAAACATAACTTTGGCAAGTTTAATACCTTTTTTGAAACTACAGAAAAATAGGCAATTTTTGAAATATAAAACCTGTATTGAGCCATACGAATTTTATTCAGGGAGCTCATCAGAAAATTGAAGTCAAAAATTAATTTTGGCAAAGTTCAATATTAACTAATGATTTGTAGGCAAATGGTGATGCCAATCAAAAATATTTTACTCAGTAAAGTTAGTGAAACTATAAGTGAATTTTTTAATGCAAAATTTGTAAAAAACAAAAATCAATTATGGACAGGGTGAGCAAAAAACTGGTTCAAAGTTAGATTTTTTTCAAATTTCAAAAAATAGCCGTTACTCGAGAACCGCTATGATTCGGTATGGAAAAGTTACCAAATTCTGATAGTTCATCACCTGGCCTATCACCCATTTGAGTTTGGACCATTGTTAATGGGACACCCTGTATAGTTTAAGACAGTAAATTACAATTTTTGATTAATTTTAATGAAAAGTTCAAAAAGCCTTTGGCGTGGAGCGGGGTGGGTGGTTGAAAATAGAGATTTTCGAAAATAAATACATATATGATTATCTTGACAGGATTCGCAAGAGCGTGAAATTTTTACCTTTTTTTTTGAAACCAAAACTGATCAATTATAATAAAAGTTAAAATTTGTATTTTTCGATTCATCGATTCAATTTATTTAGTTAAAATTTTGCATATGTATCAATAACGATAGTGCTCAGTCTGATAGGATGCAGAAATTGTCCAACAAGCTCTTACTAGCGAGAACCTCACGAGAGTATGAAACATTTTCCTCGTCTAAATTTTACTTACTGAAAACTTGCAAGGGCTTGACGTGTATTTGACAAGTTTTCCTCGTCTAGATTTTCCCTAAAGAAAACTGACTAGTGCCATGTCGAAACTAGACAGAAACTGGGCACTTTTCCAGCCGCGTTTCCAAAGTCAAAATTTGGAAAAGGAAATTTGAATATTGAAAAATGAATATTCTTTCTTTTTCAGATTTTGAGCTTGGAAATTAATTTTTAAAAACTGTCAATTAAAGAAATTTTTATTTAAAAAGAAAACTCAAAATTGGGTTTCTGAGTTTAAGATAAGCTATAGGAGAATAATGTGGGTGTGACCATTGTTTTTCAATAGTGTTGTTTCTTCTTTAAGTCATCTTTTTTACCAAATTGCCCCTACCATCTTAACGGGGATATACAATACATAGACCCCCTTCCGGTATGATTGTTCTATTCTTTTGGCCAAACTTACACGCTCCAGTAATTTGATGCATTAAAGGCAACTATTCTTTATTGGACATTATACTGTTTGATAATACTAATTGTTATATTAAATTTTGTATCGCTTAATTTTGAAATGCTGTATTTTGGAAACCATTGGGTCTACAGAGATGGTTTTGGGCTCAAGTTGGAGCAAATTTAGTTATTTTGAAATCAGAACAATGTGTTTATTAGAAATTAGTGCTTTAGGACTAAAATCCCAATAACAAAAAAAAAAAAAAAAACGCGAACAAATCGCGGTTTTCTTGATTTTTGACCATGAAGGTTATTTATTAGGTCAAGGTTATTTATTAGGTCAACATCCTGAACAATTCAGTAAAAAATCAGTACTACCAGATTTGAAGCAAACGGTTCCTTCCATACAAACGACAAGGTAACTGGACTACAGAGTTGAGTCCTTGATTTAAATTATTTGTCGTATACTGAAGAGTCTTAAAAGTAGAAAATAATATTTTAATTTTTGAAGCTCAACTCCTCGTAATCGTTGAAACTTATTCAATGATTATTTGGATGCCAAAATAAAGCTATGATAAATTTTTTATTTCTAAACAAATTTTATTTTTTTCCAATCGTCTAGATAAAATGATTTTTATTATTACTCAATGAATCAATGATCATTGAGTAATAAAAACATTTTATGTGGAAGGTTGGCCGAAATATTTTTGTAAGGTGGAAATTATAAATAAGTTTTATATTGTTTTTGCATCAAAATAGTCATTGAAATAACATTACATTCTAAAAACCTCGAAAATCAGTATTTTTTAATAATGAGTTGCAAATGAAAGTAATTCAGCTGGTGGATGCCTTAAAGATCTCTAGATTGTGTCTTGAGAATAATTTGAATTTAAGCTCGTATATCGTATTATTGCTGTTCGATCTTGCAGACTGTTTAAGTTTAAAACTATAAGTTGGCCACAGCTGTTAAGCAAAGTTTTTTTTATAAAATTTTGTTCATGCAGAAAAATTTAAAAATATGGCCTTTAATCAGAAAACAATAATAACAGTTTTACTAATAAAGTTGTTGTTTTCGATCGACCAAACCTTACTCAACAAATAACGTTTGTTTTCAAAACAAAAACAAATGACAACTATTAATCAACTCCAAAAATGCTGACATGTATTCATTCTCTGTTATAAAAAACTTACATATTTGACTTTAAACAGTCAAAAAGATAGTGGCATTATTATCATGTTTACTCCTACAATTTTTGTTTTGTTTGGGCTCAGGCTCATGTATACGCAAATATACAAACAACATTTTGTTCAAGGTCCAAATGAATTGGAACTGATCAACAAAAGTTTATACACTTATGTATTCCCGTACCATATTTTATTTAGAATTGACATTTTTTTTAAATTGATTCTCTGGGTTACAAATCGTGATGAACTTGCTGCGCATACTTCTTAATTTTTAAGAAACACTTTTTTTATTGCTGTGTAATTCTCGAACATGTTGTCTGATTTTTCAAATAATGCAAGAAGGATATGTACTTGTTTATATTGTAACGAAATATACTTTTTAAATTAAAAAAAAAAAATCGTTTATGAACACATTCAATTATTCAAAAAAAAAATATGTTAACTGATGCGTTTTACTGATTGCTATTATAACCGGATATATTCATCAATTCGCATTTTAAAAAATGTCTGAGCTCACAAGGGATTAACCAATTGTTGCTGCTCAATATCGAGTGTTGAGCAGTAATAAATATTGTACGCATAAAGCTGTATTGGCAATTATTGCGGTAAAATCCATTTTCAGGATAATGATTTTCTAGTATTAGTCCAAGCAAATTAGGATACAATTGAAGTATATATGGATGTAACATATAGCATCTTAGATTTTTATGGGATTTGATCAGAAAATATGTAAACAACAAGATTATGAGGTTGCTCCTGCTCAAAAAGGTGTGCTATTTGCAGGAAAAATCAAAACTTGCAAGAAAGTGCATTATTCTCTCCCTGTTTTTTGTTGTTTTCCTATATAACTTTGGAAACATGCATGTTAGGAAACTTTGAGAAAAAATTTGTTTCTTATAAAATTTTTCACAAGATGACATTTATATGAAACTTTCTGGTGTTATATTTTTGTTGCTATACAGTGTTGAAGTCAGAAAAAAGCTGTTAAAAACAGAGTAGTTTTGAATGTGGACTCAGATACTCTAGGGAATTACAAATGAAATATTGAAACCCTATTCAAATCGGTGTGATAGGTTCTGCATGATAGGAAATGGTAATTAAGTGCACCGCGAAATGTTTGCATCAAATCAATGCTGTGGTCAAAGTTAGACATTAAAGCTGTCGCAAATTTTGTACACATACTTGGAACCCTTAACTATCGTAAAGTATCTTTATAATATTTATTATTTTATTATTTTATGTCACTTTTGTAGCGATTTTAAAAGTGCAAAAAATTGTAAGAAAAATGCTTTTTTTAATAAATACAAATAGTTATTTTATTAAAAAAAAAACATTTTTCATACGATTTTTGCTCTTTTAATATCGCTACAAAAGTTACTTAAAAAAAAATAAAATAAAGGTCAGAACGATACTTAACGATAGTTAGGGGTTTCGAGTATGTGTACAAAAATTTGCGACAGCTTTAATGTCTAACTTTGACCACAGCATTGATGCAAACATTTCGCGGTGCACTTAATTAACATCACCCCTCATGCCGAACCTGTCAGACCGATTTGAATAGGGTTTCAATATTTCATTTTGTAATTCCCTAGTGTATCTGAGTCCACATTTATAGTAGAATTGGACGATTTTTTATCTTTCAGTTTAGCGCTTCAAAACTACTCTGTTTTTTACAGCTTTTTTCTGACCAACGTTGTATATCAACAAAAATATAAAACCAGAAAGTTTGATATAAATGTCATCTACCTAGTGGAGAATTTCATTTCAAACTAAATTTGTTTTAACATTTTTTTTCCTAACATGCATATTTCCAAAGTTATATAGGAAAATAACATAAAAAAGGGAGAGAATAATTCACTTTCTTGCATGTTTTGATTCTTCTTGCAAATAGCACACCCTTTTGAGCGAGAGCAACTTAATATTCTCTTTGTTTATATTATTTCTGATCGAATACCACAAAAATCTAAGATACTATATGTTACATACATGCCAAAATCTAATTTGCCTAGACTTTATTTTGTGTTTTATATTTTCTGTATTTCTATATACTGAGAATTTAAGTTAGAACAGTTTTTATAGCTAATAAAATTTTCTATCAAAAGGCGTTTTTCTTTTTTAGCTCAGAAAAGAGTTCTGAACAGAGTCCGAGCATATCGAGCATGCTCCGAACATCTGGTTCTGAGCGCTCAGAATTATTTTTGAAACACACCTGAACACTAAGCTGTCACTTTTTTTTCAATTTCACCCATCAAATGCTTGTGTTCAGCATTCAACTCGGTCTGCTCAGTTATTTTATTCTGAGCTCATAGAGCGCGCTCTGAACAAGCTCAGAGCACGTTCAGAATGAAAAAAGAAACACAAATTTGAAGCTCTGAACGTTCAGAGGTAAAAAGAAACACAATTTTTTGTTTGACAGTTCAGGCTCTGCTCTGAACTAAAAAAGAAAAACGCCTAAAATTGGTGCAGGGTTAGTTTACAGAATCATAGATTTTTAATTTTTTTTTAAATCCACATTATATTTTTTAATATAAAAAACTTCTATTTATTATCGACATTATATCACATTTGCCCTATTAAATACTCAAATTCCTGTCTTATGTTGAAAAATTGTTTATACAGGGTGATTCACCTAAGTTGTTACAAAAACGTCCCTTATTTTGGCGGACACTTTGTGGCGGAATCGAAAAAAGTTGATATCAGTTTTTGTAGCTTATTAAATGCTAATTTGTTGCTCAATCCAAAAATTTGTAGCTCGCTGAGTTTTTGAGTTATTGAAAATTCCGCTAAAATAAGTTTGAAGTTAGCGGACTTAGTCGAAAATAATAAAAATTTTGAAATAAAATTGGTACCCAAATTTGTAGCTTTTTTAATGCTCTTAAGTTCTAAAAAATTAAATTCTGTAACTATAATAGTTTTTTAATTATTCAAATTTCCGCTAAAATAAGTCTGAAGTTAGCGCACGAACATTCGAAAACGACAATTTTTTTGACGTCCAAAATTGTAGCTTTTTAAATGCTAATTTGTTACCCAATAATAAAATGCTCATCTCTTAAGGGTAATTTTTTATTTGAATTTTAAGTTTAAAAGGTGCACTTCCGGTACGCTGAAGCTGGCGGACAAAATCTAAAAAAATGAGATTTTCAATTTTTTTCTTTTGCCAGAATTTGTAGCTTTTAAAATGCTGATTGCTGGCCCAAACCTCAAATTTGTAGCTCTTACGGTTTATTTAATATTTAATCAATTAAAAAATCCCCAGTAAAAGCTACAATTTCTGGTAAAAAAAAGTTCAAAAATTAAAAAAAAAATTTTAATTTTGACCGTTAAAATCTTATTTTAGCGGAATTTTGAATAACAAAAAAACCGTGCGAGCTACAAAATCATGGTTTGCGCAGTTGATCTAGTTCAGAGAAGCTTCAAATTGTGTCAAAAAAAATTTATTTTTTTTCATTTTTTTTAGATTTTAGAAGGTCGTTTTTTTGCTAACTTTTGCCAGCCGAAACTTAAATATTAAATAAACCAAGCAAGAGAAAAAAATTGAAAATCTAATTTTTTTAGATTTTTTCCGCCAGCTTCAGCGTACCGGAAGTGCACCTTTTAAACTTAAAATTCAGATAAAAAATTACCCTTAAGAGATGAGAATTTTATTTTTGGGTAACAAATTAGCATTTAAAAAGCTTCAATTTTGGACGTCAACAAAATTGTCATTTTCGAATGTTCGTCCGCTAACTTCAGACTTATTTTAGCGGAAATTTGAATAATTAAAAAACTATTATATTTACAGAATTTATTTTTTTAGAACTTAAAAGCATTAAAAAAGCTACAAATTTGGGTACCAATTTTATTTCAAAATTCTTATTATTTTGGATTTAGTCCGCTAACTTCAGACTTATTTCAGCGGAATTTTCAATAACTCAAAAACTAAGCGGGCTACAAATTTTTGGATTGAGCAACAAATTAGCATTTAATAAGCTACAACAACTGATATCAACTTTTTGCGATTTCGCCACAAAGTGTCCGCCAAAATAAGGGACGTGTTACAAAAAACTTGAGCGTGTAGGTTTAGTCGAGAGAAGAAGACAAATTATTAAAAAACAACGGCAACACCTGCAATGACCTGATATAAGTTTTTGCAAAGCCAGAAATCCCTTCTTTTATTTTCTATTTTAATAAATTTGTTTTAATGACCAGTTTTTGAAAAATTAATTTTCAAACTAAAAAAAAAAAAATGTTCAAACAATTTCTTATCATAATTTGTACGTTATTAAGTTCTATTTTTGTTTTTAAAATTCATTGTTCTTATCAATTTTTAGTCAAACACTGAAAACTGGGTGGTTCTAGGACTTTTACTCTTCAAGATATTAAGAAAAAAAAAAAAAAAAAAAAAAAACAACTTCCTATTAAAAAACAAGAAAAAACGAGGTTGATGTTAATCAGCCGGTTGCTAAAATGATAAATGATCGGATTCTTCTTAGTCTTATAAAAAAGTTGGTTCATTTATTTTTCAATATCTTGAAAAGTACAAGTCGTAGAACCATCTGGTTTTCAATGTTTGGCTAAAAATTGATGAGAGCATTGAATTTTGAAAACAAAAATAGTACTTAATAACGTAAAATTTTATATAAAAACGGTTTCAATATTAAAATATTTTTTTTTTTAATTTTGAAAATTAATTTTTCAAAAACTGTTTATTAAAACAAATTTATTTAAAAAGAAAATAAAAGAAGGATTTCTGGCTTTTCAAAAGGGCCATTGTAAGTGTTGCCGTTGTTTTTTAATAGTTTGTTTTCTTTTTTAAGTCATTTTTTTGTGAAGATAATTGCTCTTCCCGCCTTAACGAGGGGGAATAGACCCCCTTCCCATACGATTTTTTTCTTGCCTTGACTAAACCTACACGCTCAAGCTTTTTTACACACCTTAGGTGAATCACCCTGCTTATCTCTAAAACTTACTAAAAAAGCAGTACCTACCTTATCAGTGAATACTGAATGTTATCAGCAGATTTTGACTAACTTGTTCTACAAAAAAAAAAAAAAACAATAAATTAAATCTGAACTCTAAGACTATGGTGGCGCAACGTCTTATTAAACGATCAATTAAAACAAAACGCCTTCGGGACTTAGCAACCTATTTTAGCAACTATCGCTTATATTAAAATATTTAGCTAGCCAGACAAAACAAAAATTAATTAACACATGTCAAACTAAAATAAATAAATTGTCCTATAGAAAGCTATTTGTCTTAGTAATTGCAACAAAAACCATCTTTAATTAAATTATGTATATGAAATTCAATTCCAAAAAAACTGATTGGCCAAATTTGTCAGTACAATTAATAAACAAATTTATTTTATTCGATAGCTCAAAAATATTTTTGACCTTTCCCATAGAAATTAACGAAAACAAAGTGATAATTCGCATCGGTAACGATAATTTGATGGTCAGTTAAGCCTCGGACCGTACTTGCTCTTCATCTAAAGTAAACATTTGTTCCACTGATAGTTTAGCTGATGATTGAAAATTCGGCTCTGAGTTTGTTAATTTTTTCTTCACATTTTTTTTTTTGTTTGATTAGAATTTTATCGACCACTGTGAATAATCTCCGATTGGCTTCTTTTTATGGGGTTATTAAAAAAATAATGTCTATTTTAAGTCTGACTAAATAAACAAAACTTTCAGACTTAGATTGAGGCCGTTGATCCGCTGATCATCGACAAATTTGAACTTCCGATGCTGTGGTGTAATCGGAACCTTCATGGTGGTAAATAGTTTTGTGTTTCATATAAAATTGGCATAAACAGAACTTGAATATTCAATAAACTATACCTATAGTCTTATTTCAAAAAAAAGAAAACAAAATCTTAACTTCAAAATCTGTTTGCTCACACTTTGATATTGTCTAATGTCACAAATGGCCGCCATTTGTGACATTAGTTTTTATTAAATATCCTAGCTTGGCTCTGACAAGGTTTGCGAGGTACAAAGTGTGAAGTAATTCTTTTTGTGTTAAGAATAGTTTTTACGTTCAGAATTGTTAATATCAAAAAATGTCTATTAAAATACAATTTTGTTCTGTTTTACCTAGATAAAATGTTGAATATTTGTTTTAACTAGATAACCCCAAAGACGTTGTCCTGTCTAAATTATTCAATTTATTTGTTTGTGAATTTTTGAAATGCTATTCAAAATCTGTAAAAATCGTTCAAATGCGAAACAAACCTCTAAATGATTTTATTTCTTCAACTAAATTTGTAATCACATTAAATCTTACATAAATGTACTTGGTTTGTTTTGATTGTTTGCTTGAAAATCACCATTCTCTTTCCATTGCAATAATTTATGATACTTAAAATTTTTGGTGTCTGACGCGTAAACAAACAAAGCTGATAGTTTTACAACATGTAGTACAGTGCCTCATATCTGTCATTTATATAAATTAAATGCCATATTAAATTTTTTTAAAAATTTAATAAAATAAAAAAGTGCGTATACGCCGTAGTGTACCACTATGTTTTATGGGTTTTATATGGCATTGCTTTGTTTGTTCATCTACGGTGAATTTGTTAAGTGTTTTACTTTTTTGACACTAAACCAACACATATAAATTGTAAATGTCATATTGCTCCATATTAAATAGAATTTGTAAATATTTTCTACCGCAGCTGCCACCTAGCGGTTCCAGGTTTTGTAGTTTTATTTGCTGACAATGAACCAACTTATTGTTAATATTAGTCATTTTGTTCCATTACCTAATATAGATATTCTTAATTACTCGACCACAGCGCCACCTATATTTTATATATTTTGTTATTTTCTTTTTTGACACTAAGCTAATATACAATAATATTCGCGTAAGATGCAACATAAAGTAAGAGCGTGTTGAGTCGAGACATGAAATGGGTGAGATGGTCTACGAGTATATCCCTCCGTTTAGGCGGGAGGGGCAATTTTCTAAAAAAAAATTGACTTAAAATAGAAACAAAATTATTTAAAAAAAAAACGGTAAAACTTGCAATGCCCTGCCATATATTTTGGAAAACCAGAAATCTCTTCTTTAATTTCCGTTTTAAATAAAGTTGCGATTGTGAATGTTTTTAAAAAATTAATTTTCAAACTCGAAATTTTGAAAAAATAAATTTAAAAACAAAATTCAAACTATTTTTTTTCAAAATTTTACGTTGAGTACTATTTTCGTTTGAAAAACTCAATGCTCTTATTAATTTTTAGTCAATCACTGAAAACCACATGGGTCTAGGACTTTAACTTTTCAAGATATGAAAAAATAAATGAAGCAACTTTCTCAAAAACTAAGAAGAATCCGGCTAAATGATTATTTCAGCAACCAGATATATCATCAACCTCATTTTTTCTTGTTTTTACTAAGATGCTGGTTTCTTTATTTTTTAATATCTTGAAAAGTTAAAGTCCTAGAACCATGCGGTTTTCAGTGTTTGACAAAATATTGACAAGAGCATTAAGTTTTGAAAACAAAAATTATGCTTAACTACATAAAATTTTGAAACAAAATTAGCTTGAAATTAAATAAAAAAAACTATTTTTTTTTTTTTCAAAATTTCGAGTGTGTACATTAATTTTTTAAAAACTATTCACAAACGCAACTTTGTTAGAAATGAAAATTAAAGAAGAGATTTCTGGCTTTCCAAAAAGGTATGGCAGGGCCTTGCAAGCTTTACCGTTGTTTTTAAATAATTTTTTTCCGTTTTAAGTCAATTTTTAGAAAATTGCCCCTCCCGCCTAAACGGAGAGAAAAAGATCCCCCTCCCATACGATTTTTTTCTTGTCTTAATACAGCCTACTCGTTACAGCTTTTTGGTGCACCTTATACCAATCACCCTGTATATACACATTTTCAAAAATAAAGTCTGGTATGCCTTTATTTAGTATTTAATAAAATACAGTTTAAGGCAAATTAAAAAAAATATTCATTAGCCCGTTTTCAAGATATTAGATTTTCAAAAAAAAAAAAAAATCAATATTTTTTTAAAAATCCAAAAATAATTTTTTCGAAAATTTGTATAATGCAAAATTGATTGAATTTTAAAGGAGCTCTTGCATACAAATTTTGACAAACGACGAATTTGAAAACCAAAAAACCGCTTCTATGACAGATACCGTTAATAACCGTTATTGGTACAATTTGTTTTCATACAAATATTGACCATACCTTAAGTAATATGTAGAGTATTTGTTGTTTTGTTGTTGGGCTTTAGATCAATAAATGAAATAAGTTTTTTTGTGTTCACGACGTTTCGTCCATGTCTATGGACAACATCAGGTGTAAACCAAAAAGTAATAAATAATTAAATTTATATAATTAAAAACAAAAACAGAAAGTTTAACCAATCGGAAAACAGGACTAAGTACTCTGAAGTAAGACTAACTTGATTGATATTTAGTTTTCCAAAAAAAAAAAATTTGATTTTTTTTTTAATTTTCAAATTTTTTTTTAAATTTTGGTTCACAATAATTTTTATACTATTTATACATTTTACCATAAAAAAAATGAAAAATTTCAACTTAACTGTTTTCGAGAAAATCAAAAGCCAAACTGGAGGTACCAAAAATATCCAATTTTTATTTATTTTTTTTTGATTTTTTCAACAAAATCCTCGGACCCGTTTTTGAGATAAACATTATTTTACTTTTTTTTTTGTTTGGCAGGGACCGTTATTTTTGGTCCTAAAAAAAAATTTTAAAAGCGTGTGGGTATATTAGTAAAAAAAAAACACTATGTACCAATTTTGAAGAAAATCCCTCCAGCCTTTTAGGCTGTAGGGGCGAGGACATAGAGACAGACAACTAAAAAGTACATGTCACTGCTTGGACATGGATTTTTGCGACTCCATTGGATTTTTTTTAGACATGTTCCATAGTCCGGCCATCGTTCATGGCCTGTGAAGGCGGCATGTAAAGAACCTCTATTTTTTGGCTGTTAAAGCTATTTTATATTGAAAACATAAATTGATTGTTGAAATGCCCTAAGGTGCCAGTTTAAAAAAATTATATAACTTCCTTCTTGTTTTCGAAATATCGAATTTTCCAAAAATTATTTAAATTTTTTTAAGCTCATTTTTTTAAATTAATGTATGCAAACATTCAAAGTTTCTAGAAGCTTCTGAATAAACAATTTGATCAAAATCCCTTATGCAGTTTTCGAGAAAGTAAGAAATCGAAAAAAAATGGACGAACAGAAAATTGACTGAAAAGTCAAAATGGCGGAAAACCTGCACGAATATGATTGCCATAAAACTCTGATTTAAGCTTCCTGTACCAATGAAATGAACTACCCATTGCTATCTAACTAAATATGACTTAACATGCATATGAATCCATTCATACAACTTATTCGAATACGAAAAAAAAACATAGAAACACTCATTCTCGTTTATTGTAGATACCTGGAGCTTGCATTTACTTTTCACTCTGCTTCAAAATAAAAATAAACTATAACCATGCGAATAAGAATGTGATGGGCAAAACGCTTGAGAAATCAATGTAAACAAGTTGACATCAACTTTAATCCACGATCACACAGGGATGTCATGTGGGCTTATCATATAAAACTAGAGCAGATATGAATTATATGGCTTAACATTTTGTGCATGTATTGTATGGGTATCTGTCTATATCTCTATAAGGGGGCTCTTGACTCTTTTAAGTCACTTTGATTATGGGTAAAGTATCTGTGGATTTGCAGTATTTTGTCTGTGCTGCTAACTTTTAAGCTGCAATTAAGTTTTTTATTATTTAGGTTATCATTGAAATTTAATTCTATGGACAAAAACGCTTATGTAGCATGTTTTTTTTTTGTAGTGGTTGTTTATTTAATTTTTGTCTCAGACATTTATAAACATAAACAAATTTATTTTTTTAGGATAGCAAAAACATAAAAACATAAAAGATATAATACGTTTTCTGATTGACGTGAGAGTGCTTTCAATCCAAATAGAAAAAATAAAAGAGGACATAATAAACAAAAGAAACGAAAGAGAACCGATAAAAATAATACAATATGGCATTTTGTTATTGTTTTGAACATTTAACCGGAAATGTTGCTTTCAATGTCAACTGAGAAAGAGTTTTCGATACAAAAAAAAGGAAATATAAGACAAATACAAAAATGTACTGCCTGAGTTCAACGCATAAAGACACTAAACTGAAGCAAAGAAAAAAATGGGTTTGAAAGAAGATGACTTGTGAAACAAGAGAGAATTTTTGTGGTTTTTCTTGTTTGCTGGGTTTGTTTCCTAAAACAGTTTTTAAATGTTAGGTTATGAAAGTTATATGTGGACTAAATTTTTCAACATGTATTTTATGTAATTCAGGACCTTACATATCATACATTTGACGTAAAGCATATAGCCAGCCCACGATTCATTGAAGGTTTATTTATAACCATGAAAAGGTTACTAAAATTATCATTTTAAAAATAATCTGGCATATCACCAAGGGATGCGGACGTCCCATAAAACAACCCTTTCAAATAGCGTGACTAAGGGGGATAAATAAATCTGAAATACATTTTTCGAATTTAAAAACGATTGAAGAGTGATGGAGAAAAATGTTGTTTACACAAGAACTAGAATTATGTACATAGATAATTAGTACATGAATGGATGCTATAATAATTATAGTTAAACAAAAAATATGGACCTTAAAATTTTCAAAGTCTGCAGATTGCTTTGAATTTCTGCTCTTCAGCACTTTTCATTTCATTTATTGTATTTTAAATTTAAATGTTAAACCTATATGTATGTTCCTATTGGATTAACTCTTTATGTGGAATTAAGAGATAAGTTCAACTTGAATTTTCATTAAGCGACCTATACCCATCGAGGTACTAAAGGAGTTTTAGATGGCAGTAATAAAGCGTATGGATTGTTTAAGTCTATGTCTAGTAAGAGGTGGTTAAGGGTGGTTAAGGTTGCCATAATTAAGAGTTCGATTTTTTTTTTTCAATTATTTGATCTAGCTCTAATAAAAGATAAAAGCAAATTAATTAACTTTTTTTTTAAAGTTCAGAAATTCAGTGTGGGGTAGGTTAAGGTAAACAAAGTCTAGGATTTTTTTTTTAAAATAATAATTAGGAGTTCATATTTTTTACAAACAGGAATGTTGTGAATTTAGTCGCCCGTAGCGTAATATTTAGTGCGTTGGACTGTCACGCTGGAGGTCTGGGTTCAATTCCTAGCCTCGTCCACATAAAACCGTTGAGAGTTGTTGTCACTAGGCCCTGGTTCTTCATGAGCTGTTGCGCCACCCAATTTATTCGTG
The DNA here is from genome assembly GCA_949320155.1 of Melangyna quadrimaculata. Taxonomy (NCBI): domain Eukaryota; kingdom Metazoa; phylum Arthropoda; class Insecta; order Diptera; family Syrphidae; genus Melangyna; species Melangyna quadrimaculata. The sequence continues at coordinate 14,843,653 of OX439484.1, read as the reverse complement.
TTTTTTGTGGTGTGTGGTGGCCAGCATTAAAGAATTTGTATAATATCAACAATCTTAGGAAGGTTCAAAGAACAGCTAGCATTGGCACCCTTGGGGCTATTCGATCCTGTCCAACAGATGCTTTAGGAGTTTTTCTACACCTTTTACCATTAGATTTACACATTAAATACCTAGTATCTTGCAGCGCGATAAGACTAAAAGAATCGAACTCCTGGTTTGCCAAACCCTATGGGCACAGCAACATCACGGGTTTAATTCCTACCGAAATGTTTTCGACTCCGACTGATTACTGCACCCCTTCAATGAGCCTCGGTAAAGATTTTAAAGTTATATTCCCATCCAGAAATGATTGGAATGATGACGTCGTGACGAAAGACTTCGACACAACTATCTTTACTGATGGGTCAAAGATGGAGTGCGGTGTTGGTGCGGGTATTTTCTCAGAGTCCTTAAATATATCCAGGTCTTTTCGGCTACCTGACTTTGCTAGTGTCTTTCAGGCTGAAGTACTGGCGATCAGGGAAGCATGCAAGCTACTTAAACAAAATCCAAACCAGAACCGAAATACAGCTATTTTCTAAGACAGTCAAGCGGCTGTCAAAGCCATTAATTCGGCTACATCATCCTCAAAATTAGTACGACAATGCCAGGAAGAGCTTCTGAGTCTGAACACTAACCTCAGGGTCACTCTTATCTGGGTTCCGGGTCAGAGTGGCATTGAAGGGAATAAACGAGCTGACGAGCTGGCCAGGCAAGGTTCAGCCCTTCATAACTCACTTGCGGAAAGAGTCAGTATTCCTCTCGGAGTTATGAAGGGCAAAATATTCTCAATTTTTCTCTCAGAATCTAATCGTAGGTGGAATAGTTTAACTAACTGCATTATTTCTAGAAAAATCTGGCCTACCTATAATAAATCCCGAACTATTAACCTAATGTGCAGACCCAGGCGAGACATAGCAAGGATTGTTGCAACATACACTGGACACTGGCCAATAGGAGAACATGCGGCGAAGCTTGGCATCCCCTACAGTACTCACTGTCGTAGTTGTGGGGACCAGCAGAAAAGGAAACAGTCTTTCACTTCCTCTGTAAATGTCCCGCTTTGGCCAGAATGAGGCAGCAATCTTTTGGGAAGCCCTTTTTAGACGACCTTAACGAACTCTCCGGAACGAAGATCAAAGATTTGACTTCTTTCCTCAACGCGACGAAATGGATCTAGGATTTACTTCGGTTCCTCTTGCACCGTCTTCTTCCCCAAACGCCTATGACTGCGAGCTAGCAGACTAACGGTTTTTGAAGGTGGCTCATGGTGCACGAGGACCGGACGATCACACAATTAGGCCGATCTCCGCTTCAATACCAGTCAACAAGTGTCTAGGTGGCACAGTGTAGATGGGTCTTAGTTGCGGACTTCGACCCTTTTGAGTGTTTTCCTATTTTCAAGTTCAAGAATGTTTCAATGGATCTAGAACTAATTTCGGTTGTCTTTGGCACCATTTTCTTCTCCAAACTCCTATGACTGTGAGCTGGCAGACTACTGGTTTTTGAAGGTGGCTCATGGTGCACGAGGACCGGAGGATCACACGGTTGTGCCAACCTTCGCTTCAATACCAGTCAACAAGTTGCCTAGTTGGCACAGTGTAGATGGTTTTTAGTTGCGAACTTTGGTCCTATCGGGTGTTTTTCCTATGTCCAAATCCTTAATAAGTTTCATCTCATGTCTAAATCCAATAAAAGCGTCTGGTCATACAGGCGGGTGGTACTTTCTCTGGTAACCACAAGTCGTGTTGTGCAAACAGACGGAGGTGTACAGAGATTACCATATCCGAGTGTGCGACTAGACGATCACCCTAAGGGATCAGATCGTATGCGTTCCGGGCAAATCAGCAAATTGCTTAGCGTAGCATACTGCAGCTGAACTCGGGCGTAGGCGATGATCCGTTGGGAGATCTATCACCAAATACGCTCTTTTTCTTTAAAAATGTTCTTTTAACCCACAGGTCAAACGAGTTATGGTATCAAAACGGCGCATTACAGCGTTAATTGGGTCATCGAGCAAGGATGCTTGTGACCGCCTACCTACCTACCTACCTCATGTTTTTTTGTTTAACATTGTGAATACAATATAAGAAAATTGTTAAAAATCTAAAACTTATGAAAAATAAAGTACTCGACTGGATTCTAGAACGAAATGACAACCTTAACGTAGACATAAATTGGCGATGTATGTTTATTATTGGTACATAATACGTTAGAGCTCGATATAAAGTATGCCATCTGATTTGTTTCGTAAATATCGTTAGAGCGGTTTTCTTATACGTTTATAAAAACTCTTGAACATTTTTGAAAATAAAATTTAGTATGCCAAATTTCAGTATCATAAAATACAGTTAAAAATACAGTACATAAATTAAACAATCACTTACCCGTTTTCAAGATAATGAATAAAAAATTTTTTTTTTTAAATCCAAATCCAATTTTTTTCGAAAACTTTGTTAATGCGGAATTTTGGTCGTAATCAGTGAAATCGTTAACGAAAAATTTGAAAAAAAAAATCGATTCTATGAGAGGTAGGTACCGTTAATAATCATTATTGGTAATATTTTTTTTTTCCCAAAATATTTAACATACCTACTCGTAATAGTTATTCGATTTTTTTTTTTTCAAAATCGTTATAGCCGTCTTGATATAAATAAACTTTTTTCATAATGGTTGTATGGCAGGTACCGTTATTTTTGAGCTACAAAAATTTCTCTCTAAGGAATCACCTATGCAGTTCGACGTACAGACCCACAGACAAAATTGGGAGACCCACATTTTTCGAGTTCTCTATCATCGTAATGTTAGGGATAATTATTATCTCGGTTTTGCTTTATTTTACGAATCCAAAACGTGCAAGTAAAATGATGCGTTAGGATGATGTTTTCTTAAGAAATATATTTTTTTTTTAATTTTGTAAAATAGATACAAAACTAAATGAACCATATTTGCGAAATTTTTTTGATCTTAGCTTGTAAAAGCCCTTAAATTTTGTATCGAAATTATTTTATAGGCAGCGTTCAAAAACAGCTTGTTATGATATTAGAATGAATTTGACCAAGTTGTTTTCGAAATAAATTATTGAGTTATTTAAACAAAAATCTTTCTAAAATTTAAATCTTTTTAAAAAAATTTAATCTTTTAAAAGAATTTCAATCTTTTTAAAAAATTTCAGTCGTTTTAAAATGTACAATATTTATTTTTGGAAAATTTATTTTTAAACCCAAAATTAAGCAAAACTGAATTAAAAAGAGCATTGAATATTAAATATAGAAAAGAAGTACTTATTTACGTTAACTAATAAATTTTAATTTTTTTTTTCGTTTTTGAAATTTTGAATTTAAAAATTAATTATTTAAAAACTATTTTCTATTGATCTTTGCATTGCCTTTATTTTTTTTTAATAGTTTTTTTGGTACTCTGGTCTGCTTCGACCTCAATATCAAACTTTAAGCTCAAGATGTTTGTAAAATATTTAACATAAATACAATCGTATGTATGTTTGTGGTTCCTGGTACATCGTACATAAATACCCAAATTTTCAAAAAAAAAAAAAAATGTTTATATTAAAAAAAAAATAAATCCTTAAAACTTTAGAAAGAATTAAATTTAAAAAAATAAATGTTTTTACATTAAAATAAAAAAAGTAGGAATTCAAGAAAAAAAATAAGAGTTTGAAAAAGATTCAGAATTCAAAAAAATCAGAGCTTAGAAAAGATTAAGAATTAAAAAAAAATAAGAATTTAAAATTAAAAAAGAAAAAAAAAAAAAAAACGGGCACGGCTGGAACGCACAAACTTCCTTTCTTAGCTAACAACTTGAACTTAGCTTAAAATTGACAATATGTATTAAGAATTAAAAAAAAATAAGAATTTAGAATAAAAAAATAAGAATTTAAAATTTAAAAAAAAAAAAAGGGCACGGCTGGATCGCACAAACTTTCTCTCGTGGCTAACAACTTGAACGTAGCTTAAAATTTACAATGTGTATATGTAGTGGTTCTTTAACATTATGATATCATTTAAAAAGTTTTAAAAACAATTAAAAATATAAATTATTACTAAAAATTAATATAAATTAATTAAAATTTGTTTTCTAATAGCTAAAACAGATAGAGCTTAAAAAAAAGTATAACATCTGTTTTGTTTGATATATATGAATTTATGAAAAAAAATTTTAAAAATCGTTAGAGCGGTTTTTTTTAATAATTTTGTATATTATGTATAAAAATTCTTGAAAATTGAAACAAATTAAATTTAATATGCCGACTTTTAGTATTTAATTAAAAACAATTTTTCACAAAATTAAAAAAAATCATTAACCCGTTTTCAAGATATTGAATTAAAAAAAAATTTCAATGTTTTTTTAAAAGTCCAAAAATTGTATATGCAAAATTGTTAAAAATTCAGAGGAGCTCTTACATAAAAAATTTGGTTGAAATTGATACAGCCGTTAACGGTAAATTTGAAAACCAACAAATCGGTTCTATGACAGGTACCGTTAATAACCGTTATACATTTTTTTTTCTACCAAAATATAAAATGTACTAATTATAGTAGCTCGTAATTTTTTTTCCAAAATCGTTAGAGCCGTTTTTGAAATAAATCAATTATTGTATACCTATTAGTTGTATGGCAGGTCAAGGTACAGACAAACGGACAGACAGACAGAATTGCGAGACCCACTTTTTTCGCGTTCTCTATCATCGTACTGTATTTTTTTGCACGAATCCTAAACCTGCCCTATACTACGTACATATATCGCAAATAAAAAATAAGAATTTAAAATAAAAAAAAATAAGAATTTAAAATTAAAAAAGAACTAGAACCTTATAAATTAATTTAATATTTTTAACAAGATTTAAATTTTTTATTAAGATTGAATATTTTTAGAAAGACTGAACAATTAAAAAAAAAATTTAAAAAGATTGTAGATTTCTGAAAGATAAACATTTAAAAAGTTTGAAAATTTAAAAAAGTATGCATTTTTTTTTTAAGATTTTAGATTCAAAAAAATGAAAATTAACAAAATTAAATTAAACACAAATTTAAATTAAAAAAATGTTAAATGTAAAAAAAATATTCAATATTTCTTAATAAAAAAAAAAATGGGTGCTCTAAAAGATAAACTGTATAAACCCAATTTATTGTTTGTGTGTTTCTGTATTATTAGTTTCGTGAATTATATTCATTTAAGGTTATTCAGTTTGAAAACAGTACTTCTAGCTTGTTTAACTTGATTTATGTGAATTCTTCAGCATATTGTGAATGCAAAAATCTAAGTCGAATTTATTTGTCAGATAATAGATACTATTCTTGTTTGAATAAGTTCAACTTTTCTTGTTTTATCTCGTTTTAACGTTTTTCAAAATTATTATTCTGTTGAATATTTTTATAAACAAATGTTGATGTTAGAAAAGATGAAGACAAACGAGCAATGTTTTATTTCTGAGATTGTACTGTATTGAACATTTTTTAAAATATTGAAAATTTATAGAAATATTGAAAAATTTTATATTAAAAACATAAGTTGAAATTTTTTAGAAAGTTAAAGGTGTTTTTAGCTTTTTAAACAGGTATAACATGCCATTGTAAGTGTTAGCATTGGTTTTTAAGTAATTTTTTTTTCAGAAAATTGGCTAATAGACCCCCCTGTCATATACGATTTTTGAATTTTATCAATCCAACATACCTGTCTATCTTTTTGTCACATCTTATGCGAATCATCCTGATATAAATCACAAATAAAAACAAATTCTTACAAAATCAATCGATTTCTCCTATTTTTCAAGTAACAATATACGTAGGTAATTTAATTTGCCTCGGTCAATGATACTTTTATCTTTTAATTTTTCCAAGAATTTCTGCGTCACTCCTGCTCATAATATCGAAGACACTGTCCCATCAACAAAACAAAAAAATAATAAAACAAATACCTACCTCATTATTTGCAAAAGTCAGGCGTTATCATAATATACTCGTAAAATGCCATCCCTGGCAAATTTTTTTGTTCCTCAACTACTCAAAACCTACCTACTTACTTTTATTTGTCATCCTTATCACATTTGCCGTCATTGATCTGTGTTGTCGTTGTTGTTATGAACTGATTGCCATCGCGTCATGATCGAGGCACAAGTGTCGTAGCACATTCTTCAGAGTGCGTGAACGCATGCTTAGTCGTTGTCGGTATCGTCTCGTCGTTGTTTGTCGGTAATTTTGTTTCAATTATTCTCCACTTCCACTCTGTGTACTCTGTCTCTCATGTTCATTCACTTTATTTAGTGTTCTGTGTATTTTAACAGCCACTACAACCTCTGTGTGTGTATTTTGTATATTTAAATTTGTTATCATCAGTTTAATCACAGAGTCCACAGAAGCAACAACAGAAGTGCGAACGATGACAATAATTCAAAGTTGTTAATACACCATCAACAATCATCATCAAATCATATGTTCGTGAATTGAGAATGAGAATCCGAGATTCCCCGAGTAAAGTTGACAAAAACTTGTAACGGTGGCGCGGGGAAATGTTTGTGTTTTTCTATAATCAAACAAGTGCTACTGCTGCTTCTTCTACTGCTGTTTGCTCTAGTGCTATTGAATAGAAACCGTTTTATTTGTTATCTTCCCTCTCTATCGCTGCTGCTGTTCTGTTATGTGTGCTTCTCATTAATTTAATCAACTAATTCAACAAAATTGCCAATAGAACGCTCTGAACAAACTTAGTTTCAAATAGTAATAGTAGTAGTAAGTAGCTCTAGTCTTTGAGGGGTTGTTGTTGCGTGGGGAACAGACAAAGTTCTTGAGAGTTCTCGTTCTATAAGCTATTTTAGTCGTGAGTAAGTGAGTGAATTTACATCACTCTTTGATTTTGAGCAGACAAAAAGCTCTCCCCCAAAAAATTATTCAGTTCATCGATCTCAGTCCCAACGATCGCAAGAAAAAAAAAAAACAAATTAAAAAAAAAAAGAAAGAAGACGACTAAACGAAATCAAAATTCGTCGCGCTTGTCGTGTTTCACACCTCGAATAATTGTTATAGAACATTTCGATCGGATAGTAGGGATGTATACGAGACAGACAAACGGGTATATGCTTAAAGTTTAGTATTGAAAGAAATTCAAAAAGTAACCACCTACCTACTATCTCTTATCAACTTTTGCATATGGATAATAGGCACACCGACATCCATCGCGCTGATGCATTATCTTTCTCTGTTCATACCAACATCAGAAAAAATAAAAAAACGCGCCGTTTAAAGAGCTCGACCGTTGAAGTCACAGTGTTATTTTCGAAAAAGTTTTAGCCCCCATTGAACGCGCTTCTTTGAAAAATTATTTATTTCCCCAATTTGATATACAAAAATATTAAAATAAAAAGATTTAAATTAAAAAGACATTCAAATTTGTGAGAAAATTTTCGTACCTAGAAAATAAGTTATCTAATCATTGTTGTGTGATATATAAATTAAAATAAAATTTATCAACAAAAGTCTTCACCGTGATATCGTTTAAATTTTTGAAGTTCCTTTAACTAAAAGTGATTAAGAAAAAAGAAAAAAAAAATATATTCTAATTATATATTCAACGTTTATTTTGTGATTTTATTGTAAGTAATAAAATTAGTTTTATCACTGTCTATTTTATATTTAAACGAACAATTTGTATTTTTTCTTCGTTTCGAAAACAAAATAATCATATAAAACCTATAAAACAAATCAGTGTAGCTCTACCTACAGAATTTTAAACAAAAGAATTTTTCTCTCATTGAGATATTATACCAATATACCAAAAAAAAAAAACAACAACAAAAACAACAAGAATATTACAAAAATAAAAGATATACAATAAATGACAACGTAATTATATCAACCATCAACCCCTGGTGTCTGGTCTGGTCTGGTCTGGTTTCTCATTGTATGCAGCTTTAGTTTTCTTATTTTTCGCGCGCCCTGTGTGTGATTTGAATTTCGAATGATATGCCTGAAACATAGCTGGTATTATTATTTTAACATACATTTTGTGAAAAAGTGTTAAACCAACAACAACAACAAAAGAATAATAAAAAATAAAGTAAATAAAATTAAACTAAGAATGAGATTCGCCTGCAATAATCAATATAATTACTATGATTCCGCTTATCGGATTCCATCTAAACATCATAATGCATCTCACCAGCATCATAAAAATAATTTTGGTAAGATGTTTTTTGTTTTTTACAATTTTTAAACAAAACAAAAAAAAATATTGATTGTTTTTATTATTTTATATTGAGTGAGTGATTTCAATAGAATTTATGTGTCATTTTCTTGTAATTGTTTTTTTTCTCTCATCAACAAAAATAAAACCTTGAGACGGTTTTATTTTTGTTTTTAATTATCGTATTTGAAAATATGTAGATATATAAATTATATAGAAAGAATGTTATTGATTTATTAGATATTAAAAAAAACTGATAAATCTGTCTTCAATGTTAAATAAAAAAAATTGTTGAATATTATAAAAAATACATTAGGGTTCGCTAAGGTTTCTTTTGTTTTTGTTCTTAAAACACTGCCAGAATTTTTTTTTTAATTCTTAATCTTAATTTTTTGTATGTTTTTTTAGAATCTGACCATAATAATTGTGTCTTTTTTTGCTACTAAATGAGGAATAAGCAACAAATATTTATATCGCCCTAATTTCTTATAACAACCCCCAAACTATTGGAGTGGTTTTGGAGGTTGTTTTGTTAAGCTTTTCATAAATTCCAATTATTGTTAATTATTATTAATTAGTGATTAAACTTTTTTCCTAAACATTCTTGAAAAACTGATATTTATTTTTTTGAAATCCAAAATATGTTTTTTTTTTCATAAAATGTACATCATTTTAAAATCTCAAAAAAAAAAAAAAAAAAAAAAATTGGTAGTGCATTAAGGACGCACAAAACGTAATTTCCAGAAAAAATAAACAAAAAAAAAGAAATCTTGGTTCACCCTGATTTCTTCATTCCAAAGCGTATGTATTCCAACCCAATTTGATATTTTTCCAGTGCCAGGACTTGATAAAAATTTCCAATTACCTTTTTATTAACAAAAATGATCAGTAATGAATTTAACATTTATTACCAAAAAAAAAATTTAAAATGCCCTAAAGTAGAGGATATAGATCTGTTTGGGCTAACGTGACGAAATTTGTACATAAACACTTTTGGATTTTTTCAAATGCCCAATTTAATTTAAAAAACAAAACAAACATTTTGAGTGATTTTGTGAACTGAACAAATTAAAAATTTTTTGTTCACCGATTTCCTGTGTCTTTAAAAAAATGTTAGCCCAAAGAACCATTGCTTCCTGAGATAATTTAAGTCGAAAAATCTAAGTAGGAATTTTAGCGATTTCGCTTTAATTTTTAGTTTTAATGATTTTGAGCAAACTACATCTTTCACTGTAAAACTACTTGTTAAGTCTGACGGCCTGTTTGTCTTTTTTTTTAAGAAAACCGATAGTTACGAAAACTACTTTTTCTTAATATTTTTTTAGCCAAATAAATAAAGTGATTTTGGGATTATGATGTTCCTGAGGATAAAATACACAATCTCTGTATCATAACGAAGATGAAGAAATTAAAATAATAAAAATTAGTTCTGTTTTAGGTGGAGTGACTGATTATAATTTAATTAAATTTCCCCTAGGACAATTAGTCCAGTAACCTTGTCGTTTGTATGGAAGGCACCGTTTGCGTCAAATCTGGTATTTCTGATTTTTAGAAAATTCTTTTTCAGAATGTTGAGCTTGGAAATTAATTTCTCAAAAACTATCGATTAAAATGACTTTATTGACAAAGAAAATTCAAGAATGGGTGTTTGGGTTCAAGATAAGACATAGGGGAATTTTCTGGGTGTTACCATTGTTTTTCATTAGTGTTGTTTCTACCTTAAGTCATTTTTTTTTATATAATTTCCTCTAACATCTTAACGGGGGTTTTTATTTAAAATAACATCTCTAGGACTAAAATCGCCAATATCTAAAAAAAGCGCGAAAAATTTGCGTTTTTCGCCGCTCGAGGTCGAAAACTTAGGTTATTTATTAGGCCAATATCCTGAACAACTCAGCAAAAAATCAGAAATACTAGATTTGACGCATACCCGAATGTATATACAGTCAACTCCGCTTAACTGAAAACATCGGTTATCCGAAACAAGGAATTTATTCCGGATCCTTTTTTGTGAGTTTTTGACACAAACTGCTTCGCATAACTGAACTCCGTTTAATTGCAAATTGCGGATAATTGAAACAAAATTGTTTGCATAAGTGAAACGATCGTTGAACGCTGCCATCAAATTTTAAATCGAACACATCCTTTGAATTCCGAATGTCATATCTGAAATGTCAAAATCTCATTTCTTGTCATTCCGTGCGTTCAACGCACCAAATTTGCAAGTACTATATTTTCAGATGGAGCTTCTGAAGCTGTCAGCTTACTTTTTATGACAGCTTGCCAATCAGAAGCTCCATCTGAAAAAAGTATTACAAAAATTGCTGCGTTGAACGCACTAACATATACCTTTGTAGCAAATTGTTATTAGGGTCGCATACCATTTTTGTATGATATTTTGTTTACATGCAATAGGTTGCCTCACTAATATTCAAGGAAATGACACATCTTTTTTATTTTATTTTGGCAGCAGATTCACAACAACAAAAATTCATATTATCAATTTTTATAGAAACAAAAAAAAAATAACTACGGACAATTTTTTCATTATCAAATTTCATTGGAAAACCATAATTAAAATCAAATATTTATAAGTAAATTGTTAATCGTACGTCCAAAAAAGGTGACAAAATGCAAAATACTAAAAATTGATTTGACTTTTCACACAAAATTGACGTTTTGGCAGAGATTTCTCTCATGAGAGTTATGTACAGCTAAGTAGTTATGTACCGCTAATTCTCTCACTCCATATATAGCGGTAAGTTAGAAGTTCAAAATTTTCACCAAAATTTCAAATCTTTAAAATCCGTCATCCATTGAAATGTTGAAGTGTAGAGCCTTACAGCACATCTGTTAAAAAGATAAAAGCAAATTAAATCAATAATCATATCAATAACATTAACATGAAAACTGTATATTTTCCAAATGTCAACGCCTTTTTACGGTCCATCGTACGGAGTCTTTTACGGAAGTCGACATATTTTTTTCGAAATCAACCCTAAAAACTGCCCCATACCCTGAGGAAAGACTTGAAAAAAGTGACAAATGGTGTTATCATAGGCCAATTTTCCTGGTTTGTCTTAAAAACTAAGAGGCTGTGAAAGTTTGAACAGTTTAGAGCTGTTTTCAAGCATCTTAGGTATTTACTACGAACACATTTTTTGTTTGTAAATTAAAAGAAAAAATATTTAAACCTGCCCTAAAAAATATTGCCCAATCAAAGAAGAAAATACATCGCAAGACCAAAGTCGACATTGACAGCAGGGTTATCACGACGAGTTTTATTACTGCCCATTTAACGCAGTTTTCTATAGATGATACAAAATAAAGATTTCATCAATTTCTTTAAGTTTTTGTTTTCAACAAAAACCATGTTGTTTGTATCGTTTGGGCACAAGCTTTAATTTTAGTTTTGTATTGTGTTTCGCACTCAGTAATGTAAATTTCTGACAATATCGATTGACAGTTGAATGGACACAGTTATTGATTGAAAACAAGTTAAATACATATCGGTTGAAAATTTACTCTTTTGTTCGCATTAAAATTATAGCACTTGAAAATCACATACAGTGATATTTCGTTACCTTTGAATTAGCACCACCGATAGAATCAACTAGATTTGATGAATTTTTAATTTGAAGGGCTAATGAAGCTAAACATGTTGTCAATACATATGTATTTAGAGATTTTTTTTATACTTCTTCATGTATTTTGTACGTAAGAAATAATTGTATGTAACTTTGAACAAATTCCATTAAGTATTTGAATCTATTTTATTCGTTCGATTGAAAATAGCACCTCCTAACTCAATTTTAATACAATATCAAGATCATAGAATAAAATTCAGAAATTATCATCTAAAATGCTATCTTTCGAATAAAGATAGCATTTTAGAAGATAATTCTAAATTTTATTCTATGACCTTGATATTGTTGATAATATTTTTTTTTTATTTAGGTACATAATGCAGAAGATATTTTTTCTTAGTCAAGCGAATTTGGCAGTATTTTTGTTTTATACACAAACAAGTAAAATCATTAATTATATGTGCAGAATATAATTCATTGGGGATGACTTTTTTTTAGAGAAATTATTTTATTATTCACAACAATGACAGTGCAGTTAAGGTGTGTCATAATTTCTACAGCCATACGTATTAAATCCCTTAATCATTATGAATTATTTATTTATTCATTGTCAATTAGTGCTAAATAAATCAAAAATAAAAAAAAACTTAGAAAAAACTATTAAAAATGAATAAAACCTTCATGAGATCTGTTTTATTTGAAAATAAATAGGAGCATGTAAATCAATCATTTGTAGTGGTTTTGTGACATTTAAAGGGAAAATGACTATTTATCACACGAAAAATGTCAAGTTACTAATATATATTACGGAGCTAAATTGCCATTCAATTTAATAGACTGTTTAGAGTGTTGTTGTTGTTGTTGTTGCTGAAGACTGATAGATCTTAACTGCGATATTTTTTTTTTAAGTGATGATTGCAATAAAACTGATTTTCAGGGTTTTTGCTTAAATTTCACATAACGGAAATAAAGTTTTGACCGATTTAGATAAAATGGTCATCCGTATCATACATACAAAATTTATTTTTTACCGTATTCTTTATTAATGGCTCGCGGTTTTCACCTAATTCTTCTTCCATCTGAAAGAAGAGTTTTTTTTCAGATCCTTAAAATTAAATAAAAAACATCTTTTTTTAATTTTAATGTCCTTTTCTGCCATAGAGTTAGGTTAATTAAACTTAAATAATGTTCTTATTTCAATAAATTAAGAAAACCCACAAAAAAAAAAACATAAAATATTTTATGTTTCGAATACATATGAGGCTGTGAGTGCAAAAGTGGCATAAGCCTATTTTGAAAAATTGGCTTATTTTGCCTCTCATATTTTTGTCTTACTCTGAGGCCACACGAGCCAGTACTGGCAAGCCAGTTTGCTACATAGATTGACTGTCAAGTTCGTATACGTGAATATGCTGTGACGCAGGCGGCACGCAACTTGTAAGCAAGTTGCTTTAAAGTATCTGTGGTCACGTTCAGCTTTTACTAGGATGGCCTATCAAGGATTCTAAATACACATTTTTATATTGAATTTGCTTTGGCATCGGACTTCGATTTTTTCTTACTTAACCAAAAATTACATCGAATTCTGCATCAAGTCTTGAGATGGTCAACGCATAATACTGCCAATGCGTTCGTTGATGGATGCATTGACAGACTTTTCTGTCACGTCAAAGTAACTTGGATTGATTTTCATCTAATTCTCAAATTTCGATTTTTTTAAAAATAATTTTAAAAAAAAATCTGATTTTATGGAGGTTTTTTAATCCATCATCATCGTAGCCATTCTTTAATGGAATTTTACAGTTCATACGTTGACAGATAGGTAATAAACTAAATTACGTCGTTAGAGGAATATTTCTTTCCAAAATGTCACCCAAAGGCGCTAAAATTACATTTTCCCGCGCATTTTACTTAATCTCAAAAAATTCATATATCTTTAAGTTTTTCAATGCATCATCTCCGTAGCAATCTTTTAATTTAATTTGACAGTCTATGGCTTGACAAATCGGTATCAGATGTTTGAAATGTCGCCCGAAATTCTCATTTTTCCAAAGCAAATGTTAAAATTGGAAATGTTAAAATTTCTTGGTCCCTCCTCTCATTAAAAGTTGTGGGAGAAAGAATATTTAATTTTTCATTAAATTTTCAACGAAAAGCTATCTATATCGCTTTATAAACAAGTCTGAACGAGGCCACTGTCTTCTCTACTGGCTTCCAAACTGGCTTCAAAAATGGCAAGCCAGTTGCTCAGGTTTGTATGTGTTAGTAAGAAAATTTAAATGTATTGTAACTTGTAAGCCAGTACTGGCTCGTGTGGCCTGAGGCTTAGGGAGAAATCTTATTTTAAACATAGTTTTAGATTCTTGAATATCTAATCTTTCCAACAAAAATATAAGATTACTATTTGAAAGGCATAATGTGCATGCCTTAGTCGATTTAAACCCAATGACAAAAAGTGGGTTACGCAACTTTTGCACTCACAGCCTCATTATAGTCTTTAAAGTTTATAATAGATGTGCCCCACCATTTTGTACTACTCCCAATTTTTACTTGCGATACTAGACATGGCAAATTATGGATTACAAAATTATGGTTGAAAAATTTCAATCGAGATATTGAACAAACATGCTATTACGATGATAGAGAAGACGAAATAAGTGTGTTTAGCATTTCTGTTTGACTTGATTAATCTTCAACGTGGTACATACTGTTTTTTGGATAATATAACTGAACCAACAAAATAAAATAAATAAATAAATTTGGTAGCGCAACGGCTCGTGAACAACCAGGGCCAAGTGACTAACAACTCGCAACCATTCCTGTGTGCGCGTGTTGACAGGAATGGAAGGGGCCCACAATTTTTTGCCGAATACGAACGTGTGATTTTCTTGGAGGATTTTGCAATTCCTCGCAAGAGGCAGTATCCTTGAAAAAAACTTTTTACTTTTTTGGTGGACGAGGCTTGGAAGTGAACCCAGACCTCCAGCGTGGCAGTCCGCAGCACTAACCATCACGCTACGGGCTACTATTCACTGAACCAAATCCTTACGTAAATACAACGAAAAATTTCATTTATTCAACGATTTTATTAATAAAGTTCAGCCGATGTTGGGCTTCGTTGACTCAATGATAAGTCATTCATTCCTTAATGAAGCTGTTCATCAAATAACGAATTTTCGTCGAATCAATGAAATATTTTCATAAGTCTACGTTAAAATTCTTCAAAAAGTCAATGAAATTATTTCATCAATTAACGTTAAATGCGTTCGTTGGTTAATAATTTATTCGTTTATTTAAAGAATTTATTCGTTATGATTCTTTATCTTTGAAATTTTATATTATTCTTGTTAATTGTATGTAGTTCAAAAATTCTGAACGAACCAAAATGAAATTAAATTGACATTAGTTATTTTACATTAAACAACGATGAAATGAAATTTTCCATCAAAATAAACAAGTGACATCAGAGTAAAGGGAAAGTAGGGTATGAATTCACATTCATTGAGACTATTAAAACAACCAACAAATTTAAAATAAGTGTTGTTGGGCCAACGAATTTTGCGCGGAGTCAACGAAAACTTAACCATTATTGAGCATTTCACAACTTTACCTAACATTTTTTGAACAAATTATTCTTATTTGTTGCAATCAAATATTTACAAAACAATGTTAATAGAAAGAGTGTTTCGGTTGCATTAAATTTAATTAATTAGTTAGGTTACAATCCATAGCTTTAATGTACCTAAGTTTATCAATCGTTAAGAAAGAAACAATCGCGAAAGTCAAAACAATGCTTTACATCGATTGCAACTATTAAAAAAGCCAACAGTAATAATAAAAACCGGCTTATTTATTCGTAACATATTGTACTTTCAGTACTTTTCCTTTATAATGATATCGAAAATAAACAGTTTAAAAAAAGCTACTAACCGATCTGAAACAATCATTTTAATTCAAGTTTTTTTTTTAATTACGCGACATCGACAGTGACGCGACGACGAAGACGACCCTTCATCTGGTCACTAGTATCACCGCATTGAAAATTAATACCAGTCAATTATTTTGCACGATACTCATGTAAATTTGATTTTGATGACTATGATGAATCATTGAAATTAAAAAAAATATATATATAAATATTACACGAAACAACCGGGGATTACCCTGGTAATTTGAATTTATACGTATGTATTTACATCTAAAAATTCCAAACGATTCATGCACTTTATCCTGGTGAATAAAATGTTTTTTAAAAATAAAATGTATTTTACAAATAAAATGCATGCATTTGTTGCACGTCACGAGTCATGTCACGACTCATGATACCGAACATAGTCCAAGCTACTTATAAATGGAAAAATTAAAGGGTTCCCTTCTTCAGACGTGTCTTAGTTTTTCGGAGTACACTGTTTTATCTTATTTTTAAACTGACCTAACTCATTTTTAACTTCCCAGAGTAAAGCAATTTAAAAAGAGCTGCAAAATGTCATTCGTCTCGAATATCTTGAGAACAGAAAAAGATATGGACTTCGGATTTATTTTATTCTACACATAATTAAATACCTAATAAAAAATTGGTAAAAATTAAAAAAAAAAAAATTCAGCGAACACTTTTTTTTAAAAATAAAAAAAAAAACAGATGACAAAAATAATTTTCGCCTATAATACACTCCGCTTCACTTGAATAGAAACAAACTTTTTTTTACTTTCAGAGCGTGAAGCGCTTTGGTAAATTTATAAATTCACCTTTTGGTTTTAATTCCTAAAAGAGGGATCTATT
Source organism: Melangyna quadrimaculata (assembly GCA_949320155.1). Classification (NCBI taxonomy): domain Eukaryota; kingdom Metazoa; phylum Arthropoda; class Insecta; order Diptera; family Syrphidae; genus Melangyna; species Melangyna quadrimaculata. The sequence continues at coordinate 14,827,051 of OX439484.1, read as the reverse complement.
GCGAATAAAACTGCAGGGACAGAATAATTCAGGAAAATACCATTAGGTTATTTCTTAAAAATAAAAAATAAATCGGGTGGCACAACGGCTCATGAAGAACCAGGGCCTAGTGACTAAGAACTCGCAACCATTCTAGTGTGCGCCTGTTGACAGGAATGGAAGGGACCTACAATTGTATGCCGAATCCGAACGGCTAGACAAGAAGCACTTATTCGTGACAAGTGATACTCTTGGAGGATTTGTCAATTCCTCGCAAGAGGCACTGAAAATAAACTTTTTAGTTTTTAGGTGGACGAGGCTGGGAAGCGAACCCAGAGCTCCAGCGTGGCAGTGACAGTCGAACGCACTAACCATTATGCTACGGGCTACTATTTATTGGTTATTTCTTACCACTTTTCTAATTACTTCATTAAATACACTGTTTTTTTTTTTGCGCCACTTAGAGCCAGTTTGTTCACAGTGGGTTAAATTTAGTTTGTGATTTTCATAGGCTTTAATTAACTAACGCTAATCAACCAAAATTGACTGATTAGTGAAATCCATGATTAGCAACTCACACTTTGAATTTTTTAAACAAAATTTGATCCACAAAAACATTTGAGGATTTCCCAGCTCCACATGGATTAAAGATAATCAGCTGTGAACAAACTGGCCCTTAAATAGAAACAGTGTGCGTTCTGTCTTTATATATTACGGTTAGAAGAAAAGATATTGTTCTAATAATAGAAGTGTAGAATTAAAATAATAATTGTTTTATCAAAGAAAAGATCGGCCGCGGAAAACCATTAAACCCTGCAGAAAAAACCAAAATAGAAGTACTCGCCGAAAACAAGCTTCCCCTACGCACAATTTCCAAACAAAAATGTGTAAGATAGGCAATCAAGGGCCACAACAGAAGCAGACCGAAGAAAGATAATTAGACTGGCTTCAAATTCAAGCGACACTGCTGTTAAAATCAAGGCGAAGAGAGGTTTTACAGCGAGTCTTAACACCATTAGACGTGTTATTCGTGGTTCACAACATTTAAAGCGCCTTAAATTGAAGAAAAAAACCACCGTTAAATCCAATACGAAGACAGAATATAATCGATTTTTGCAGGAAGAATATGACGTGAAAGGAAGAGTGAACAAAAGTGGTATCTTCTGACGAAAAAATTCAATTATGATGTCCCGGACGGATATAATTACTATTTTCATGTTATGAAGAAGGAACCCAGGTTTCTGGAGCGCCACCATAGTCGAAAAGGCGGTGTAATGGCGTGGGGTGTGATTTTATGGTTTGGAACAATTGATCTGGACTTTCCCGCATTAAAAATGACAGCAAACTCCTACAAGGAAATACTGCAAGAAGCTTTCCCTAGTTTACCGATGCCTTTGAACCAAAACCATGGACATTTCAACTAGAAAACGCGTCAATCCTCAATGCAAGGATCATTAACAGTTGGATATCCGAGAAAAATGTTACCTTACTTCAATGCCCATCGTTATTCTCCAGACCTAAATATTGTCGAAAACATATGGGAATGGATGGTTAGTAGAGTTTACGATTCTGACCGACAATATGAGGACAAAGAATCACTTACTGCTGCAATCAAAGAAGCATGAAGTGCAATTTCTTCAAATTATATAAAATAACTGTTCACTTTCCAACAGGGTTTTCCAAGTTATTTCAAATAACACATTACTAAAATACATTATTAAAATATGATCCCAAATAAAAACTACCCTCCTTTAGTGCATTTTTTCAATTTGTTTCCTTATTTAAGAGAATGTTTCTATTCAAGTGGCGCAAAAAAAAAACAGTGTTTTAAATGAAATAATTAGAAAAGTTAGTGGTAAAAAATAACCTAATGGTATTTTCCTGAATTATTCCGTATATGCAGTTTTATTCGCAATAGATCCCTCTTATAGGAACTAAAACCAAAAGGTGAATTTATAAATTTACCAAAGCGCTACACGCTCAGATAGTAAAAAAAAGTTTGTTTCTATTCAAGTGGGTCGGAGTGTATATCAAGAACAAATAATGATTTCGAACCCAGTGTATTTTTATTTCTACACAACATAATGACGTTGTCAACAAGACTGGTAATTTTTTCCAAAATATTCAATACCCAGTTTTTTTTTGAGCATAAAAAGTAACTAGTTTGGGTCGTACCCAGCCTCTTTTTTGTTCTTAAAATCCAATGGTCTTATAAATTTTGGGAAATTTAAAAAATAACGAAAACTACTTTCCTACTTGAAAAGCGGAAAGTGGTGTTGGAGGAATTAAATCAACAGATTGAAATCCAGCGTCAAAATCTTTCACTACTCTCTCCCCTTGTATGACCAACGAATTGTTGGCATATAAATCGGGTACGGAGAAAAAAGAAAGAAAGCAAGCTTGTGTGCTCTAATAAAAATGCTAGTCGTTCAAATGCATTTGATAAGCAACAAAACTTGCACTGAGATGGAGCTTAGCATGCGGCTTCGGTAGCGCGACGGGTAGGCCGTCGTCGGCTTCCAAATTCCAGTCACAGTTGATGTCTTAAGTTCAATCCCTATGACGGGCAAAGCTTTTCAAATAAAAATGAACATAATTAAGACTCAGCACCACACAAAGAAGTTGGCAGTTGACACTCGTGAAATACCTATAACTTCAGCCAACACAAATAACTTAGTGGTAGAACACCTGAGTTTTTGTTGTTTCATTCAAAAATGTTCAAATCCCTTCTGTCAAGTTACAGGGAAACTAGTTTCTGGTATTAAAGATTTTCTCAAAAATTACAAGACAGCGCCAGCCAGCAGTGCAAAATTTAAGTCGATTTAGGCTTAGGTATGTTAAATCAATTTTAGTATAATGCTAGGTTAAAAATTGTATTTTAGAATCGTAGGTACTATCTCCTAACAATTTACGAAAGTTTAAATTACCAAATGGTTATTTTGTTCATTTTATTTTATGACACTTTGACGTTTATAAATGTCAAGATGAGGTAAATTTTTTGCTCGAGCTGTCACTTTTTTGGGCGTGTTCCCGCGCAGAAAAACAATCTAGTTTTTGACAAGGCACTAGAGAGTTTAACCTGGATTCTGACAAGGAGCTAGGAAGTTTCAGCTTACACTAGAACAAAGGCCTTTGGCTATTTTGAACCCTTTTGCCACGTCAGGCAAAAAAAACGTGGTCCTATGTGGGACTTGATCCCACAAGCTTGTGAGTCCAATGCGCAACCCACTGGGCTAACTCGCTATACAAAATTTCATTGTCGAAAGTAAACAATTTTCTTAATCTAATGTTTAATACATCATACCATATTGCATAACACATACATATAATAAACAGATGACTCACACCCATAGAAAAAATTTTGATATGAAAAAGAAGAGAAAGGAAAGAGAAAAGTGTTGTATGATACTGAAAATTGCATGGAGCTTATAAAATTTTTGTTTTTGGTGTACAAGAGACATTCCTGATGGGGTACCGAAACCTGTCCAACAAGTTTTTACTAGGGAGGGCCCCACGAGGGCTTGAAAAGTTTGCCTCCTCTAAATTTTCGATACTGAAATGCAGCAAGGGCTTGCCAAGTTTCTAACAAGTTTTCCTCGTCTAGATTTTCCCTACAGAAAACTTACTAGGGCCTGAGAAAGAAATTTGGCATTTTTCCAGGCGGATATTTAAAATTTAGAAAATTTTAGGACCTAAACTGTTAAAAAATTAGAAAAATGCTTAGTAGTTACAACCTTAATATTAGGATTTTTAAAATTCTGCCCCAGTGTACCTAGCTAATTAGGTTAAATTGGAAACAGAAAGTAGGGTGAACATTATTCTTGTTCAAAATTTTGAGATGAATAAAAATAAATTTTTGGTTTAAAACAAATCTTAGAATGTCATGGTAACTGGCAACAATTGGTTTTAAATAAATATAATTGTTGTTCAATAATAATAATAATAGATTTTTTTTCGTATTTCTACTTAACCTACACCTCCATATTGTAGGTGGAGTTCTGCGGTTCGGTTAGTGACTTACAGCAGAAAGATCGACACTGTGATACAAAATGAACTGAAGGAGGTTAACGTCCCAGAAAATGTATGCATTTTGCACTGCTTTTGTTGTTTTCGTATATGTGGTGATTCTTTGTAAGTTGGCAGGATAAGCACGTACCAAGATCTGAATTTTTTTTTTCGGTTTTCTCGATGCAAGTCCCACTCACTGATTGAAGCAATTTGTATTTGGTGACTTATAAATTTGAATTTGAACCAACTGTAACCAACAATTCATTTGTCCTTGACTGTTGAATCTACTTCTAAGGAAGTAAAATGCTAAAGTAAAAGAAGATATTTCTATAGGTTGGGTAGTATAGAAAGACAAATATTCCAATAAAATGCCGGTTAAATTTAATTGCAATTTCGTACATATAACAGATACACCATACAACTTTTAATTTTTGACAACAATTTTACGTGCTTGGTTTTACAATCAAACGATTATTAAATTTGAATACTACATTGCATCCATCCCCACACAGCAATAACAAAACAAATATCACTTATTAAAGTTTACACATAAACAAATGTTTGTATAACTTGTTGTTGACAAAATAAAAGAAGAATTATATTCATTAAGCCTTATATAGAAAACAACAAGTAGATATGTATGTAGAAGATAGGTATTTGCGCAAAAAAAAAAAAAAAAAAAAAAAACACCAGCACGTCCCATGTTTATCGACGTTAAAATTCTACAATAAAACACGATAATCTGGCCGTAATTACACATAAAAATAAGTCCGACTTGTGAATTTATTTGTAAATTCAAATGTGTATAATATGCTCTGGCAATTGTTTTGTTGGATACCAAATAGGAATTTATATCGATTAGCAACAAGAACCAATAACAATCAATCCCCAAAATAAGTTCTTTATTTTTTTTCTATTTAATTATTTCTCTCTTCAATTAATTATATTATATTCAGAAGTCAGATGAAGAGAATATCTTATAGATGAATCCTCTCAAGTGTGAAGACTTTTATTTTATTCTTATATATGTATGTACTTTCTCGATAAGTAATTTACTGTTTGCAGCATCAATTTATTAAGGATTATGTTATACTTAAATTAATTGACCAATTTTGTTATTTTTTGTGAAAATCACGCTTCTCCGTCGTCGTCCGTTTTGATGATGACGATGACAACGGCGACGACCGACGATGATAGCGATGATGGGAGAACAAAATGTCTCCTTTCGCTTTGCAAACAGTCTGGTAGTTCATTAACCTGGTATAGTGCTTGATATTGTGTTATCAGTCTTTTTGTTGCCCTGTTGGTAATGTGTTGAGATATTCATATAAAATGTATCGCACAAAATCGCACTTTGAATATAGCATTTACTATCACTTAATATTTAATTGCGATAAAGGTAATGACAAGCTATGGTTTCGTAAACAAAACTTGATGTAGACTTCAATTAAACATCACAGTTTTTTTACTAAAAGATTTTCGAATAATTTGGAATTAAATTATTATTAATAAAAAAAATTGTAAAATAAAATTTAGTAATTTAAATATCTAACACAATGGCGATTAGTAGGATTATATATCATTTGTACTGCTATGCTAGATTAAAATGTTTTGTATTTTGCTTATTTTTAAAGAATTATGCGTAGTACTATCACCTAACATTTTACTTAAATTTACTTAAAATAGAATCACCTAATGGCTATCTTATCTTTTTAGTATCGTGCTAAATCCATATGACACTTTGACGTTTATCAATGTCAAAATAAGGTTTGTTTGTGAATTTTTTTAGAGAATAAAGTGTCGTATGATACTGAAATTGCATGGTGCTTAAAAAATGTTTGTTTTTAGTGTACATTCCTGATGGGGTACCGAAACATATCCAACAAGTTTTAACTAGGGTTCTCACGAGTGTTTGCTTAGTTTCCCCCATCTAAATTTTTGGTACTAAAATCCAGCAAGGTCTTGCCAAGGATCTGACAAGTTTTCCTAGTCTAAATTTTCCCTGCTGAAAACTTACTAAGGCCTTGCCCAAACTAGACAGAAACTTCGCATTTTTCCAGCCGCGTAGTATCATACTTACCTTTACCCTTTATATTGTTTAAAATATTGCGCCAATATACAGTGTTGGCCAGAGAATTAGCACATTATGTTTTTTCAGTTAACAAAGCCTTATATGTACCAGTTGACAAAAGCCTTTCTTAAAAACTTTACACATTATTGTAATCTAGACTGCACTCCCTGGAAATTTACCGTCATTTACACATGGTTGGGTATTAATTCCATATGAGAAGTGTGCGATTGCTTAATTTTTCGTTGCCAAAGAATTAGCACATGCGGTTAAAATTGTGTTTATAGTATAAAAACACTGTATTTTTGGTCAGATTTTAAGAAAATAGTAATCGACATTTCAAAGCAAGTTGTTCTAAAGGATTTTTTTGCAAAATATTTGAATATTTTTTGGCTAGATGGGCTGGCAACAATCTTTAACACCTGAGTTTAAAAAAACCATCATCATTATAAAATATAACGGGGAAACAGTTCACGAATTAAGAAATAATGTGGGACGAGCAAGAAAATTAGTGTATAATGCCATTAAATTTTATGAAACTCATAATACGACCAACGCCATCCCAAGCCGCCTCCAAAAAAGATAAATTCTGCTTATAATCGCTGCTTATGCAAATAAAAGTCCGTTTTTTGACATCAGCTGAAATTCGGGATGAAGTGAATCAAGTCCATGGCATAGCAGTAAGCAGGAGAACAATCAAAAGAACACTTAACTAATAATAATGGTTTCAAAAAAATATTACAGCCAGGCTTAAGTTAGCTTAAGTTTACGAATCAAAATTGTTATTATTTTGGAAAAATGCTCTGATGCAATGAGCCCTAACATTGGACTACAAAGAGCAAGGGCTAGCCAAGTATCTGACAAGTTTGTCTCGTCTAGGCAGAAACTTGGCATTTTTCCAGCCCGGTTTGAATTTTAAAAATAATGATGATAATATATTTATTAAAAAAACCGTTTTTTTTTGTCTTTTTTTCATTTGATTCGGAGAAATTTCGATAAAATATCTTAATTTTGGTACTTTTGTTTGCACTTTTAATACTTGTGATATTTGTTAAGGTCCCTAGACTTATGGTTCATTGTGTCCATTTTAATTTTTATCTACCATATAGTGCTTATATCGGGTTCATTAGATTTCTCCCTTTTTCATTTCTACTATTAAGCCTAGTTCGCATATCGAGACAAATTTTTTCTCCCATATAAATTTTTCCCCGGAAAAAATTTTTTTCCGGGCAGTACGCAGCTCATGAGAAAAATTCTGACGTTTGTACCCGCTGTACATAAAAAAGTATCCGCTGCACAAAAAAAAAGTCTCCACTATATTTTCCGACACAAATAATCTTCTGCGCATTGTTTTGCACGACAAATGTTGACGTTTGATGTATACCGTGCTTTTAATCAACCTACAGCATATACCTATTTCATTCTTTCCAATATAAAAATGTATTAGTAGAACAATTACAGGGAAAATGAACGAAAAAAATTGTTTAGGAATTCAGAGAATCAAATCTATAGAACAGCTGTTTCCACCCAGTCATTGGCGTAGCTAATAAGAAAGGGTTCAATGGGGCCCAACGCTGTTGCTCATCAATTGTGGGTTAATCTGCTTTATTTTTAATTTTAATAAAAACACTGCAAACTGATTCCTATTTAACAAAATCATGAATTCTATGTCTAATGTTCTATTAGTGCAAATTAGTTTCTTTGAAAATAAAACTAAATGGAAACAAAAAGGGAACGGAAAAAATCAAGAAACTTAAATCCAGACAAAAAGAACGAAACGAAATGTAGATCATCAAAAAATAATTTCATTTAAAGGCTCTCCCAAATCAACGTGAAACATTTGCTCTGCAGGTCGAATCATTCACAATGCTAACAAAAATGACCAAAAACAATGCTAAAAACAGAAACTGCCTTCGGCGAATGTTTCACGCAGCTTTCGCGTTGGTTTGGGAGAGCCTTAAATGTTTGTTTCATTATAGTAGTTTAGGTACTGATGCATAAAAGTAAAGCAAAAGCATAAAGAAATATTTCTTTATGCTGAAGTTGCGCTAATGGAATCATCCAGATATATATAATGCGTTGTATTTGAATCAGGGAAACGAAATAAATGCTTTGAATCTCATTTCTCTTTGCAAGTTCATAATTCACAAATTATGCCGTTTCTTTAAAACACAAATCAATATTGAAAATATACATACCTTAACTAGCCCAGTCGAATTCGACAATAAATTCGCAAAGTATGATGTAGCTCTGCATTTTTGATATGTTGTTGGGGCATGTTAGTTTGCAACTTCGAAAAACCTGTGCTCACTGCAGGAAAAATGCAACATTGAAAAAAAACCACCCCATTTTTCCGACATTTTCCTTTATAACTTTGGAAATATGCAACATAGGAAAAAACCATCCACTATATTTTTGTTTTTTGTAAAATTTTCTACAAGACCACATTAGTTTAAAATTCATGTATGTTATATTTGAGTTGCCATCTAACCATGAGTAAAAACAAAAATTCTGAAAACTAAGTAATTTTGAAGTGCTCAAAAAATAGGTCAAAAATTGTCCAATTGTGCTCAAAATTTGCAATCAAATAGCCTAGAGTATTATAAGACAACATTTGAAAATTCGATCCAAATCGGTGATATAGTTTTGGCAAGAAACATGATGTTAACTAAGTGCAACAAGCAATGTTTGCATCATTGCTGTGGTCAAAGTAGCACGCTTAAGTTGACACTTATTTTTGTACACGTACTTGGAACCCTTAACTATGATAAAATATAGTTACCTACAATATTTTTATCTTTTTTTAAGCAACTTTAGTAGCGATTTTAAAAGTTCCGAAAATTGTTCACTTGGCATGTAAATATGTAATTTCGTGAACATTTTCGAAACTTTTAAATTCACTACCAAAGTTGATTTAAAAAAGATATAAATATTGTAACTATATTTTATCATAGTAAAGGGTTCCAAGTACGTGTACAAAAATACGTGACAACTTAAGCGTCCTACTTGACCACAGCAATGATGCAAACATTGCTTGTTGCACTTAGTTAACGTAATGTTTCTTGCCAAAACTATTTGACCGATCTGGATCGAATTTTCAAATGTTGTCTTGTCGTACTCTAGACTATTTGATTACAAATTTTTAGCAGAATTGAACAATTTTTTACATATTTTTTTAGCACTTCAAAATTACTTAGTTTTTCAGAATTTTTGTTTTTACTCATGGTTAGATAGCAACTCAAATATAACATACATGACTTTTATACTAATGTGGTCTGGTAGACAATTTTATAAAAAACAAGAATATAGTGGATGGTTTTTTCCTATGTTGCATATTTCCAAAGTTATAAAGGAAAATGTCGGAAAAAACGGGGTGATTTTCGCGTTTTTTTTTCACTGTTGCATTTTTCCTGCAGCGAGCACAAGTTTTTCGAAGTCGCAAACTTAGCTACACAGTACTCTAACTAGCAGAACTACATCGCGCTTTGCGAATTTAGCCCTTTTTTTTTTGTAATTATTGACTGGGCTAAACATCGAGACTGAACTATTATTTTCCGATGTTGAAATTTTCTAGCTACGCTACTGGCTACATGTCAATTTTATTTTTATTTCTACACCTTCAAAATTTGTCTCGAGAAAAAAGATGTAGAGATACAATTTTTCTTTGTGTCGATCTGCATACAAGGCGTTATCTCTTAAATTGTGATGCCGCATTAAGCGTGAAAATCCTGTTTAAACTAATAGCCTGTCTGATGATAATTATGTTTCTTAATGCTTTTCTCAAGGTTTTCTTAAATTTATTCATTACTTTTTATGACGCATGTCATAATATTGTATAAATAATATTAATAATATTGTATAAATAAATATCAAACTTTCTATACATAAATTTAAAACATTTCAAATTATCTCACAAGACCAGACAATTTTTAGAAATTTGTACTATTTCAAAGAAATCAAAAGTTCTTATCTCGTTTTTTTTTTGTCATATAATAAACCTAATACCAGCAAAACTTATAATAATAATTCTGATAACATCTGGTTTATCTGCTCTTAAAATATGGCCTACATACGCAAATATAATTCACACACGCACACATTAATAAATGCGTCTATATGCCTTAAATTGAATCACTTATCAACTAAGAGATAATAAATTATTTAGCATAAACTTTTTTTTTGTATACATATTTAAAGATTAAAAATCAAAATTTTACAAAAAAACATTAAAGATCGGGATCGCTCGAAGCTTAAATCCATTTCTTGATGTCATCACATCCACACGACTACCACGCGATCAACACCACTTCACTAAAGCAAGCACGAATGGAATGAGGTTTCTTTTTCTGTTGTTTTTTTTTTTTTATTTGTAATTCACCTGTTTTTATTGCTAGAACAGAGATGTTATAGATTTATGTTTACTTTAGAATCTAAATGTTTTGAAAAAGTTAGTATTCATTTCAGGCTATTAAATTTACGTACCAAGCTATTTAATTTACATACAAATTATTCCTGTCGACAGACGCACACAGGAATGGGTGCGAGTCGGTAGTCACTAGGCCCTGGTTGTTCTTGAGGTGTTGTGCCACCCGATTTATTAATTTTTTTTTACAAATTAGACAAGCTGTCAGGAAAACCAACATTTTTCGGAATTAAATGGTATAGGCCTAAGTTTTTTTTTGAAAAAAGGGTTTAAAACAATACCACGAAAATATGGATTTTTTTTTAATTTGAATAAAAAAGGGACGATCAGAAAAGCCCAAAAATTAAACCTCAAATAACACGATTTGTTATTGCTACTAACAAATAAAGATAGAAATACACTTGATGTGCGATTTAAAAAAAAAAGTCTTTAAAACAATACCAATATTTGTTATTGACATAGTGAATTGAGATTAAAACTAGAAATACACTTGCGATTTTTTGTCGCTGCGAATTAAAAAAAACTGTTTAAAACAATACCTAAATTTGTTATTGACTTATTGGATTGAGAATAAAGCTAGAAATAAACTTGCGATTTTTAATCGCTGAAATTAAAAAAAAAATAGTAGTTGTATGTGCCTTCTTTCACATTTTAACTAATCAGCCCAATTCTAAATATTCCCCGGGAAAATAACTCTCCGGGAGTTTTGTTTCCCCAAAATTAAAATTCTCGTCACATCAAATATAATTACATTTTCCATTTTGTGGACATTTAGAATGCCAGCTTTTTCCTCGTAGTATTATTTCTCATATTCGAAGTTTGCTTAAAATAAGGAAAAGGGAATTTATAGTTTAGAATAAGAGAGTAGGGAAAAGGGAAGCATTTCACCGGGAATTTTTATTTAGAATTGGGCTGAATGTGTTCTATTTTCTTGCGATAAGTGCACAAGTGCGTACTTAGCTTAACATGCTCAGGCTTACACGATTTATGCTTATATATGTTTAAAATCGCAAACGCAACAAAAATAGGCATGTACGTACAACCTGGAGGCTTTCAAAAGCACAATTTTTAAGACATGAAAAAGAACACAAATGGTTTGAATATGGATGCGAATGCACACATCTGCGACTTAAAATCGCAGCAATTAATGAAATAAGTTCCTGAAGCTGTTTTTTTTTGTCGCAAATGTCAAAAGATTAAACGGAATTAGCTATGCATTTACACGCACAATTTGTAAGTCAAGAAAAAGAAGACAAAAGGTTTGAATATGGATGCAAATGCACACATTGCGAATTAAACAAGCAGCGATTAATGATACAAGGTCTTCAAGCTGTTTTTTTTTTGTCGCAAATGTCAAAAGATTAAACGGAATTAGCTATGCATTTACGCGCGTATTTGTTTCTGATTTAATAATTGCGCAACAGACAGCCACAAATAAGTTGCACGATTTTTCTGTCGCACCAACAAAAAAAAAAACTAACCATGTAATTTCTTTTTTGCCGCATACAAAAATAATCACGAGTGCTTTGCAAACCTAAGTGTATCATAGTAATAATTTGTTGTGATTGCGATTTATTAATTGCGACGACAGAAAATAGCAAGTACATTCTTATCCTTTGCTACGATTTCCTTTAAATTTTAATAAACTATCAGGAAACCAAAAAATCAAATAATTTTTTTTTTCATCGCAGAGACAAAAAATAGCAAGTGTGTTCTTAATTTTTCTAGTGAATTTTATTTGTTGCCACTTAAAAATCGTGCGAAACATCCGCACTAAATCCGCTGTACTATATGAGCCTATAACATCACTGGTGTGGCGCTTAGTACATGGTTTTGTATAGATAGAACTCGTCTCTGTGCCTCCGTAGTTGTTGTGTTCTATTTTGTTTTAATTTAGACAAATAGGCGTAGATGTTAAATCTGAAAACCCATGAAAATGTCGTTTTGAAATGCAAGGGGGTAAAGATAACAACAAATGAGTAAATAATGATCATCGGTATAGAGATATGACTTGAATCCATTGGCGGATAAGGACTTATATTTCCAGATAAGAATATAAAAACTTAGATTTTTAAAAGATAAAATAAAACCATTTTAGAACAAAAGTAAGCAACATGGGTAGATACACAATAATCAATTTTAAATACAACAGAAACTTACAATTTAAAAGTTATTATAAGTCTGAGATTTTTTTTTTTTAATTTGTTATTACCTAGCTCAACAGACAAGTCGATTAAATATATTTTTTAAGTTGTTATTTTGCCAAACATGTTTTGAAAAAGAACAGAATAACAACAATAAGTTAAAATTTTTCTTTACCTACTTTTTTCTTTATCTACAGAAAATCAATCAATTAAAATAAAGACATCATCATGTAATAGAGTAGGTTCCTTACCTATACAGATTAATTTTAAGTGTTTGATTTCTTTGTCCTCTATACTCTGACGTTAACCAAACAATTTAATTTATAATGCATTCTGATCTGACGTTAACAATACAAATTAACATCATCTAATAAGTTTCCAAGAATTTAAGTTAAAAACATACGATTAGCCATTATTGCTTTAATATAGTGGCATGAGTGCAGCAATACTTTTGTTTTTGTTACTGCATTTATTAAATATTTGTAAAGGCTATCATTACATATACGACACGCAAGAACGTTCGATGAGGTCTTGACGTTTGGACGAATGAGCCAGTTGACATTTTAAACTTAACGTGAACTCCGTCAATCTCTGATCTGACTGAGCAGGACAAGAAACCTGAACAAAATTTCTTTTCAAAAAGTCAAAGGTACTCTCTATTTTTTTTTTTTGTTTAAATGATAAAACCGATACAAAATAATTGAGCAAGCATATAGATATTAGGGTGGTTCACACTCATCGACAAGTTCATCAACTTGTGTCGAAACGTCACATAATTTGTAATGTGAACACAAGTTGAACGACTGTCGGAAGTTTTTCAAATTTTTTGATATTTTTCTCGGTCGAACGACCACTGTAGCTAATGTGAACGCTAGTTGAACAACTGAGATGTCTGAAAATTTGGATTTTAGTGTTTCTTTTTAATTTTTTAAGTCAGATTGATAGAGAATGAGTTGAAATACAAGTAAACCCACAAAGGAAGGGAGAAAATTTGAATTTACTTCGCTGAAACTGGTGCAAAAAATTAAATCCACAAATTTATTTAAAAATGAAGTTGATGAGGCGTTCGTTGAATGTGAATGCTAGCAACACGACTCAGATTGATCGACTTGTCATTTCAATTAACTTTTTACACAAATCAAATTATAGTCAATTTGACAGGTTAATAGCTGGTTCTAACACACATTGACATTCAGTATAGCACATGAATTTCTTCTGGAAAAGTCAAATTTCAATACTACTGAATTTTTCGAGTTTTTAATTGTCATTTAAATTTTTATGACACCTGTCAAATCATAGTCAATTTGACAGGTTAATATCTGGTTTCAACAAACATTCAATCTCAATCTCAGTATCTGCTAAATATTTAGTGTTCTGAAAAAGTCAAATTTCAGTAAATCTGAATTTTCCGAGTTTAAGATTAGAATTTTTTTTTCAGCAATAGGAGTTGCAGCTGGTTTCTATTTATTCTGAAATGTATACAATTTAGTTCGAGTATTTGAAACAACTTCTATTTCGTTTACTTGGCTGGTCCTAAAACCATCTGGATTTCAGTATGCTATTCAAAATGAATAGAAGCATTCGATATTAAGATCCAAAATAGTTATTTGTTATGTAAAATGTTCAAAAAATGAAAAAGAAAAAAGGTAGAATATTCCCTACCCTCTTCTTACACGTATTTGTGCAAAGAGTTTTGACATTTGTTTTAAACAGTTATTGTCTAAATGTTGAACATATACCTTATGTCAAAATACAGGCATTAGCAAATATGTCAACGTCAAAAGTGACAGACATTACATTCATAAATCTGGTTTTATTTAATAGTTAAAGAAGTTTGTGTGCACCTTTAGATTTGTATAGTGTTATTTCAATTTCACTTCAATTTTCAAAGTGTTATAAAAATGTTCATCTGCTAACAGCGTTTTCGTTTAGTAATCTGGAAGAATTCGCCGGAACTCTCCGATCAGGATTGCCAAACAAACAAGGTACAACACTTTTATTGATTCTGAAGCATTTAATTGACCGCACAAACAATTCAAACAAAGTTGAATTGATATACTTATTCCACTGCTGATAACTTTGGCGAGAACGCACTTGACTGGAAATGAAGGGAAATAATTCTTGACTACCTTTCCAGTCGCTTTCCAATGAAAGTTCCCTAAATTAGCAGGCAATTTTTTGACAGCTGGCCAATCAGATTCTATAAAACTTCGTTCGTTTCGTCTTTTTGACAGGCACTTACGTTCACAATAACACGGCTCGCGAAACTACGTACGTAATTCCTTTCGTTATTTTGACGTTCATGGAAATTAGGGTTGTTTTGTGAGAAAAAAAAAAAAACGAATCGTGTAATCTGGGTCTTACTTGCAAGTGCCCTTCGTTATATGAACGTAGGTAGTACCCATTGTGTTGAAAAAGTTGGGTCTAAAATCCGACCCTAATCCAACTCCAGCTTTCGATACTGCTTGTAAACGGGGTAATTAATTTAATTTGATAAATAATAAACATGGCTTATTCTGAAAATTAAATAACAAAAATCGAATTTTATGAGTTTGACGTTTAAAGTCTCTTGGATGTGTGCTTTGATTCTGTCTTCAACTCCAGAATGTATTTTCCCTTCTTTTCACAAGAAGAACTGTCATCTAGGGTCATTGCCATACGAACTCTTTCAGAAGCTGAAGCGGATGCTTCCGGATGATAAAGCGAAACCCCTAACACATTTATTTCATGAAATCGATTTTAGCGTCTTGACAATTCGGCTGATATCTGAGTTAATTTTTAACTGAGTAAAAATCTTGAAATAGAAAGCAACAATAATATTTCTAGTTAAACACACCTGGTTTCTACTCGAAGCAAGTATACAATTCCGTTGTTGTTTATTCAGCGGTACAGTTGCAAATAAAATTTAATAAACTCATTTTCTCATCCTACGCAATGAAGGAAATAAAATGTCTGCAATTGTGTTTTTATCTGAAATATAAATACGAATACAAACAAAAAAGTAAACATTGCCTATGAAGGTGGCTTATAATTAAGTAGCTTAAAAGTTAAAAGTAGTAGTAGCCCGTAGCGTAATGGTTAGTGCGTTCAACTATCACGCTGGAGGTCTGGGTTCGCTTTCCAGCCTCGTCCACCTAAAAACTAAAGTTTTTTTGTCAGGGCTACTGCCTCTTGCGAGGAAATGACAAATCCTCCAAGAGTATCACTTGTCACGAATAAGTGCTTCTCGTCTAGCCGTTCGGATTCAGCATAAAATTGTAGGTCCCTTCCATTCCTGTCGATAGGCGCACACATGAATGGTTGCGAGTTGTTAGTCACTAGGCCCTGGTTCTTCATGAGCCGTCGTGCCACCCGATTTATTTATTTATTTTAAAAGTTAAAAGAATAATAATTTCATCAGATCTTCAACATAACTCCAGCTGGACATAGATAATTATTTAATTTGGATAATCTCGGAAGTTCTAGAACTTGAAATAAACTCTATTTATTCTAACAATAATTTAAAAACAATAGGAAATTATTACCAACTTAGACTGGACTTAACGTTACTTTAAGTCATTCATTCCCAAACCGCCAATCAATTAACAAATTTGTTTCATTCACTTAAAAAAAAGTTATAAGTCAATCCAATGACATCAAATTATCTGCTGGCAGCTTAAACTATTGGTATAAAATAGATTGAAATTGGCCTTGAGTCGTTGTTTATTTATGCACGCTAAAACGAAACAAAATAATCTGATCTAGCTAACCTAGTCCACAGCCACACGCCTTTCTTCGACGCAGAACGCGTTCACTGATCAAACAGAATTCTCGTCATTCAATTAAAAAGCAATTTATTAATTTAAATACTGTCCATTGGACATTCCTTCTATTTTTGTCATCCTCTTCTCATAAGCACTAATAATTTCTGAAAAACACTTATCAACACCTGTAGCCCTTGTCACGTGATACATATCATTTTTTTATTTAAAAAAAAAAAAAAAAATAGCAAAACAATAAAATCTAAAATAGATATCTTGATACCGCCATCGAAAACTACTATAATTAGCTTAATTTGTTTAACAAAAAAAAAATAATTAATCGTTTGAATTTTTCTCCGAATTGATAGAGCAGACGCAATGTGCGTCATAAATAGTAGCAGTGGACTGTACTTTAAAACAAACAAATCAGAAACAAAAAGAACCACACAACTTCATATCCCCTTGTTTTTATTTACCTATTTTTTATGGATCTATTTTTGTTTATCTGAATGTTGCTCAAAGAAGAAGGTCAATGAAATTGTCGCCAATTGATGATGAATAAGCGAGTTAAAAAAAAAAAAAACACGTGTTAGATGTTGATGTTAGATTTTGATTTATTTTTGTTTGATAACTATAGAAATGTATTACAAAGATGACGCTATAACCTTCACTTAAGTTTGATCATCACTCTCGACAAGCCCACCAGTCTGAGATATCAATTCGTAATGTCTGAAGCCTGCAAATTTCTTGAGTTGTTGATCCAACTGTTTGAACAAGCTGATTGTAGACTAGCTTCTTCTCTTTTTTTCATAGTTGCATCTGAATGTGCACTTAAACTATGTTCTTGTGATTCTCTATTAAAATCTGACTGTTCTAGCATTGAACACCTACTGAAAAAAATCTAAATATTTTAATGCTTCTCTGATGTAATATTCCTTTTTTTTTATATTTAGCGCGCGCTAAAGGGGTTATGACTACCCTTAAAGTGTTGTACACAGCACGAGCGATTATGTAGGTTGGAGAGATTTAAAAAGGAGATACCAATGCACATTGGTTTTGAATGTCTGTAGATCACAATGGGAGGGGAAAATTGAGCTGGGTAGAGCATTCCCAATTCGTGTAGTTCGACTGAAGAAAGAATCTCTATACTTAACAGTACGTCCGAAGTTGGGCTCAAGGGTAAACTGATGGGCATTCCTAGAAGCGCGAGTATTACGGTTGATTTGTTTAAGGGGAGGAATGCAACTGGCTATTTGAGTAGAGCACTGTTTGTTAAAATAACGGTAAAATAACGAAAGACATGAAACATTTCTACGGTGTTCCAGAGATGTAAACGTTTCCGTTATAGTTCTTTCACCAATCATTTTAAGAGCTCTCTTTTGAATTCTATCCAATAGACTCAAGTAGGTTGTTGGAGCACTCAAGTTTTGGACGAATAAAGGCTTTTGTAGATCACAGCCAGATCAGAAGGGGCGAAAAATTTCTTGCATCGACGGAGAAAACCTAAACACCTAGCAGCATTATTGGCGATGTCAAACATGTGGTCGTTCCACAAAAAGTGGTCTGTGACACACATACCGGTGACTGAAAGCTGTTCAGTTTCCTCAATGCAAGTGCCGCTCATGGATAGCAGCATAGGGGGTGGGTTCCGCTTTAACGACAGGAGACAGCTTTGAGTTTTGGAAGCATTAAATTCGACTCGGTTTTTGATTTCCCACTGGACAATGCTGTCGAGATCAGAATTTAATGAGCTTATCATACGCTGCCGTTGCAGTTCCACATCTGAAGGACATGGATGTGAATCTAGAAACGAATATGAAAAGCTAAGGGTACAGTCGTCAGCAAAACAATTTAAAGGGTTAGAAGTTTCTGATGAAAGATCGTTTATGAATATAAGAAAAAGGGTAGGAGACAAAACGGAGCCATGTGGCACACCAGCATTAAATTTGTTGATATCAGACTTAAAACCGTCCAAAACAACTTGTATTTAGCGGTCCGAAAGGTAATTTCTAATTTAACGAAGAAGAGATTCATCGATACCAAATGCATGCATTTTCGATAAGAGAGCTTGATGCCAAACTCTATCAAATGCTTTTCCATTCGAATAATTTTTATTCTAATAATTTTTTTAAAAACTAATGTCAAATGCTATAGCGTTTTTCTACAGGGTATTTCTTATTGAACCTGACAAAAGATATTGGGTGTGTTCGTGAAAGGGAGATATCGGAGGGCCTAAGCAATATCAGTTGCCTGAACAGAATTGCTCAACAAAAATCTCAGTTTGGCTGTCAAAATACAGAAGAAACATTTTATTGGTTTCGCTTCCTTAGACTTTGATGGAGCAAAATCTCCGATATCTCTGTTTTGGAACGCGCCTATAAAAATTCACAAAGACAAATCGCTCACATTTTAACGACTTTTAAACCAGAAAAAATGAACGAAGTTAGTAAGCTTCCTTGAATTTTGTCGTATTGACCCCATTTCAGCCTTTGAATAGGTAAGTTTTTAAAAATATTTAGTTCTTAATCCATCGTTTTATTCCATCCTCTTATTCAAATTCTATAGAATATACCTATGTACATGTGTAAATGTAGGTATCGTTTTGTGTTTTTAACCCCAGTTTACCCTATTAATAGCTTTAAATATCTAAACCTAATGCAACCTTATACAACCCTAATACAACCTTTCAAACACAAAAAAGAATTATTTAAATACCTACCATTTTTTGTTTTTTCCCCATTTCATCCTATAAATAGCACATTTTTAAAACATCTAACCTCGAACCCGTTCTCTAAGTAGGTTTCTTCTTAAGATTTTCCCCTTTTAAAGTTCACTAAATTTATTTTCCAATAAATTACGACACAGCAAAGTTTATGAAGTTAAAATGATAAATACAATTTTGCATCATTCTCAGGTAGCTCGATACCAAAAAATGTTGCTGTTTCCAAAATTTTAAAATCAAGTGACCTTGTTCTTGCACTCAGGTGACGTTATAACCTTTTAATCGCAAACCTTTAATTCTCCCTATAAATAACTAAATTTGGACAAAAATTGATCCCTTAATATATCCTCTAAATTCATAATATGTTATTTCTTTGAAAGTACGTTTGATGCCATTATGTATGGAAATCGGTTTCTTTTGCATAGCCACCACGGGCCCGCTTGCAGAAGTCCAGACGCTGAACCCAATTTTCGACGGTTTTCAAGCATGAATCGGCCGATACTGCTGCAATTTCACGTTCGATATTCGTACGAAGTTCATCAATCGTCGCTGGCTTGTTAGCATAGACTATAGACTTGACGTAGCCCCACAAGAAATAGTCTAACGGCGTCAAATCGCACGACCGAGGCGGCCAAGCGACTGGACCATTTCGTGAGATAACACGTTCTCCAAACTTGGTTTCCAATAAATTGATTGTGACATTCGCTGTGTGGCTTGTGGCGCCATCCTGTTGGAACCACATGTCCTCCAAGTCCATATCTTGCGTCAATTTAATCTTTTTAGGATGTAGGCCAAGATCTTTTCGCAAAATTCCCCACAACGACGTCACAGAGATGCCCAACGCTTGAGAACGACGTGTGATAGACACATTTGGGCTTTCTGCAACTGAAGCCTCAGAGGCAGCAATATCCTCGACACCACTAGACGCTCAATTGTAGATCTGCTAGGACGATTATGACGACCATAAATTGGACGTAGCGCTCTTAACGTTGAGGCCACTGACTCCGAAATTCGGTAGTAAATTTTAATAATTTCGACTCGTTGTTGGCTGCTATATCTTTCCATCATAAAATGGCAAACCTTACTGAAGAGAAATGTCAAAAGAGCGGCAAGAAATATGACGTCGTTTGCTGTCGCTGTTGCTCTACTTTTGTAGCGTCCCTATTGAAAAACCCTTTATGTATGTACCTTTATGATTACTAAATAAAATTTCCCTCTAGTGGGTTTTAGGTCAGTTTTTAAATTTGTGTTTACATATTCAAATGTAAAACAATTTTCTTAAACGTCTTTTTCAATATTTTAATTAAATTGCACCAAAAACAAAAATAAAAAACAACAAAAAAAACATCCAATTTTATAGATAATTTCAAATACCAAAACTTTCTGAAAATAAAGTCGTAAACACGATCGAGACGTCAATTAAATAAAAAAATATGTAATATAACAAAACCAAAAACTGACCTAAAGCCTACTAGAGGGAAATCTTATTTATATGTATATACATACATATGTATAACCTTTCAAAAATGTCTCAGTTTATTAAAATATGCAAAAATACACATGAAATTCCCCACACCAGTTGTCAAAAAAGTTATATATGTACTTTACTTACTTACTTAGATCCTTGGCCCCTCTAAGGGGCACAGGGCGTCAACTACCGCTACACGCCATCTCGTTCGGTTTCTGGAAATGTATTTTAGCTCTCCCCAACTTTTACCGAGCTTTTGTGATTCCTTGTCGACTGTTCTGCGCCAAGATTTTCTCTGGCCTCCAGGTCTTCTGCCATCTTGGATGAGTGGATCCCACTCCATTGCATGTCTTGCAATAGAGTCTGCACCACGACGTAGGGTGTGACCAATCCACTGCCACTTTCTTTTCCTAATCACGATGTCAATAGGACTTTGGCCCGTTCTCCGAAGGAGTTCTTGGTTGGAGATGGTGTTCGGCCAAAAAATCCTTAGGATGTTTCGGAGACATCTATTTTCGAAAGTTTGTAGCTTCCTTCTGACAGAGGCGGTCACTTTCCATGTACTACACCCATATAGTAGTACTGACTCTACGTTCGACCGGAACAGTCGCAGCTTGGTCTTCGTACTGTAGACGTTGCTCCTCCAAACTTTAGACAGCATGCCGAAAGCAGCTTTAGCTTTGCCGATTCGGCAGTTAACATCTTCATCCGTACCACCGCCGTCTTTTGAGACAACACTACCGAGGTACAGGAAGTTGTCCACCGCTTCAACCTGCTGTCCCGCAACGACAACTTGAGAAGAAGATTCAGAAATGTTGAGGATTTTTGTTTTCCCGGTGTTGATCCTCAAACCGACTTTGTTTGCCTCGCATTCCAGATTAGTCACCATATGGTGAAGATCCATAATGTTGTGCGAGAGCAAACAAATATCGTCAGCGTAATCAAGATGTTGCAGGAACGAAAACATCGTCCATCGAATTCCACGCGCTTGCTCGGCTAGAGCTGCATGAAGGACATCCCCTATAACCACCAGGAAAAGTAGCGGAGATAGCAAACATCCTTGACGAACTCCGCTATGGATATCGAAGTCCTCTGATACCTTTCCGTTGTGTAAGACTTGACACGATGCACCCTCGTAGGTAGCCTTTATAACGGCGATAATCTTCTCGGGTACTCCTCTCCTACGTAAAGCTGACCAAATGAAATCTCGATTCAAACTATCGAAAGCCTTTTCGAAGTCGATGAAGAGCAAATGAAGAGGGGAACGGAACTCCACGCATTGTTCTATTATGATCCTCAAGGTGTTGATGTGATCAATGCAGGATGAGCCTGCACGAAATCCCATTTGCTCTTTGTCGAGAGTTGAATCGAGATGTTCTTTGATTCGTTCCAAGATTATTTTCGCCATTATCTTTGCCACCGCGGGGAGGACACAGATCCCTCTCCAGTTTCCGCAATCCGTAAGATTTCCCTTTTTTGGCAGTTTGACGATCATCCCTTTTTTCCATTCAATGGGGAAACTTTCGTTCTCCCATGCCTGTGCTATCAAGGGGTGTAGCAACTTCGCTGATGTTTGTGGATCTGCTTGGTAGAGCTCAGCGGGAATTCCGTCCAAACCTACCGCTTTGTTGTTCTTGAGGGATTTGATTGCTGATGTTATCTCGGCTAAACTGGGAGGGCAGGTGCGAATACGGGAACTAGTTTCTACGAATAGCTCATTTGGGTTAGGGGCTGGAACACCTCCGCTATCGCCTATGTGGTTGAGCACGCTAGCAAAATGTTCCTTCCATCTCCTGAGCTGATCCTCATCCGTAACTAGCAGGGTGCCGTCTACATCCTTGACGAGGTGTTGTTTCCGGGAGTTGTTGTTTCCAACCAATTCCTTGGTTATCTTGTAGACGGTACCACTGTCGCACCTTGATGCTGGGTACTTTGAGGTTTTTCCGCGATGAAAAATAATAATAAGACTAACAATTTTGTAACTATTCATAATAATATTAACTTTTCAAATAAATATTTAATCAGTTTTTGTTTTCTGTTTAAAATTTGAACAAATACATATCTGCATATATGTACATATGTATGTACTTAAAAAATAGAGTCTGTTCTCGAATATACAAATATTTCTTTGCTCGTTTGTTCCACCTCTTATTTGTTTTGTATAAGCATATATGACTTTTGTCAATAAATATTTCAAATTTATTAAAAAATATTTGTATAAGTTTTATGCTGTGTTTTTTGGGTAATAACTGAAATAGCGCAAATATGGGCCAACGAATATATCTTGACTATAAAAGCATTTGTATTTATTAGTCGATATCATTCACAGACAACAATAATACACCATCATAATAAAAATAAAATTCAAATATCATTCCGTTCCCCACAAAAAAAAAATCAAATTCCTCGTCAAATTCTTAATTCACCAATAGAAAACCCAAGAAAAGTGAAAGACAGTAACAGCTGGTTGTTTTGACAGTTGTTACACTTCCTGCATACATAAGTTGATGTGTCCAAAAGAGGAAATCAGTTCAACACTTGCAAATGCCATAAACAGCACCAAATTAACTTACTTGTAGATTGTGTTTACTCAAATAATGACAATTTTGCCTGTTGAAATAGCCGCTGAGTCAAAAATGGTTGGAGAAGATAATTTTTGGGCAAAATCTGGAACTCCGGATTTTAAAATTGTGCTAATATTTTTTTTTTTTAATAATTTTCATACGTTTGACAAGCGTGAAGCAATGCATGTTTAAATAGCAAATTTAACTTATTATTTTTGACAGCTGCTGAAACATACCAATCGGAAAAAAACTATTAGCTTCGTTCGTTCAACTTTACCCAGGGTTGACCAAGGTTTTCTATACAACCCCAAAAGCTGTTAAAAAAACACTGTTTTTAACTTCCCATTGGAAGTTATTGTAATTGGTGCGATTTGTCGAATTGAAAATATCTTCACGTTTTGAGGTCTCTAGAATCAGAATTCGTCATTTTTAGCAAGATGTCTGTATGTGTGTATGTACTTACGTTCGGGGTACTTTTTTCTACCACCATATCTCGAGAATGAATAAAGATATCGACCTCGGATACATTTTATTTTACAGATAATATTGACATAATGTGCTGAAAAGGTTTTCTAACAAATTCAATAAACCGTTTTTTACTACAGCAATTTAAAAAAGAGCTGAAAAATGTCATTTATCTGGAATATCTCGAGAACAGAATAAGATATTCACTTCAGACTAATTTTAATTAACTCATAATTACACAATACCAAATTGGTAAATATCAAAAAAAAAAAAAAAAAATTCAACAGAATAAAAATAGTTTTCGTCTCAAATATTTCAAGAACAAAAAATGATTCCGAACCCAGTCTATTTTTTTTTTTACATATAATGACGTAGTCAACAAGTGATAATTTTTTTTAAAAAATTCAATAAACAGTTTTTTTTTAGAGCAAAAAAACTGGAACAAAAACTATTAAAAATTCTTACAGCCATGTTTCAAAACTAGTTTTACGGCAAAACTAGTTCAATAGAAGTTTCAAGTCCCAAGTTTTGGATAAATATGAATTATTAACTAAATGTTTGGTATTTTAAACTCAAATATTGAAACTGGGATATCAAAACTTTCATAAATAATACCGATATGTATAAAACTTGCAACTTGAAATCGAAATAGAACTAGTTTTGCTTTTAAACTAGTTTTAAAAAACTCAAAAATATGGCTGTTAACAAATTTTTTTCAACTCAAATATTTTGAAACACAAACAATGCTATCGGTTTCAAAATTCTACCAAAAATATATACCAATACCACCTAAATGTTGTGTAATTTTGAGATTTTTAAAACCACCCTTTAAAAAGCTAAAAATAAAAAATATTGCAAGAAACATTTTTCAAAAATGCTTTAATTCGAAAAATTCTTACCATCAAAATCTCCTTCAAAATCGAAATTTTGCATTATGACAATTTTATATTCTTTAAAATCATGTTTTTTTTTAATTACATTCCCCTGATTTTTGGTATTTTTGTAGCCAATAGTCTGTATTGAAATAATTGGCTCAAATAATTAATACCTTAAAATCGAGAAGAGTTAGGAAAAAAAGTATAAAATATAGGTAATGATACAGTTTGCCATCAATCTCTATATCTATACCTACCTTAGGGGTGTCTAATATTTTTTTTGTCAGATATTCAAAATGGGTATCGTGTATCTTGTAGAGGATACCCACACAATTATTTCTACGTCCCGAAAAATTTTTTAAAATGGTACTTCCAGACCCCGCGGCCGTTTTTTATGTAAAAAATACGTTTTTTTTTCAAAGTCAACAAATGATCAAGAATTTCGCTTATCAAACGTGGTTTCACCGACCTTAAAAGATTTCTTTTGACTCTCTAGGGATGCTAATAATAAAATAGCACAAGTAACTGCCCCTTAAAATTTCAAAATATGCCTTTTTTACTCGGTAACTTCGGTTGATTTTTAAGCTTTTCTCGATTTTAAAAACCTACAAGAGTTCAGGAACGAGCAAGTAAGACTCGTCTCATAGGTATTTTTGTGTGCTGAACTCAAATCTATCATCCGTTTTTCGCCATCAGCTCTAGCTTTTGAGATATTACAGTCTGGAAATGGAATATAACCATTTTTTCACCTATTTTTGAGATTTTATAAAAATTCGAAATGCTTTTTTACAAAACAAATGCATGTTTATGTATGAAATCGGTGCATTTTTTTTTTGAAAAAAAGCATTTCGAATTTTTCCAGAATCTCAGTTATAGGTGACAAAATGGTTATATTCCATTTTCAGACTGTAATATCTCAAAAACTAGAGCTGATGGCGATGATAGATGATAGAGTTGAGTTCAGCACACGAAATTACCTATGATACGAGTCTTACTGGCTCGTTCCTGAACTCATGTAGGTCTTTAAAATCGAGAAAAGCTTAAAAATCAACCGATATTTGGGGGGTTTTCAGCCATTTATCGAGTAAAAAAGGCATATTTTGAAATTTTAAGGGGCAGTTACTTGTGCTATTTTATTATTAGCATCCCTAGAGAGTCAAAAGAAATCTTTTAAAGTCGGTGAAACCACGATTGATACGCGAAATTCTTGATCATTTGTTGACTTTGAAAAAAACGTGTTTTTTACATAATAAACGGCCGCGGGGTCTGGAAGTACCATTTTGAAAAATTTCCGGGACGTAGAAATACATGTGTTGGTATCCTCTTCAAGATCCACGATTCCCATTTTGAATATCTGACAAAAAAAAAATATTAGACACCCCTAACCTACCTATATACTGATTATCCAAAAACCCAAAGTTATTACACTATATAATATATAATTATGTAATATATACTCTACCAGCCACCACTAAGGTAAATATGTATATGGTCTTCAAGTGCACCAATGGGAAGTGACTCATTTTTTTTTTGGTTCTCAAAAAATACCCAAAGGCTCTTGCAGCGCCTTCTAAAGTGTATGTGAGTTGGATGAATTCACCGATTTGACAAATTACAACTACAAACGTTTCCATTTTCTATTTCTATTTATTTATTAAATTTAATTTGTTATTCTCTCAATTTCTATTTCAAAAATTTCAAAGCTCAACACAAAACTATTATTTCTCTCTGGGCACCCTGTCGATCAAAATCCGCACAGTGCAATAATGTGATTTGACGTCTTGTTACCCATATTTTCAGACTCTAAATCTATCACTCGATTAAGCATCTATTTTCTTTTTTCAGTGCCGGATTTAAGTTTACCTGAGTTAACTCACCAAATTCGGTTTGGTTTGAAAAAAACGTCAAAAACGAAATTTAAAGGAGAAAGAATCAGGGAGCAGAAAGATGAAGGGTCACATAGAACTATATTTACTATTATGCTTTTGTATTTTGAAATATGATTTAACCTCAATAGTTTGTTAAAAGCTGAACAAATAAACTCTATTTTTTTCCTAAGTTGGTCTATCGCACCCTGTATTTCATACATATGTACTTATATCTTTCAAAATCAGGTTCATTTTTAAATTCTGCTCAAATTAACTTTATCACTTTATCAACTATACTCTATACCTACCTATACTTTAGCTAACAACTTGTCCGTTGTTTTTTTTTTTCATTTTCTGTTCCAGAACCTTTCTTTGATTGTATTTAACATTTGACTTCTTTCTTATACGAGTACTGACGTTTTTTTTTACAAAACTTGTTTTGATTTGTTAATCTAGTTGTTCCGGCATTTATATTCTTACTTTCCACCGTGTTCATCATCATCATATTCAAGGCTAAAACAAATCGCCCCTTTCTGAACCCTTCAAGAAGATATCATTAAATAACTGATACCTACTTCCTTTTTATTGTATAAACGCTGCCATTAAAAGCAATTTCGTTACTAATTCGATTAATCAGAACTATATTGATTCTCGAATTAAAGAACTGTTCTGTATTGTCATTGATTTATTAATTCATCGTAATTATATAAGTACCTATGTATATTGTATATCTACTTATCCTCCAAACCAACAAAAAAATTATTTTCTGACCTAGACGTATCAAAATCGAAACAACAATTATTAAAAAAAAAACTCCTGAATAGCCAATTTCCCCTTTCAATTAAGGCCAACTAAACAAAATCACAACATCTCAAGTACCTACCTAAATAAACTCATTTATACAGACCCACACATCAGAAACTCGTATTTATATCTACTGCTGGAACTGATGTATTGTCGTTCGTCTGTCCAGAGCTCCCGCAAGAAAAGGGCATTAGCCCCACAACAGCGATTGTTTTGATTTCTTTAAATGCAAGCAATCATCTCTTGTTTATATATATGATAACACCAGCACACAAACGAGACTGTAAAATGCACCCGTTGCATTATTAAATTGAGATGCTAGTGCTC
Organism: Melangyna quadrimaculata; assembly: GCA_949320155.1. Taxonomy (NCBI): domain Eukaryota; kingdom Metazoa; phylum Arthropoda; class Insecta; order Diptera; family Syrphidae; genus Melangyna; species Melangyna quadrimaculata. Next base: position 14,799,596 of record OX439484.1, on the reverse strand, counting down.
TTGCAATTTGTGGACTTTTCATGGGAGCACAACGTGCGGACTTTGAGTATTATATACCTACATAGTATTCTGAACTAACACAGAAGAGCCAGCTATTAACAAAAGAAATTTTATTGCGGACAATTTACACACTCATTCCTACCCTTTCCATTAAAACCCCTCTTCATATTTAACAACCCCTTGCACGATCGTATCAGATTCGGTCAGTGGTTTACGTTGCAGCATTGAACGCCACTTGAACAGATAATTTACGCAATGTAGACACAATTAATATAAAATGGTTCTGAATTGAATGACAATTGAGAGTTCCATTTTTTATGATGATGGGTGCATTATATGGGATCATGACGTTATCATCGAATGTCAAAAATGTCAAAAAATTATAAAATATAAAAATTGATGGTTATTTTGTAAACAAATTGATTTTATTATCGTTGATTTTTTTTTTTACAAAACATGCATTTTTTGTATCGAATCAAAAAAGTATGTTGTTGTCAAAGTATTAATTTCATTCAAATAACGCCACCTAAAGAAATTTAAATATATTTCTCTGTTTAATAATTCTTCTCGAAAATTCTTTAAATTTCTTACTTTATTTTTTGAAAGTCTGAGACTGAACGGGGCATTGAATGGACTGTTCGGTATGCCAATAGCCCTAAAGACAACCGGGTTCATTTATGAATAACACTTCCTGGGTTGAAATCGGCTGAAATGATAAGTGACTGAAGCATTTTTGATAGGAGGATGTGAATGATCTTCAATTGCATTCGTCATAGACTCAAATTTTAATATGGGTAGTTGTCGTACAAAAGACTAATTCAATCAAAGTGTTTTATTTCATGATTAAGGCGTACTCACTCCTCTCTTCTCGGTACCTACCTACCTACAATTAAGTAAGGGAGGTAGCCTTAAGATCACCTATTTCATCGCCATTTTTAAAAAAGTGAACAGTTAAGTCCAAACATTTCAATACCTCTTTTGGGCTATTATTTATTTTATTTTGAATATCTCACCGTAACCGTTTATTCGTTTCGTATACCCTATCTGAGTCGATGTATTTGAATTTTGCATTCCATTTCATTCGGTTCTCCATTTGTAAACAAAAACTAGTTTTTGTGTGATTCATATCAGTCAAATCACTGATTTCGTCAATAAAGACCTTCATTGTCCATGCCTCAGTGCTTAAAGGTAGGGCTGGGATGCCCAATTTGTCCCTTACAAAGACAAGCACGCCTTATAATTTAATATTCAAGAATTTTTGTTGTTTTAACTCGATAATAATAATTCATCGTTTTTTTTTTTGTATTTTCAGGTATGCGAATGACTATGGCCACAGCTTCCACAATGACACCAAGAGTACATAGAAAAGGCTTCCGTATACCATCGAAGAGGCATCCTGGCAAAGCGTTGCCCGGCAAACTGCATTCAATATCAAGAGTGAGTAGTAAATTTAATTATGTTCCAATATTATTATTAAAGTCTAATGGTAATTTTTTTTTCATAATATTTCAGGTTGGTCCTGGTAAAATACCACCCGGTAAACGAATGCAACAGAGACCACAACCACCGCCATGTGATAATTCAAATGACAGTGGATTCGGTTTTGATCAGCATGTCGAAGTGCAGAACAGTAATCAACATAATATGATAAGATCAATGCCTGTATCAAGGTGAGTGGTAGTATTATTATAACCATCGAAATTATCTTTTATTTTTTTTTTTATTAAATTGTACATATACAAAACGGGGCTGTTAGATGTTTTTTTTTTAAATTAAAGAGCACTTGGATTTAACACTGAGCAAAATTATTATAATGAATAACTAAGTCTTAAGCTTGTAGATGTATTCTTTTTTTTTTATTTAATATTCTTTGTGCTTAATATATTCAATTCATTCATTAATTCCTATTAAAAAAATCGATAACATTGTTATTATAGTGGTTGTTAGAAAAAGATAACTTCTTGTCAATAATTTCGTTTTTTTTTTTTTCAAATTTACTCTCCCTTATGTTTTAAATAGAACCTAATAAAAATATGTAAAGAAGAACAAAAGAAAATTATATTACTATGTACATTGAAATTTGCTTTTAAGATTCGTTCGATTGATTTTAGTTTTTGTTTTGTTTAAGAACTACATATAGGCAGGACGAAACGATGATTCTGAACGCTCTAGTTACTAGTTACGAATTTTTATTGCCAGACTAATAGTGGCTTACAACCTGATTGTCTTCTTCAACGAGTCATATAGCTTCTAATCTAATAGGATTTATTGAATATATACTTACACATTTCACGCTTACAGATTTCTATGGACATTTACTTTGACTTTAACGGTCTATGTGATGTACCTACTAGCATTATTCGTTCAACCGGTTTTTAGAAGAAAATAAAAATAATTTAATATTATTATAAACTATATATTTTATAGTCAGCTTTATCGAGGTATCCGTTAAGAAGAAATTCCGAAACGGAAGTCAAATCCGACCAGAACATAATATGTATAGGCAAAGAGCCGAGCCTCGAATGACTTGGCTCATGAGGTCAGAGATTTAAATGTAACTTAATCGATAGGTTACGAGAAAAAAGTGCACATGGGTTGCCTAGCAAATTCGGCTCAGATTGGGTTTAACACGAGTCATTTCTGAGGCATTTCTTTCTATTTATAAAAATTTAGCTCAGAATTCATGTTTTTACTACAATCAAACTAAAAAGGTCACTAACACTCAGATACATACATCGAAAAATATAGACTTTCATAATTAAAAATGGTCGCATGATTTTGGCAACCCTATTTGAAACACACTATTTTTCGACCATTGCTCATCTCATGTCAAGCTTAAAATTGGTGCCAAATGAAAATAGAATTGTTCTAAAAACAAAAAATTAATTGTTGCCACCTTAAAAATGGTGAGTGAAAAGACTTTAACAAGACATTAGCTTCGTTGGTTAACTTTACAATGGACAAACCAGGTTGTGAGTTGGACAGATTCGACAAACTAGACTCTCCCGACTTTTTTTTTGACTTTTCTGTACTTTATTTCACTCCCAATTTATAGTGTTAGCAAGAGAGGCAAAGAAGTACATTTTGCATTTGTGGATTTTTGCTGACGTTTTCTTTTGTGATGTCAAAAAAAGTTTGAGTGAGTCCAATGTGAGCACCGTCCTACAGAACGCGGGTCCATAACAAAACAAATTTATTACAACTCATGTCAGTTTGAAAATTTATCCGCTACCTGAACTCGCCCTAGCAAAAAAAACATAGATCGACTTCATGGCGAGCTCAGAGTGACCCCAGGTTTTCAAAAACACAGACTTTGCGAATTCAGGTTACAGATTCATAAAAGTTTTGAGTCAAGATAGGTTATTTCTTTTTGTGCTTGAAGGCTATTCTGATTTGCAGTCGTTGGCAAGAAGATTTTAAATAAACGTATATATCACATCATGGTGAAATTTTTAGAACAGTTAAGGTTTTTGTTTACAAAAATTATTAAGAAAAGCTGACGGCAATGCCATAGCTATTAAATTCATAATAATTATAAACAATGTATTCAAAACGAAAATATAAATGAATTACTTACTTACTTATTAAAAACAACCAAAGTCCCATCAAACTTAAACAACCTAAAATTAACATTTGAAGGGCTCCCTAAGTCATTGCAGTTTACTAATTCCTTGTATAAATAGTTCGTATTGATGGCTATTTGATATAAGGCTATAAATCGATTAATTTATTTACATCTGGTCGTTTTTATTTGATACATCTGTTTAGATATTGTTGAAAAATAAGATTATTTCAGATAAAAATAATTTAAATATTTGTTTAGCATCAACAAAATAAACCGTTGATTTGACCGCTAAAAACTTTGAATTTAGCTTATTCCATCTAAGCTTCATAATTGTATGTCTTTAAATTTGCACAATAAATAGATAATTTTTATTAAAATCCCAAATGGCTTGCCGCCATTGACATTAATTGATGGTTTACAAACAGGTTTTTATATTGTTTGATTATTTTTCATCTTCTTATTTAAAATTTGATGGGACAGCCCCAAAATATAAGTATGTAGTTTTCGTCACTTTAATAAATAATTAAATTCTACAGTTTCTTTTTTATGTAGGTATTATTTATAAGTAGGTGTATTAAACAAATATAACATAAGCTTTGTATTATTGAAGGTGGACTGGACTTGTTTATTAAAACAAAATAGAACAAATATTGGACAGGTCACCTGTTAATGACGAAAAAATTTAAAAAATACAAATTATGAACAATATTATCTAACAATAATTTATGTATTATATGACAATAATTTATTCTTATCATAATACAGTCTGATTTTTTTTTTCAATAAAAATAATTAAAAAATAATTGACAACTTTAAATTTATTAACGTCCGCTTTTAAAAGCGATGCATAAATTTAAGCTTTGTTGACTTTTTTGTAAACGTTATGTGGGACTTTGCACCTACATATACGTGTTAACTTTATTTTGAACTTCAATATTTGTTTTTTGATTCTTTTCTATGAAAGGCTCTAAAGAAGTACGTATTTTATTTATGCATTTTGTTCAATGCATCGCCTTTCGTTAGCTTTATATTTATTTATTCAAAATAATAAAGTAATAAAACACAAATATTTTTCCTGAATTTAAATACGTACTTCTTTGCTCATTGGAATGTTCAATCATTATTAAAAGTGTTCTATACTGAATAATAAATCAATTTGGATCATAAATTTTGTTTCACTTTAATAACATATCCTCCAATTCACTCGTTTAAGTACAGATTTTTTTCAAAAAACTTTTAACGATTTCTCCATAACCTTTTATAATTATGACAAATCTAATTATAGAATTTAATAAGTGTAATATGGTGATTAAGATCCAGAAAGAATTTTGAATCCTTCTAAAAAATTGTTAGTCCTATGGCTGGTATGAGATTTGTACCAGCCTGATTTCGGTGGATCTTTTTTAGTTTTCAGGTGATTAAAATGTCATTTGTAATGAAACAAAGATATAGTGAAGTTAACTTAAAAAAAACACAGTTTACTTGTGTCGAGTTAAAAACCTCAAATTTTTAACTTTACTTCTTCATTGTATTTAATTATTTGATGAAATATTTGTTGTCTTGTAATAAAACAGGAACAGAGTAGGACAAGTCTTGTATTCGTACAAAATCGAAGTCATACTCAAATTTTCCATTTATTGGAATTATGTATGTATTAACATAATGTATTTATATAGAGAACAGAAAAGTTAATCCCGCATATTGTATTGAATGGACGTTAATTTCAAAATGTATCAACCTAATTCTATAATAGGAAACATCTCTAGCTCTAAAATAAAGCCTTACAATTAAATTGACCCATTTGCAGAACAAATTTAGCTAATGCTGAAGTTTTTACACTGAGCATTAATTTTACCACTTTATCTTTATAGCAGAGATTGAAATTGGCAGAAAACAAAATAAGCAGATGAAATTTCAGCTGTTCGTATTACCAATCAGACCCAAAAATTTTTGGGACAAGCTGTTTTGTTCAACAGCTATTCCTAAGGCATTACAGCAATACAAACCAATCCAGATTGCTTCGGTGACGAACCCGAACTCCGAACTTTTTTGTATTTACGTAGGTAATTTAATGAAGTAATGACAAAAACAACCTTTATTAAATTTGTCCTCATTGTTACCGTTACTGGTTTTTTGCTAGGAAAGTTTTTCGGAAAATTTGTATTTTTGGATAGTGGTTATCCGATTTATGTCGTTTACACACATGCATGGATACTTGCGTATCCGAGATAGAATATCTTAGAACAACGTGAACAAGACTGTCTTCTTTGATAGAGTTGTTACTTGACATAAATGTCAAATGTTTATGTCGCATAACATTTGATATTTTTGTTTTATCGAAAATACTAGACGGTGTTCACATTCGACTAACTCTCCCGACTATTTTTGACTTCTCTGAAATTTATCTCCCTCCCACTTTATGCTTAGAAAAAGCGAAAAGTAGTAAATTTTTAAAAAATTTTAAAATTTGTGGATTTTTTTTGATGTTTTCTTTTGAAAATTCGGAGGAGTCAGTCCAATGTAAACACCGTTCTAAATACAAAAATATCTGTATGACGGTGTTCACATTGCACTGACTCTTCGACTATTTTCGACTTCTCTGAAATTTATCTCACTTCACTTCATAGTTAGAAAGGGAGAAAAGTAGTAAATTTAAAAAAAAATTAAAAATGTGTGGATTTTTTTTTTGACGTTCTCTTTTGTAAATTCGGAGGAGTCAGTCCAATATGAACACCGTCTATGAAATTATTTTTTGTTTCTATGACGGTGTAGCCATTGGACTGACTCTTCAGACTAATTTTAACTTCTCTGAAATTTATCTCACTCGCACTTCATAGTAAGAAAGGAAGAAAAGTAGTAAATTTATTTTTTTTGACGTTCTCTTTTGTAAATTCGGAGGGGTCAGTCCAATGTGAACACAGTCTATAAATCCTCATTCGCTTATTGAAAGTACAAAAACATTACAGATCTTTGAATTTTTGAATCTTTACAAAATGAAATATCACTTTACGATTGTCAATTATCAATTGATAGGTAAATATTTAAATTTCGATTTTTTTTTAATTACATTTATTTAAAAATCGATGAACTTTTATTTCCTTGTAATCCACAACGTCCTGCATCATTCTAAATGAGAAAAACTTTTAATAAATTTAACAATATATGAACTATCAATTTGTTCTTGACTATCGTAATATAGGGTGCATCGCTTTGAAAAAAATGCTTCGATAATTCTTCAGCTTCTCTCACATCGAAGCTATGTATAAGAAAACATAATAATAAAAGAAGGTAGTTGAAGATTGTAAAATTACACCACCTCACGTTTTAATAAATGTCAGCCATCAATAAAACAAGTTTAAGTTCTGCAAAAGAAAAAAATTAAAGTTAATTGCTTGTTAACAGTTCAGTTGAAAATAATAATAATTATTATTATAAAACCGTTGTTTTTAGTTCCATATACTCAACTCTGTTGTCATTTATCAGTGTTATGCTTATAAACAATTTAATAATACTAAATCCATGTTTATAGAAATGATTTAATCAATTAAAATATTTTATTGCCTTATAGCAACAAAAAATACAAAATTTCTTTAGCTAACTATTTTTGCTCTTCAAATGTCAAGTTTTCAATAACGACTCTATCAGCATTATGAGTTCGAATTGTTTCCTAGCAAATTTCTTTCTTTTATTAATGGTGGTAAGGTGTGCAATAATTTACTACTAGTTCGCCCGTCACCTATGCGCAAATATATTTTTTTTTGTGAGATTTGGAATCCACACTCCACAAAGAAATTTTTATATTGGAGACGTGTGAAAATTAATCAGTTTCCAATAAAACAGTTATAATCGTCCAGCAAGCAGTCAAGTTAATCGAACTTCTTCGACATTATTCTATTCAGCTGAAAGAATAAAACACGTAATTCAATATCGAAAGTGTTTCTATTTCGCTTAATTGTTATTCTATTATTATATTGACCATTGACTGGGATTAGACTATTTAGAGGGTGTAATTTGTGCAGTTGACCAATGTTTAATTGCAACACAAAATAAATACGTAATCGATGAGCGTAATACAATTAGCAATATTAAAAAATTAATGATGAATTGTCCAATGCTACTTGTTGAAAACCATATAGATATGAATAGCAATTAATTATATTTTCGAGTGTTTAATAATTGCTATTTGACATTTTAATCTTTTCATCGCTTAGTGATTCAAAACAAAATAAATACACTCCTTAAGCTCTCAACCATCAGTTTAGAAAATGGAATTGATGCCGCCACCGCCACCGCGTGTCGGCCGTCGTCGGCTGATGCGACGACTTATTTTAATTTTATAGGTCATGGTAAAAGATCAGAATTCAGAATGGCTAAACGGGATTCTTATCAATAAACCTTTCAAAAGCATCTTATCACAATTTTATGTGGGGTTACTTAAATGTGAATTATTTATAGAAAATAATATATGTAAGGCAGACGAATAAAATAATGCAATTTAGTGTCAGCGGTTTGTAGCAGCAGAGCACGAGCAGCTGATAATTCATGCTAATCAATAGATTTTATTTGTTCACGTAAATTAATTAGTCGTTAATGTTCGTACTTTATTGTTATGGGTCAACTCAATAAACGAATTCCAATTTAAATTCCTTTGTTAAAAAATGTTATTCATAGATGTCGAGTTATATATTCGCTAAAAATCAAAATCAAAACCTTGTATTCATTGCGACACTAGAGAATACGAAAAAAGTGGATTCACTTGATATACATTATCAGTCATATTAATAAAAACAGCGCTTAACTCACCTGTAACTTTCGACCTCTCGTGTAAGCATGGATTAAGAGATAACTCGTGAATTAAAACGTATATTTACTTTTCTTTTTAACCCTTCGTTTTGTGTGGCTTTTGTTGTGGTGACTTAATTTTGAGGTCTTAAAAATATTCTAAGTTTCCGTAATATATATGTTCCCTTAATCAGTGAATATAAACTTCTATTCGATTCCAACCATTAAACAACAACAAAATGAAAACAAAAAATAGAAATAAAAGACCTACTCTAATAAATTGTCTTTGGCACACAAAGCGGCAATTGAGTGTCCTTAGGTAAATTTTCAAAAATACATACAAATTAAATTTCTGGTTAACATACGCTGAAAACTTTTGAAACTAATATCGAAAATGGTAACCAAAAACAGTTTGTCAATAAGGAGGTTGAGGAGGTCATATTTTAAATAATGAACAACATATGGCGTTTTTCTTTTTTGGCTCTAAATAAACCTCTGAGCAGAGGCTGAGCGATCAGAGCAGAGCTCTGAGCAGATTATGATCAGAGCCCTCAGACTTATTTATGAAACACATTTGAGCACTAAACTATCATTTCATAGGTGTGTTACTAAAATACATTTTTGTTTAACTGATTTAGACGGGCGACTGTCCTGGGAATCAATTTTTAATTTTTTCGTCTGCCAAATCACTGAAAAAAAGTGAAGTTGGCTTCGCTCAGCTTTTCGCTCGATTTGCTCGGTCATTTTATTCTGAGCTAATCGATTAAGCTCTGAGCTAGCTCAGATGGAAAAAAGAAACCCACTTTTTGAGCTCTGATATGTCTAGCTAAAAAAAAACATAGAATTTTTGTTTGACAGTTTCGTGATCTGCTCAGAGTTAAAAAAGAAAAACGCCAATAAATACCAAGCAAAATAAAAAAACATTTTTAGCTATTTTACTAGTTGTACACTCAAACCCTAAAAAATAACAAGAAAATCCACCTAGCGTTCAACAGCTAACAGCTGTAAGGGAACATATTGAAGGGTTTCACTGAAATTGTCTGCCAAGTTTGCCTATTTCCGTGGCAAGTGATCGTCGTCTGGTTGATAATCCGCGGTCCTTACGAAATTTACAAAAATATTCTCAGTAGAACGGCTGTTCGGGGGACGGTCATACCTGGCAGCATATCGTGTTGTCCCATACTCTTTTAGGCAAGCGGCTTAACGTTGCGACTTACTGTTTGCCCATTTATTGTGTCAAACTAACGAAAACGCTGCGACAACACAACAAAAATCGAAACAATTAGTCCTCGTTCTTTAGGAGTAGGAGTATAGCAATTCTTGTCTTGTTGACGTTAATGTTTACAAATTTCAAAGTAAAATTGAAATTTGTTAGCATATGCAAACATTTTAGCATCTCCCGATAGAGTGAACATTTTTTTTTATGTAACTTTTAAAAAGGAAAAACTTCTTCAAATTTGTCCTTTTTGTAAAACTTTCATTGAATTAAATAAATAGTTATATTAAAACAAACTTAAAATGCACAACCCACCAATCCAAAATAATAAAAAAAATACCCAAAAAAAAGCCATAAATATGAAACGAAATTAAAAGTTTTTATTTTTTCAGAATTTTTGTTTGCGAACAACCTACAAACATGCCTTATCGGGGAAGAAAGTTTTCTTTGAAATATCAACCACCAGTTTCTGTTTCTTCTCCTCCTTGAGACCCAAACTTCTCAAACGTTTAGCTGTCTGTGGACTCCAAATTTCAAGTCGTATTTAGCTGTATTAGTTTATGTGTCCCAAGGTACAAATTCCTATGCCAACTTTGCCGTTCAATATATAACTTCGAATCTTCGATCTCATCATCACTTACAGCATCAATACTCTTGGTTGGAAGGTGTCCGACGCGATGCACACGATGATGCCCCACTTCCAATACTTTCAATCTTTTGTAAAATTGTACATTATTGAAAAAATATTTGCTCAGTCGAACGATTTGATTGGCCTTAATCTTCACCTATGAATCTTTTGTCAGTTTTTATTTATTTACTTTTTTTTTGATTTCCCGATTGGGTATTTATTTTTTTCTGCGTAGGTACTTATTACACACATAATTAAAACTACTCTATTAGTTCCTCAACCATCTATTAATGATAGTTAATCTTTATTTAAAAAAAATATTCAAATATTCAAATTAAAAACAGCAAAATACATATTTTTTACGTGGGTACCGGGTACCTAATACATGAATTGTATTGTATTTATAATCTTGATTTTTGTTGGCTCTCTAGCTTACATCGTTTTTTCCTTTCAATATTTCCTTGAAATATTTAAACATTATAACAGCTATCATCAATTTCATTATCATTCTAAACTAAACTATAATCTACATAAATGTTCTTCCTTTCCAATTTAGATGTACACATATATTTATATATAGCTCAATAAATATATTTAGTTACTCTTGTAGTTCGAATCAAAAAAACCTACGTAATTAAATCACATTAGCATATTTTAACAAATACCGATAGATAGGAAACAGAACACGAAGTTAAAAATTAACATAATTTGTTTTTATATTATTAAAATGAATAACTGATAAATAATTATTAAATTTTATGAGAACAGAAAAAAAAACCAAAAGCTTATCATTATTACAGAATAGACCTACATTATAATATTCTTTTGTACCTTAATTTTTGAGAGCTGCTCATTCAAATCAGAGAAAGTTGTTTTATTTTTCATTTAAATTATTTTTTTTTTTTTTTTTCAATTTATTAAACAAAAAAAAAAAACACAAAAACAAAAATCATTTACACTACATAGATCAACTCGAAACGATGCTGAGCAACACGATGAAATCGGCACCGATGACTCTGATGATACATACACAATCATACCAAATCATCACACCATTCAAAATCGCGTACAATATCGAGCCAAACGTAAAAAGATCGAAAGAGTGGTTGAACTAGATAATGATGATGCCTGCAGTGAAGATGCGTTTATAAATCGAATTGCTTCGGCAACAACCATCACTAATAATACATCAATCAACAATCATAATGCTTATGTGCCACAAACCCCACAACCAACAACAAAGTAAGGATATATTAACAAATGAAATTCCAATTGTTCAGCTTTTTTTATATTTTTATTGAAATTACCTAGTATACTTGAAATACATATTGATTTCACCACACTGAGGCTTTCAATTTGACTTCCTTTTATAACTTTCGCATGCAAGCAATTTTAAGAAAACTAAACTTTTATTATTCATTCCATATATTCATTACTAACTCATATGGCTTAAAAGCTGCGATAAGATTTGATTTGGCATAGGGTCAAATGTTTTTTTCTTTATTTGATACCAATTATGTGGGTTGAAAAACGTTGTAGACCACCACCGTTGAAGGGCATAATTCAAAATAAAAATTGATTTCATAATTGTCTGAAATAAAACACGAAGGCTTTATAGATGAACAGCTAGCAACAGACTTACTAATGAATTTAATTTTATCAAAGATGAAACGTTGGTATCTATGGTCATCAAATTAGAAAAACACCACTCTTACACGGTCAATGAGGTCCTTATTTATCTAAAAACTACAATTAAAGATCTAATCCATCGAACCGGAGTGTCAGTATGTTGTTTTTATTTTTTGATTGCCATAAATCGTGATCATAATTCTAAATGCCTTGCTAGATCGTGTTTAATTAGGCTTTATCAAGAACCGGATATGTGAACATTTTTTAATTGAAGAAAACAATCCAAACAGTTTTCCTGAGTTTCTGAGAAATTGTAAATCCATTTTTTTTTTTTGAAAACCAACTGTGGTAAAATTCACTTTTCAAACCAATCAGGTGTGTTCAGGAAAACGAGATACGGTAGAATTTGCTATATCAAAACCAAGGAAGCTAATCTAGACATTTCTTTTCTCAGTATTGTGATAGCCAAACTTAGAGGCAACTGAGATTGATGAGGCTCTCTCAAATCCCCTTTTCCTGAACACGCCTAATTTAAAGCAAATAATCCAGTCACTCTTATGTCAAATAAAATCTAACCAAAGCTTCGAATCTACCAGCAAACTTTCACAAAAATGTATGCTGCTCAGCATGATATTCAATTTGTTTTGTTTTTTTTTTGTTTGTATTAATTCCATAAAATCAATTTTTAATAAGTTGCATTTAAAAAAAATGACATATAATTTATTTTCTTTGTAATTACAGATATAATTCAAATAGCGCTAGATCAGCACCTCGTGTTGCACACAAGCGTCAGCCACCAGCATCCCTAAACAATGTTGCTACTTCATCAAATGGTCGTGTGCACTTAGAAATTTTATCACAACCAGAACAGCAACACAGAGCCAGGTCAAATATTTTATTATTATCTATGAATAAAATTACAATAAAATTGTTCTGTTTCTCGTTAGATATCAAACCGAAGGAAGCCGAGGTGCTGTTAAAGATCGTAGTGGTAATGGTTTTCCAATTGTTCGAATGGTTGGCTATAGTAAGCCAGCTTTGTTGCAAGTATTTATCGGAACAGATATTGGCAGAGTGGCTCCACATATGTTTTATCAAGCATGTAAAGTTGCTGGGAAAAATTCAACGCAGTGCAATGAAAAGAAAGTCGATGGAACTATGATTATTGAAATTGATTTCAAGCCAGAATCGGATATGACGATCACATGTGATTGTGTTGGAATTCTTAAGGTAAGAATTTTGTCTAATTATTTTATGGTAACAAAAAACAAGTAAAGTTGTGATTTCAAGTATTTTAATATTATTGGAGAAGACATTTAATTTTGATTGTTGTCAAATAATTTTGTATTTAAAAAAATAGTACTAGGGGCGACCGTAATTTTGCCTTTCTCATCGTAGCTGTTGAAACCAAAGTACGATGTAGTTCTGCATTCTTGATATGTTGTTGGGGCATGTTAGAGTAGTCTGTAGCTAAGTTTGCAACTTCGAAAAACATGTGCTCGCTGCAGGAAAAATGCAACAGTGAAAAAAAGCAAAAATCACCCCAATTTTTCCGAAATTTTCCTTTATAACTTTGGATATAGGCAACTTCAGAAAAAACCATCCACTATATTCCTGTTTGTTATAAAATTTTCTACAAGATCACATTAGTTTAAAATGTATGTATGTTATATTTGAGTTGCTATCTAACTATGAGTAAAAACAAAAATTTTGAAAAACTTAGTAATTTTGAAGTGCTCAAAAAATAGGTGAAACATTTTTCAATTGTGCTCAAAATTTGCAATCAAATAGCCTAGAGTATTATAGGACAAAATTTGAAAATTCGATCCAAATCGGTCTAATAGTTTTGGCAAGAAACATGATGTTAACTAAGTGCAACAAGCAATGTTTGCATCATTGTTGTGGTCAAAGTAGGACGCTTAAGTTGGCACTTATTTTTGTACACGTACTTGGAACCGAAATTTTTTTTAAGCAACTTTGGTAGTGAATTCAAAAGTTTCGAAAATGTTCACGAAATTACATATTTACATGCCAAGTGAACAATTTTCGGAACTTTTAAAATCGCTACTAAAGTTGCTTAAAAAAATATAAAAATATTGTAGGTAACTATATTTTATCATAGTTAAGGGTTCCAAGTACGTGTACAAAAATAAGTGTCAACTTAAGCGTGCTACTTTGACCACAGCAATGATGCAAACATTGCTTGTTGCACTTAGTTAACATCATGTTTCTTGCCAAAACTATTCGACCGATTTGGATCGAATTTTCAAATTTTGTCTTATAATACTCTAGGCTATTTGATTGCAATTGAGCACAATTGCACAATTTTTCACCTATTTTTTGAGGGCTTCAAAATTACTTAGTTTTTCAAAATGTTTGTTTTTACTCATGGTTAAATAGCAACTCAAATATAACATACATGAATTTTAAACTAATGTGGTCTTGTAGAAAATTTTATAACAAACAAGAATATAGTGGATGGTTTTTTCCTAAGTTGGATATTTCCAAAGTTATAAAGGAAAATGTCGGAAAAAATGGGGTGATTTTTGCGTTTTTTTTTTCACTGTTGCATTTTTAATGCAGCAAGCACTGGTTTTTCGCAGTTGCAAACTTAGCTACAGACTACTCTAATATGCCCCAACAACATATCAAAAATGCAGAACTACATCGCGCTTTGCGAATTTAGCCCTTTTTTGTTTTGTAATTATTGACTGGGCTACTGGTCGGTCACTTTCAGTTACATTTTTGGTTTAGAGTAACTAAATCCTGATGGATTTTTATAAATCGGGTACCAAATGAAGGTGTATACTGCTCTCTTTACAAAACTAGTGGTAAAATAGAATTTTGTTAATTATTGTAATGAGTCAGACATTTTTTGTAAAAACAGCTGAAATACAAATATTTTGGATTCGCTTGCTATAAATTGTTATGGCCAATTCTCAATTATGTTCTTAGACGCTAAGTTAAATGTCTTCAACTCGAAGGCGCTTCCCAATGTGGTAAGCGTGCTGCTCTATCAGCAATCTTATGTCCCTACTTACTAACTAGGATTTTAACTCGTTGCTAAATGTTTTTTTTACTTTGCCTTTTTTTTCAAAAAAAGGGACACGACTTATGATAGTCGTTTGATTTTTGAGCTTTGATGTCACATAAAGGCGTTTTTTGAAAAGACTAAACGCACTTTGGCGAACAAATTCTGTTTTTTTTTCACTTGGGGTCGCACTGAATTCGCCATAAAGTAGAACTAGTTTTTTTTGCAACTAAAAACTTCAAACGTTTCTATTTTCTATTTCAATCTATTTATTCAATTAAATGTGTGTATTCCTTCAATTTCTATTTCGAAAATAAACAATTTACTGCAAAATGCAAATCCACACAACTCAGGCCACTTTTACATTTAGGTTGGCTTTTCGAGCCCTGAAGTCACCAGGTTGTCGCCCCAAACTGACCATGAAAAAGATGTAGGTTTTTTGCTAGGGCCAGTTGAGGTAATGAATTAACTGTCAAACTGTAAATTAATTATGAAGCATTTATTTTGTTGTGGACTCGCATTTCGCATCACACAATAATAATACTTAACAAACAAAATATTTTTTTTTTCATTTCAGGAACGCAATGTTGATGTTGAGCATCGTTTTCCCGATCATTTGGCTCAAAAAAGCAAAAAGAAATCCACCCGCTGTCGTATGGTATTTCGAACACAATTAACCCACGACGATGGAACAGTTGAAACTCTTCAAGTGTGTTCAAATCCAATTATTTGCAGTAAGTTATTTTATTTTAACAAATATACCTACTCAACCGAACTTAAAACTAATCATTATTTTTTTTCTAAAGCACAACCACCTGGAGTACCAGAAATCTGTAAAAAATCCCTTAATTCTTGCCCAGTAGATGGTGGACTAGAATTGTTTATTATTGGAAAGAATTTCCTTAAAGACACACATGTATTATTTCAAGAGACACTCGATGATATTAGAACTAATGAAATGGTTACAATAAATTCATTGTGGGAGGTATCAGTGTTTCCCGACAAAGAGTACCTGCAACAGGTGAGAAATAACAACAACAACTACAAAAATGTAATGGCATAGTTTGATTCAATCAATCAAATGCCCTTACAAATAATTTTTTTTAACAACAACACCAACAACAACAAAAAGATACAAACTTAATATTTCGTTTTTTTTTTTTTAATTTCTAGACTCATCTTATTTGCACAGTTCCACCTTACCTTCATCAGAATATCATGAAACCAGTCACAGTGCAGCTAAGCATTATTTCCAGTGGGAAAAAGAGCGAATCACACACCTTCACATACACACCCAAAGGATCCTACACCACGCTCTCGGCTGCAACAACGTTAAGTACATTGCATGGTTCAATGTCAGGACAAGGTATCTATTGATTCAAGTTCAGAAATTCGTTCAAATTCAAGTTGTATAAATTTATAATATTCGTCTGACAAAGGCTTATATTTATTTTTGACGCTATCTTGAGTTTGAACTTGAGTTTCAGTTTAGATTAGGGAAAACAGCAACAACACCAACAACAATAAAAGAATAACTATATCACGTGATATATTTTTTTCGAGCGCTTTAAATCAACTTGCGATACTTAAATTGAAATAGGCCAGTTCATACAAAAAAGAAATCTCTAGAGATATCAAAAACGTTTTCAGGATTTCACAGTTTTGCTGTCGAATACTGAGAAAAAAATTTCGGTTTCAGTTTCTGAACTGGCCAAATATATTTATCAATTCAATTTTTTTGGAATTTGAATAAACAATACCAACGTCAATTTTATCACCTAGTTCTGGCGTATGAACATTTAAAAGAACGAAATTTGGTACACCAATCGGTATCGAACCCGCTGTAGTATTTTGTTTACACGAACAACGAAATCATCTTAAAACTAAGGTCATGTCATAGACTTTTGAAATTGTTTGCAAGTTGAGCTGAGCAATGCTTTCGATTAGAAATGATGGATTGAATTCGGGGCCTGATTACAGAATTCGATTCGCTTCGGATTTCCATTTTCGACTCGCGTCCATTCATTACATTATCCAATTTTAATTAAATACTCGCCATATTTCAAGCCAAGTGACACCGATGTTTAAAAATTTACACCGAAATCAATTTCGTCTTGAAGTGTAGTCTAACACTGTTGTACCGAAAACAAAATACGCTACCAAATACGACTCGATTCATATTCCATAATCAGGGGCCAGTTATAATGAAAGGCTAATGTCAGTGTTTCGCTTTGAAAAGCAAAAGTTGTTTGCAGAGAATCTATTTTTCATTCCAACAATTTTTTGTAAAAATGTTCCCCTCCTCTCAGAGGTCTGCCAGTGTCATTATGGTTGTTCAACTTCGATTCTTAATATTATGGGGGATTTCATAGTCACTGATAAACTACGGTTTTACTAAACTGTAACTGTAAAAAAAAGACAAAATTAGCTAATGAATACAGTCCATTTTATTAAAAAATTCTTGTATTAATATTTTGAAAAGTTTATTAATGTTACAAGCTTCAAATATATTGACATGATAAAATTAAAATAGAATATTAAATTAAACCTGGGTTTAACTTAGACACAGATTAAAAATGACTATGAATACGCCCCTATATGTTTGTAATTAAAAATTATTTAATATTTACACATACATACATACATAGATGACAGCCTAAGTTAAAGAAATAGAATACTAGACAAATTATGAGGTATTGATTCGCAATAGTGAATTTAGAATCGGTATGAAATGGTATCGCTTGATAGAGAATTCATGTTAACAAATCGGCTTTAATTATTGCAAGCTTTTAAAAACAAAAATATATACATAAATACATCAACAGTGCCCGGAACTGAATTGAGTTCAAATATAATTATGTTTCACTTCAGGCTTTTAAGTCTTTATATTTTTTTTTGTTAAAACAAAATATTGAAAATGCATTTCATTCAAAATCATTATAAAAAAAATAAATAAAACAATTAAGGTCTTACATCCAAAAAAACAAGAAGAAGATGACAACAAGATTCAACATTTTCTTGGGCCAAAGTTAATTTAGACAACTCTGTCGTATGAATGTTTTCAACATGTCCCTTTTCAAGTTAATTGCTAATGTGTTTGCTTTCAAATCAACTGATCAATGACAGTTGTTTAAAGTCGCGATTTTCAAATGAAAAATAAAATCAAACAAAAGAAAAAAAATCGATTTATTTTCCTATGATTTATAACTCTTTTATTATTGTTTTCATGTGTGTGAGAGGAAAATTATTTGTCTGTATGTGAGTGTGGAAGTTGAACAGAGTTTTCTGGATTACACTTTTGCCCTGCAAATAAATACTTCATGATATTTTGATAAAATATTTTTTTCTTGAGAATTCTTTTTTTTGATGTTTAATTTAAAAAGAAAATTTAGTAAAAGCAAAAGAAAAATCAACCAACAATGCAATCGTATGCAATCAACAAAATAAAACTATAACAGAAACTATAAAATATTTTGTGATTAGGAAAGTTCAAAATCATACTACTTACTCGTCTACATACATTTGCTCTGTGATAAGAAAGATATTTTTTTCTGAATGGGCTTGGAAGTTTTGATCGCCCTCTAGGGAGAAAATCAGATACAAAAATGAGATTTAGTTGTTTTTTTCGTATTTGAATATTCTTTCATTTTTTTTTTAATATAAAGGTTGAGGGTTTTTGTTTTTCTAAACGCTAATCACAAAATGTTATTTTTTTGTTTATTTTTCCTTCTCTTAGCTCTTTAGGTTGCTCGCTCGCTCGCGTGTTATGAATAAATTCGAAAAGAAATGGGAGTCTTGTATCCACAATATTTCACACGTGTGCTAATAAAAATAATAATGGACACATGGAGGCTCCTCCAGAGGACAGCGCTACGTCTGCATCAGTTCTTCAGTGCATCTGTACATTAGGGTACTGGTTAATTAAAAACAAACAAAAAAAATCAATTAAATTCAATTAAATTGACACACATTTTTTTAATCGGTAGATTTGAATATTTTGGTTATCAAAGATTTTTGTGATTATTTTTTTTTTGTCTCAATCGGTTAAATTTCGGTACGGGTTCGTTATTAAAAATTGTTTTTTTATTTGTTTTTACAAACTTTTTATTTTTTTTAATTTAATGGAACTACTTGAGGCTCTTTTTTTTAAATTTATATTTGACAAAATTTCTTGGGTTAATATTCTACTTTCATTGTATGGGGTGTTGTTTTGGTTTGTTCATTTTTCAATATAAAAATTGATTTTTGTTCGTGGTGAATGAAATGCCATTTCAAATTCTTTTTAAATAATTTTTTTCGCCAAATTAAATGCAAATTGACAAAATTGTATTTTTGACAAATTAAAAATTAAATAATTGTTTAAGCAATGAGAAACCTCGTTAGTAAATTATTAATATTTTAACTAAGAACTTGCAGCAGATTTTTGGATCCAAGGAAAACAAGCTACAAGTAGTGCTGGTGAAAGTGATAACGAAAATGTTTGACGGCCAGTACGTTGTGGCTCTGTTACCTACAAAAAGTTCATCAAAAATACAATTTTTCTAAAATTAAAATCGGGAGGGAAACCATTTAAAATGTATCTCAACTTGACACCCTCGACTCTTTGATTACAAATATGGTTTTGACAGACTGTAGGTAGCCCAAAAACCCAGTAAGACGTACCGAAAAATGCGTTTTCTTGTTGGCACTTTAGACTTTTGGGCAACCACTTGAAATTGGCTGCATTCGAAAGCTCTCGATACACTTTTTCTAGGTAACGGGTCAACTACATGCTAGCAGGCGAACGAATTCGTTATCACCTTCACTAGGACTACTTGTAGCATTAATATCTTTTGGTTTTCTTTCACATCAAAAATATGCTGCGAGCTTTCGGTCTATTACATTTGTTGGACACAAATGCTTTAATGTCATAAAAACTAAATTAAGTTAGAACTACATTCGTATTTGTTTTTGTATTTGAATTATGTTAACAATGATACAACAAGATTTAAATCTTTTATTAGTATCTACAAAAACAACTTAACATAGTCAGAAGATAACTGGAGTTAATAATGTCACAAATTAAAGCAAATTAACTCTCCGAAAAGTCAAAAGGAGCCATATTACACTTTAGTGAAATGATATTTTTTTCATTTCTGCTTCACCAAATAACAGTTGTACTTTAGAAACTAATGCTGTTTTCCAATGGACGTTCGGAAGCGTTCATAAATCAACAGCGTCCGGAAGTCTTCTGAAACCATTCCATTGGCGCACAAAATGCGCTTCTGACGGTTCTGAGAAGAGGGATTCGATTCTTAATTTCAAATCAGAATCCACTCGGTAGCACTAATACATTCAAACTCAAACATCAAAACAAACTGCAATGTACTTTTTTTTTACCCATCCATTTAAATTTAATTTGCATTCAAAATCAAAGTCAAAAAATATTATTTGGAAGTTCGGAGTTTATACACTCGTGTTTAACATTTTACTTTTTGTGTGGCAGCAAATAATAATTTCTATTTGGTCATTCGCCTATACATTTACCAAACCTACGAATTCAGTTGAAGGAGCTTCAACTGTTCCATTGGATTTCAAAATGAGTTAAACCTTGAGTGAAACCAATAGAAAACGGCATTATATATCCAAAATAGCATCTGACTGACTAGCCCACTATCATACCTGGGCGAAAAGCATCTTGTCACTTGAGCTTTTCTATTCAAAACAAAATAAAGCTATATAGACATACTCGTTTGTACCTAAATAATACCCTAATAAACTCGAATAACATCAAAAGTGGTTCCATTAAAGATTAAATTCTGTATTAAAACGTTATTATTATAACTTTATACTTGATTAATAAATCTCGGTAAAAATAAATCGAATATCTAAAACCGGTATTAAGTTAAATTGCTTACAAATATTAAAAAAAAACTAGGATTTTTATTTACCTCGTATCTAACATTTAAAATTAAAATTAAATTACTTATTTTAACGTAAACTCTTGGTTCCAGCTGTTAACTCGAAAGATATGGAAATCAACGTTGGTCGTATATTTCACCCAGCTTTTTTTTTTGTAATAAAAATGAAACCCTTTCAGGAACACATGGTCCGAGTGCGCTGCTTTAAATTAAAAAAAAATATATATACATAAAATACTACATTTAAATCACTTTGAATTGTGTGTGTGTGTTTTCTCCTATGTGTGGCAAGTATCTATTTATCGATAGAAAATCATTATTTGTACTAATTTTTAGTACTTTTTTTCTAACATTTTCTTAGATATTTTAATATCACTTATATTTTTGTGTGTAAACAATTTGGGGTTCGTTTAGGTGGGAGTTCTGTGTTTACGTTGTTCAAAGTGATAACTTTCATCATCTAAATCTTTTTTATTGTTTTTTTTTTATTATAACAAATCAATTAATAAAAAAAGAGAATACAAAAAATATTGATGTTTTTGAGATTTAGTTGATGAAAGATTTTAGTTGTAGGTACAACTTAGTTTTAGAGTTCCCCTTTCCCAAAACAAAATTCCCTTTACGATTAATATTTATTGGCTGTTTTGTTAAAAGAATTTTAGTCAATAAGAACAATTATAGTTTTAAATTTGAGAAATTAATATTTTTATTATATTTAATTTTTCTGTTTTTCAAAACGAAAATCCCCGAAGAGATTCCATTACTCTGTGATGTTAATGCAAATTTTCTTTGTAGATACTCGATATATGGATACAAACGGTGTACCAACATGCCCGCCGAACGCAGCTGGAAATGCTGCGGTTGTACAACAAATGTGGACTGAGACAAAGCACGAGATCGATGCGGATATGATGCCGCCACCGGCGAGCACACAAATACCAATGATTGTGCGGCGACCTTCGTTGACCAGCGCTATGATAACCGATCAGATGGTCATTGGTGGATTAAAGACTGAAATTCTAGATGAGAACTCACAGAATTCGATTGCAGATGCTATGCAATCCGAATCTCTGGAACGTTTCCCTGTGGTGCAGGGCGATAACGGTCTTATGGTGGACCAAAACCCAATGATAATGCATAATCAGCGCATGCGAAAGCAGAGCATTGACATGCTGGACATGCAATCGATGTCGTTGTTGAACGAAAATAACAGTTTGCCAAGTTTTCCCACACATCACACTGATATTAATGCAATTGCGGCTGCGGCTGAAGTTGATATCGCTGTGAAGAATGAACAGATTGCCAAGGAGATTCTAACTGCTGCTGTGGTTCATCAGGGACAGCAGACTGTTGATAAATTTTTATCGAGCCTTAGTCCAACAATAGCTGATTTAAAGTCCCCACCACAAATGGAACAGAATTCTATGTTTGTCAATAACACTGGTACTGGTGCAGGAGTATTATTTCCGCAACAGGCGACAAGTAACCTGGTAATGGGTTCAAATGCCGTTAACAGTATCGATCAAACCCTGAACAACATGTTGGTAGTGGCCAACCACTCTCCTTCGAACGATATGCAGTCGCTTTCGCTGGTACGTAGCTCGTCGGTGTCGAGTACATCGTCTTCTTCATCTTCCTCATCATCATCATCGCCCAATGGCTCTCCAATGACACATGACATCATCCTAAATTCAGAGCCAGCCGCTGTCATCACCTCAGTGAACATACAACAGATGTTAAGTGGAACTGATTCAACTGCAGCACCTACTGATCGCATCCCAGCCGAGATGATTCTCAACTCAAATATCTCACCGTCTACTATTCTTTGCCCACCGAACTCAGTGCCCAATTTGATGGTTAATCAAGTCTCACTTCTCAACGGAATCGGGATGCAGCCTCAGTCATCGCAGGATTCCCTCTTAAGCAGCATCATTATGACACCACCATCAAATTCACCGCCAATACAACAGCAAACATCGCCCCAACCACAACAGCAATCCCCGCCACGACAAGTTGTGCCCGTTGTTGGCCAACAGGCAGATCCGCAAGTAACGGCAACCTCAACAGCAGTCAGCAATATGATCATCAAGGCGGCTGCTGATTTCATTTCAAATCACGAAAACAACCCAGAGTCTGCAATCGACGCCTTAATGAGTATCAGTGGCAACCCCATTCAAACTCAATCGCAGGTTTCTCAAATGCTCGGTGGATCACCAGTCAATACCAGTACAATGATTCCCAATACCCAACCAAGTTTGTGCTCTTCGTCACAATTTCTGGCCAATGCTAGACATCATCAATTGTTGGAAGCCCGACAGCAAGAGACGGTCCCATTGGTGAATATCCTTCTCAATCATGACGTGCAGAATGTAAATGCAACGGATGCGGCACAAACACAATATTTACAGAGCCTACAAAAATCTAATCAGCTGACTATGAGCGTTTCGTAAGATAATTTTAAATTACATTGATAAAATTAAGTTTTACAAAATTGATTTTTTTTTTTTTTTTGTAGACCACAAACAAATCAGGAATCTCTCATTCAAGCAGTGGCCTTGGCAGGAAGTACTCTTCAGAAAAACAATGTCGCAGTGGCCCAAAAACAATTAAGTGGTATGTTACCGAATGTTTCACTAACGGTGCCCCAAACGACAGTACCCGCAACTACAACGGCAATTCCACAAGAATTAACGATAATGTCGGATCAAGATCTGATAAGCTACATCAATCCAAGCACATTTGATCAGAGTAAGTATGAAAACGATAACATTTAGTATTTTAACGCGACTTTGGGCTGAAGGGAAAACTATTGGGAATTGTTTTAGGGGAGGAATGCAAATGGCAAAATAATGAAAGACTTGAAAAATTACGGCGGAGATCGATGGATGTTAATGTTTTCAGTTATAGTCCTCTCACCGGTGATTTTTAAAGATATTTTTGTATTCTATCTAACAGACTTAAGTGCGTTACCCTGTCCAAATATGAGAATTGAACTTAAGTTTGGGACGAATAAAGGCTTTATTGGTAACAGCCAGATCAGAAGGGATGACAAATTGTTTGCATCTTCGGAGAAAGCCTAAACACTGCAGAGTTTTTAGCGACCTAAGATATTTGATCATTCCACAGAAGGTTGTCCGTGATGCACATACCAAGAACTGAAAGCCGTTCGGTTTTGCTCGATGCAAGTTCCGCTCATGGGTAGCGGCTTGGGGTAGGTTCCGCTTTAATGACAGAAACTTTAATCTAGAAACGAATACGCGCGCATTTTCGATAAGAGAGCTTGATATTAAACTTCTGATTTGTTTAAAAACCACACTTGGGCGCATTTCTCCTTTGCCATTTCAATTTGTTTTTATCTTTTTCTACTTGTTTACTTATTTACCCCTTTTTAAGTGTGACATGTGATGTGTTTGGCTCTTGGTCAGACCGCAGGTTCATCGTTTTTTGAGCTTGTAGAGCGTGTTCTGAACATGTTCAGATCATATTGTGAACAAAAAAAAAAAAAAAACACAAATTCTAAGTTAGAAAAGAAACAATCTTTATTTTTGACACCTCAGACCCTGCTCTGAACTAAAGAAAAACGACCTATGATATAAAAAAGTTCAAAATCTTCAAGATAACTCCCTAACGCCTCCATAATAATAGAACGATCTTAGCAAGATAATTTTATTGTTTTTACTCCATTTAACATTTAAAAACTAAATTTTCAAAAAATATTTTGCACTAAAGCCATTCTCAGTATAAAATTTTCAAACACCAAAAGAATTATAAAATGCAACGTGTAGCTTCTGAGTTTAGCCCGAATACACAAAAAACTTTTCCGCTTTATTTTGAATTCTTTTATGTATAATAAATAATTGTTTTTGAAATAAAATAATAATTAATGTGTATTTTTTTTTTCAGTCTGAAGCGTCCAAAATCAAACACAAATTGGTTCTAACAAATTCAAGTCTTTATAAAAATTGACCAAAACACCGGAGAATACAAAACAATTTATCTTTAGCAGCCCGTTTCACAAGGAGGAACTTCTTCTGGGCACAATTTTTTTAATATATATTAAGAACTCGGAAAAATCAAACCTTATATTACTCAAGAACAAAAAAGTAATTTGTCAAAATAGGTACATAGAAACCTACGTTTATATTTAATGAGTAAAAATAAAAATGAGAAAAGGAGTAATCATCCACCAAGTTTTAAAAATACAGAATAAGTATTTCTTTTTTTTTTTTTGTACAATAAATCAAAATCCTCAACAAAAGAAAAATATTATGCAACTGTAAACAAAAGATCTGATATTCATTTTTTGAGAGTTTTTTTTATTTTTCAATTTTTTTTTATTAATTTTAACAAATTGAACTATTAAAAAAGTAAATAAATGACTGCCATACTAAAATTTAAACAAAGAAAAAAAAAACTTATCACAAAATATTTATTATTAAATAATAAAGAAAAATATATTTTATAAAATATACATTTTGAAGTGTAATAAATTTGTCTAAACAAAAAAAAAAACAAAACTTTAGTCATTTAAAAGACTAACACAAAAAAGTGTCTTATAAAAATAATTAAAAGAGAACAAAAAAGTTATAAATGTTATATGTTTATAATTATTATACTAAAAAAAAAACTGGGCTACGCACACAACAAATTAGAACTTATTATATTGGTTTAAAATGAAAATTGAAAGTTTTGTTTAACATCAAATTTGTATTTATGTTCATATTCCACCTCATTTGTCGGTAATTTATTTTTTTATTTTTTGAAAAAAACAAGTCTGATTTTTATTACAATTTTTTGTTCATTTAATTATTATTTTCTTGTTATTTCCTTAAGTAAGTTTTTTTTATAAAAAAAAAATACATATATATCGTTTCCTTAAATTATAAGTTTCTTTTCTATGTAAAGCAGCTGGAAATATTAAAAAAAAAACAAAATCAACATAATTAAAAAAGACTTCTGAATATTTTTCTAAGTTCTTGGATAAATAGAAAAAAATTACATACTGCTAAATTTGAGCTAAAATGCATCATTATGCCGTTACTTTAATTTGAAAATATTAAATTAAAATTGAACACATTAGTTTTAAGATTATACTTTTTTTTTATTATTCATGTTAATATACTTCAAAGATTGAATATTGTGACTGGTAAAACAAAACAAAAAACCCATCTGGAAAACTATTCCTTAATCCCATTTAAAATGAACACAATTTATTACTACGTTATCGATTATAAAATAAGGATAATTGCTATTATACATTAAACAAAACAAAAAACAAATTAAACTGTTATACACGTCATATATTTAGATCATAGGGAATACTTTTTGAAAAAAAAAAAAAAAAAAATTAAAAACAAATATATTTTAATGTTATCAGTTGTTGTAATTTATATAACTCATATTATAATGTTAGAGAAGATGAAAAAATAAAAATCATACACATACATATACATATATAATATTGACTTTAAATATTTCTATTAGAAATAAAATGTATCCTAATTTTATGGTACACGATTGTGATGTAGGTGTTGTCGATTCTTTATTGGGTTATGAATGCTGTCTTATATTGCATTTACAGGAGTTACATAATTTCTGACAGCAAATTGGTAAGATGATGGATAAAGACCATGTTTAGATAGTGACTTTTCACTACGTAGTGAACAGTCACTTCGGGCCCTACCAATAATCAAATTTAGTAACGACTTAAATATTTAAGGAAAATAGACCATAAATGGTATAGACTATAAAAAACGAACCATACATGTTAAGTTTCATATTTTAGGGTCCATACCCTGTAATATTCATTACTTAGGGTCCACCTAAATATTTAAGTCATACCATGGTTTGTTTATTATTTATAGCCCATACAATTATGGTCCATTTTACTTAAATATTTAAGTCGTTACTAAAATTGATTATTGGTTGGGCCCTTCGTGTTTACACTTTTAGATTTAACTCATGAGCTTGAAGTTTTGAAACATTACAATATTTAGACTTATTTCAGCATGTTTGAGACGAGATAGAATAATGAAAGTTAAAGGGTACTAAATTATTTCCTTTCTTCGTGACCTTGATTACTAAAAAAAAGAGTCCCTCAGTGTGCTTTAGGTCAGTTTTTGATTGTTTGTCTTAAAAATTCAAGTGACGTTTCGGTCGTGTTTACGATCTTCTTCAGACTTATGGTAGTATTTTGCACTGGAATTTATAGGTAACTGAAGAACAAATTTTTAATAATTTTTCTCTAATCCATAATCCGTACACACGTTCGAAACGTCACTTGAAATGAAAAACTGACCTAAAGCCCATTAGAGAGAACTCTTATTTGCTAAAGGGTATTTAGTTCTCAGTTTGAACTTCAAGTTTTTTTTTTTTTTGTTTGTCCAAAAACACTGAATTTTTGTTTTTTTTTTAAAGCTTGAAACATTCAATCCCCCCTAGCGCTTCCCCACTTTTTATCCACCCATGTTTATAGAGCTATAATAATTAAGCATTAAAATAACGATTTTAAAAAGATTAGAGGGTTGCAGCGGGTCAATGACGCATGCGAAAATTAAAAAACGCTCACAAAGTTTGAGTAAAATCTATAATGTGTAAGTTTTTTCGATTATACATTTTTATGGAATGACTCTCATGGCAATTTGAAGTATTTTTGTTTTCTTTTCAATCAAAAAACTTATAAATGATATCTGTCTTTGTTGCGCAAACCAAAAAATTCCCGCTAAAATAAGTCTGAAGTTAGCGGACGAATTTCAAAGTATAATTGGCACCAAAAATTTGAAGATTCCTAAATGATCTTCAGCTATGAGAAACTCGATTTTATATCTAAAATAGTTTTTTTTAAATATTGAAATTCCCGCTAAATTAAGTTGGAAGTTAGGGGACGAAAATAATTAATATCTTGACGCCATTCATTTTAAGTTAAGTTTTTAATGTGTAGTTTTTTATTTGAGTTCCAATTTAAAAAATTCACTCCAGCCCGCTGAAGGTGGTGGACAAAATTTTAATAGAATTAGGTTTTCAATTTTTTGTTTTTGTTAGGAAAAGGTTTGAAATGATAATTTGCAACACACACCCCAAATTTTTAGCTCTAACGGGTTTTTTAATATTTAAGTATTCGCTGACAAAAGTAAGCACAAAATAGACATTATAAAATATAAGAAAATAAAATAAATTAAAATTTGTCGTTTCTTAAAATTTGAACAAAAGTGAACAAGATTAATGGAACAAATCCCAATTTTGTAGCTTACATAGTTTTTGGAAATTTGAATTTGTAGCGCCAAATTTAATTTTGTAGCTCTAACAGGTTACTTTTTTAAATTTTAAAAAGTCCAAAGTTTGAAGAAAATTTGCTTCAGTGCTGGTAGGCTGCAAGACCCATAAAAAAATGTTTTTTTTCGATAACATCTTTTTAATGCCTTTCTTAGTTTACATAATTGCTCTCTGCTGTGACTATCGTTTACTTACCGTTCGTTTTGTAATACGTAATAGGGCCCCTGGTTTCACGTTCTCTTTTATCGTTATGTTAAATCTGATTAATACTTCGAGTTAGATTTTTTTTACAAATCCGAAATTTGCTCTATAATAACTACTAGTATGTTTCTTATATCGCAAGTTAAAATAATAAAATGATGGAAGTTTCAAAACTGATTAGATATGTTAAAGTTGCCGTAACACTGAAAGGAAAATGCTTTCAGAAAGCAAAAATTTCATTTGTGACAACCCGAAAAGTACTTTCTTGAAAGCGTTTTCTGAAAGTGATTTCCTATCTTGAAAACGTTTTCAAAAAAAAAAAACTTTCACTGTGTGACTAGTTCCTGAAATCGTTTTCAAAAAAGCAAATCACTTTCAGAATACGCTTTCCACTTTCAGAAACTGTTTTTGAAATTTGTTTGCTTTCTTAAAAACGAACGTATGGTTCACCCGAATTGCTCTTCTATCAGCTGCATATTGTGGGATCGTTACCTTTTCCCGCAACTCAGTTAACTGGGTAACGTTTGCCCGTCGATTTTTAAAGTACATTTACTCCCTCTATCCCGCGAAACGAAATCTAGAGAGTACCACTTTGGTACTTTTTTTTTTCTCTTAACGCGATTTGCGGCGAAACTAAGCGTCTTAGAGGATTAAAAATTGCATATTCTTGATCTAGGGAGTGCCACCTTTCATTCGTTCATATACAAATAATATCTTTATTATTATTTTCAGAAAACGCTTTCGCTCTCATAGTGTGACGACCAGAAAAATACTTTCAGAAAATTAGCTTTATTGAAAGTAAAAAGCCGCTTTCATAAAGCACTTTCCTTTCATTGATATCGATAAAAGTGATTTTGGAATACCAAATTTAATTTTACATCGATTTCATTGCTTTTTGAAAGCAATATCCTTTCTGTCTGTGACCTTAAATTCGGGTTCTCTAAAAAAAAAATTGATTGAAAAAAACCCAGAGTCGATAAGAAAAAAACATATATGGTTTGAAAGGGCATTGACTTTAGATATAAAATTAATTTCTTTAAAAGTTGTCCCCGGGACTGGCTATGACAATTTATTTATTTTTAATAGCAAGGTGTTTTTTCATGTATGCAACATTGGTGAAAGCAGTGCAGAAAGAATAGGTATTGATTAAAAAACATACCTACATATCTTCTCGGCACATGGTAATCCGCAAAAGTTTCGTAAAACAAAGTTTCTATTAAGACAAGGCTTCGAAAACTATTTTTCGAAAAAACTGATTTCATAATGCAATGCTCGAAAATACAAGGTTTTTACTTTTTTTTACATGAAGAAACACTGCGTTTTTAAAATTTTTAGATTGTCATATCTAGTCCCGGGGATAACTTTTTAAGAAAATGATTCCATATTTGTTATCTACAGTTAATATCCTTTCAAACCATGAATGACTTTTCTTAATCGACTCTAGGTTTTTCGCCCATACATTTTTGGGCATTCTCCTTTGATTTCATAACTGAAGAGAAAATAATAAATTTACTAAGTAATGCATTGCTTGTAAAGTCCATATTTAGCATGAGCGCTCAAAAATGAAAATTCTTTTGTGTTACAAGAACTTTAAATAACGAACAAATTTGTAGGCCCACCACTTTTTCCGTTGTCATTTCACGTGAAATGCTCCAATGACTATTTCGGTTGTTTGGATTTATTTTTTTCCAGATTTTCAACCAACAGCTTGTGCTACCCAATTATTAAAAAAAAATTAAAACACATTTTATAGAAAAGTTTTGTGTATTTTATTGTTATAAGATTTTGTATTTAATGGATAATTGAATTTTTCAAATCATAAAACTGTGTGGCTTCAAACACTATTTTGTCGGCTTACACCTTCAAACGTTTCAAAAAGGAGGTCTGTGCCTGTAGTTCAAGTTCAGTTAATTTGCGAACAGTTGGTCCCAACTGGTCAACATGATCCTTATAGCCAGTTCCAGAGTTCAAATTCTTCTCACCGTACACCACTTTGCCATCGAAATCATTTTGTGGAACTTTGACATCCTTATTGACTTGGGTAATAGTTACATTCAGATGTTCCTCCACTTCAGCCAAGAGATTCTTTTCATTATACCAAATACAGCAGCCTCCATTGTCAGTCAAATTTGTATTCTTGCACTTGCGTCCACGACTGGGGCACCATTCTCCATGATACCACACCTTCTCGGGTACCGTCGATACCAAACTTATAGCTAGTCCCATACGTTCGGCACGCCCTACTCTTCCAATTCTATGAACATAGCTGGACTTCTCATCCGGCAGAGTGACATTGATCATGAAGGGCAGCCCTGTAATATCCAACCCTCTGGCTGCGACATCAGTGCAAATGAGGAATTTGCACTCACTCTTCTTAAAGGTCTCCAGATTGGCCTTTCTTTCGAACGGCTTACGATCTCCATGGAGACAAACACATGAATACTTCTTACCGCCGCGCTGCTTCAGATATCGTTCCAAATTGTCGCAGTCCAGCTTTGTCCGACAAAAGATGATGGCTCGATCCATGTTGTGCTCGTCAATGGCGCGTACGCAATATTCGCCTTTGAGGATCTTTACAGCCTCCGAATAAGTTTCTGGTGTTTGTTTGGAAGGATGTGCACCATCTCGCTCGTGCACGCCGTCAGTTTGAATTTTCTGCCTTATACTTCCCCAAGAATTATCCCTCTGTGGATCAATTAAGCAGACGACATGATGAACTGTCTCCGGAACAGCATCCTCGCCCTTGAGATCCACCCAGGTGGGGAAGTGCATCAATTTGTCGGCCATTTTCTTTACTTCGAAGGCATGGAGCGTTGCCGAACAAACAACCATCTGCAAACGTCTTCCGTCAAAAGTTACCTTCGGAATCTCTTTATGTAGGCGATCAATCAAATCGCCATATCCCTGCTTCAAGAGTCCATCGGCCTCATCCAGAACGAAGAATCTGCAATGGGTCAACTGCACAAAGCCACTGCTTATCATCTCCTCCAGACGCCCTGGCGTCCCGACCACGATATGCACACCCGCCTGAAGGACACTACGCTGCTGTTCCAGCTTCACACCGCCAATAAGAAGCAACGACTTGACCAATGGATCTTTCAAGTGCTTCTTGAACTTCTCGATCTGATCGTAGGTCTGTTCGGCCAATTCACGACTTGGCTCAATGATGATGGCTGCTGGGGCATTTGGCGCTGGTTTGGAGTTAGCCG
This sequence comes from Melangyna quadrimaculata, assembly GCA_949320155.1. Taxonomy (NCBI): domain Eukaryota; kingdom Metazoa; phylum Arthropoda; class Insecta; order Diptera; family Syrphidae; genus Melangyna; species Melangyna quadrimaculata. Next base: position 14,768,163 of record OX439484.1, on the reverse strand, counting down.
CAGAGTTATCAGGAGTAGCCTTAGGATTGGCCTTGGTGTTGCGTTCGTCAGCTTGGCACAGGGCGATAAACCCAGTTGGAGCTGGATGCTTGAAGTCCGTTTTGCCAAAGTTGAACATCATTTCGGCGTTCTTCAGAACAACTGCTGGATAGAATACCTCCTTTTTGAGGTTTTCGGCTATTTTAAAGGCCAAACCCAAAGGTTTGCCATTCTTTGTGAAGCTTACTTCAAATTTATCCAAATCCAGGCAGCAACCAATAACATCCTGGATGCCGAAGGCATCTCCATAGTCATCAAACTGTCGATTGTTAGATTTTTTGCCAGTTCCTCCAAAACCATAGCCGAATCGATCGGTTCCCAGGTCCAGGGAGGCTTGAGTGGTGGACCAACCAACACGACACAATCCCTCGTCGGTGACAGTGGCCTCAAAGTAATACTTTCCACTTCCCTTAACTCCGGTTGTAGCTCGAGAGCCATGCCATTCTTTGAACTCTCTCGATTGACATCTAGTTCCATCGGGAGTTACTGCCATAGCGGAGCCCCGATCGAAGAACGACATGGTCCATGGTGCCACAGCACCCGCAGCTCCTGATTTGACGCCCTTACCTTCAGCAATATCGCGTAATGTTTCCCAGACAATCTGAAGAATTGGCAAACAAAAGGCACCAGTTTTGCCAGAACCAGTTTCGGCAGCCATCAGAACATCACCGCCTCCTAAAATCAATGGAATAGCTTCGGCTTGGACATCGGTTGGGAGAGTCCATTCCATTTCTTCGATTGCTTTTGCAATTTCTCGTAGAACACCGAATTCTTCGAATGCAGTCATTGTTTAAAGTTGTTTTTACAATTTAACGCTTGAGTTATTTTTTTTTATACTTGTAGTTTTCAATTTAATAAAAGTTTGGAAAATTGACCAAAATCGACCACAGGGATGAAAAAACTCACAAAAAGTCAAAAATAAAACGCCGGTGAAACCATTCAGCAAAATGTTTGTTTGACACTGCACTAGGCCGAGTTCAAACATTTAAATTGGGCGCATTCAATACAATATTTGAAAACTGCTGAAAATAAAGTACTTAATTTTTTGTCGTTGAACGTAAAGGTATATGAAATGTCAGTTTTGTATGAAGAGCCTTTTTTTGTATAGAAAAGCTGTCAGCTGAATTTTCAGGTGGGAATTTCTTGCTGAAAATTCAGATGAAACGTAACTAAACTTCACTTAAAGTAACTGAATGTCAGCTAACTTTTTATGACAGCTGGCCAATCAGAAGCTCCATCTGAAAATAAAGTACTGAAGATTTTGATGGTTGAATCCGGCCAGAAATTTTTTGCGGTTCAGAAATTTTGCGAATCATAAAGCCTGATCCACATCTGTGTCGTGTGTTGTGTTGTGGAGTCGTGTGGCGCTGTCATTCCATATATTTTTTGCGCCACACTGCAACACAACACACGAGACAAATATGGTTCTACGTATATGAAATACATTGTAGCCATAGCGACACACGACTCCACAACACAACACACGACACAGATGCGGATCAGGCTTAAGGCTCGCGCAAACCAACAAGAAACATTTTTTTTTATTAAGTTTAGCCTAAAAATGTTTTTTTTTTTTAAATAATATAATAAATACAACTTTGAGAAAACTTGATCCTTTAATAATAAAACTCATTTGAAGGTTCTCCAAAACTGACGTGTAATCGAAGCGAAACAGTTGCAACGATATAAAAAATAAAATACCCATTACCACGCTTACGTGATCAGGAGCGGAGTCGAGTTGAAATTGTTTATAAAAAACCTGGGTCGAAGAGTCAGTGGTTTTGCATATGTGCGAGTAAAGTTATTTACTTGTTTTAAAATTCACTAAAATTCATTGGCCCTAACAGGCCTCCCACACTACCCCACTGTGTATCAATACAGGTAAAAAAAGTTTGAAAAAAATCATGTAGAATAGTGTGGAAACAAAATATGAAAGCCCAGCCTACACATATTCTATCCCACACGATTTGACATGTGTTAATACATGAATAATTTTAAGCCTGATCCACATATGTGTTGTGTTGTGGAGTCGTGTGTCGCTGTCATTCCATATATTTTATGCGCCACACTGCAACACAACACACGAGACAAATATGGTTCTACGCATATGAAATACATTGAAGCGATAGCGACACACCACTCCACAAAACAACACACAACACAGATGTGGATCAGGCTTTAGGAATGGTTTTAATTCAATCCCACATTCTATCACACTTTTTTTAGGTTTAGGTAATGTATTAATGCCACTGATCTCTATAATACACTGGATGGCGTATTCATACAAAAAGGTTGACTCCATTTGAAGAACTGTTATAGTTGAGCTGGCGTTTTTTGTATTACAGTATATAATAGAGTATAACGAAATATATGGTGGGTTTACATGTGTCTGCATTTGGTTTCTGCACAAAAAAAGGGATGCCAAATACAAAATGTATATTTGTTAGATAGAGAGGAAAGATCAAAATGCAGAAGAACTTCGTTTCTGCATTATAGGAAGTGCCACAATGCAGAAATGAAGACGAACATGTTCATCTTCTTGATGGTTCTCTTTCACTCGCTCGGATTTTTTGTATACATCTGTCCTGCTCTACTTTTCTGCATTTTGCAGATGAAGATACATGTAAATCGACCAATAGAGTGCCGGCTAGGGATGAGCGACATTGAAAAAACATCGATGTCAACATCGAACAACCAACATCGATGTCAAAAATTATCGAATCAGAAAAATCGTTTTTAACATCGATATTTTTTAATATATTTGTTTGCATAATAATAAAAGCACGTTCATAAATCGATTAAAAATTGTAGCGATAATTTTGAACGTAATTTTCGTTTTCGACAAGTACAAGATGTTTTTGTTTCCCGATCATGGATCATAAGTTATTTTGCATGAATGAACATCTAATTAGTCTTAGGTAAAAAAACTTGTGTGTAGACGGCGTCTTTCCTCTGTGAACATCGATGATTTTAATGTTTAAACATCGATTTTAAATTTTTTAACATGAATGAAAGTCTAAAGCCAACCACACTTATCTATCGTGTAGTGTTGCTATCGCTACAATGTTATTCGTATCCAAACAACCACATTTGTCTCGTATGTAGTGTGGTTGTGTGGTGTATATTATTTGGATTGATAGCGACATACGACTCCACAACACACCGGCTTAAAAATTCTTATATACAAAATATCATTTGTAAACGACGCCTTTAGCTTTCTGAACATCGATAATTTTAATACCCTTGTTATTTTTGCAGGTCCAGATAGAATTGGACCAAAAAACGACATCTTAACTAACGCAAATACAACATAATAAACCAAGTTCAGGTAATTTTTGGTTCTTAACTTAAGTGCAGATAGAAAAAGTACTAACAAATTGAATGACCATTTTGCTATCGATAGTTTGTTTGGAAACGTCAAAATATCTAAACCAAACAAATAAAAATACTTTTTATAAATAAAAAAAAAAAATAAATAAATCGGGTGGCACAACGGCTCATGAAGAACCAGGGCCTAGTGACTAACAACTCGCAACCATTCCTGTGTGCGCCTTTCGACAGGAATGGAAGGGACCTACAATTGTATGCCGAATCCGAACGGCTAGACGAGAAGCACTTATTCGTGACAAGTGATACTCTTGGAGGATTTGTCAATTCCTCGCAAGAGGCAGTATCCCTGAAAAAAAAAACTTTTTTAGTTTTTAGGTGGACTACGCTGGGAAGCGATCCCAGACCTCCAGCGTGACAGTCGAACGCACTTACCATTACGGTACGGGCTACTAAATAAAAAAGGACTATCATTATTTTATAAATTATTTTTTTTTTTCTGATTAGTGATTTAATATTGTTTTTTTTTCCTTTTTATTTTACATTTTTGTTTTGTGTAAATGACCGTCGAAGATCAAACAAATTTGATGAAAGTTGTAATGTTTTTCTTTTTTATAAGCATGAGGCCACAGACAAAAGATTTCAAATGTAACGAGTGCTTAAAGGCAAACAAAAAGTATAATTATGAATTAGTTTGCAATTTATTAGCTGTTTTAAAGTCGATGTGCTCAATATTAACATCGATGTTGCGATGTTTCACACATGTTTTAACATCGATATGTTATTCGTCTATCATCGATATTTTCCCAACATTGATGAACAAAGCTCATCCCTAGCTGCCTGCTGTCAAATGAACATAAAACTACACAATGGCCGCGTTCGGGTATTTCGCCATAGGTATCTAGATTTGTTAGTGTTGTTGTAATAAGCTTCGTTTTGTTGAAATTAGCTCATTTGAGAACGAGGATTTGTGTGGGAATTGAGGTAATTTCGGATATGATTTGGAAATTTGCAACGAATTTACCTCATTTGGCCCAGTGAAAACGTAGTATTAAGGCTCTCCCAAACCAATGCGAAACATTCGTTGCGGCGAAGAAACAGTCGTCAGTCAAAATTAATTCATATGTTTCTCCGCCGCGTTGGTGTGGGCACTCTCATATATCACCATGTAAATAAATTTTTACATTCGAATGTTTCTTCGCCGCAACGAATGTTCCGCATTGGTTTGGGAGATCCTTTAAGGTTAGACCGCACTAGGCGGAACTGCACTGCAGCGGAACTGCGATTCAAAATAATTGTATGAAATTGTATGAAGTTCAGTTGCCGCTTAGTGCGATATAGCTCATACAATTTCATACAAATAATATTTTGCCGCGTCGTGAAGTGTAGTTCCGCTGCAGTTGTGTGCGGTCTAACCTTTAGGCATTAGAACAACACGAACAAATCCAGATACGTTTGTTTACGAATCCGAACGCGGCCACTGGTTAGTGAACGAGGACAATACTTTTTTTTTGCGACTGAAAGACGTCAAATAGTTGACTTGGCGCGTACTTGTCATCTTTTATTGGAGTCAAACAAAACTGTTATATTTGTAAGGAATACGCTATCCAGTGTATTATAGAGATCAGCGCTGTACGATGATGGATAAAAGAATCCTCAGAGTCGTTAATCTAGTAACAGGAGCGTACGCTTCTGTGTAGTCGTATCCTTTTCTTTGAGTGCAGCCTTAATTAACTACCAGTCTCGCTTTATACCTTTCAATGTTTCCATTTGCGTCTCTTTTTAAACGGAAAACCCACTTATTATTTATCAATCGTTTGGTTTTAGGAAGACTACAAAGTTTCCATGTTTCATTTTTTAACAGCGCTGAAATTTCTTCATTGACTGCTTGAAACCATTCTTCTTTATCGTTTCTGGAAGCTATTTCTTCAAACGTTACCGGCACGTCTTCTATAAATGTTTCAGTATGAAACGCTAGAACGGCGTAGTCTTCAAGGTATCGAGGTGTGGTCGTTTTCCTGTTGGATCGTCGAAGCTCATCTTAAATCTGTTCGTTTTCCTCGAAATCATTTTGGGTATTTGATGATTCAGTTTCTATCTTACTTTCCAAAGCCAGTTGATTTTGTTGTTCATCTTCTACAAATTGTTCTTGTTTTTCATCGTCTAGGTCATTATTTTCTTCTGGTTCAATCCAGCTGGAGTTGTCGAATAAACATTTTTCTTCATCAAATACGACTTCGTGCCCAAGAATGATACTCTGGCTTAGTGGATCCCAAAGCTTTTATCCATTAGGGCAGTATCCTACAAAAAAACATTTCTTAGATCGATAATCGAATTTACCTTGCAGCAGCTGCTTGGGAATCTTCAAGTATGCGATACAGCCGAAAATCTTGAATTTACTGAATCTGATCTTTTCTCCATACCAGAGCTCAGCTGGAATTGTCCCTTCGAGCGATGATGTAGGACTTCTATTTTTCAAGTAAACGGCAGTTTGAACGGCTTCTGACCATAAAGTTTTGCTGAGTCTACAGTTAAGAATCATCGTCGTGCTTTATTGAGGATAAAGCGATTCATCCTTTCAGCTACACCGTTCTGCTGAGGTGTATATCTTATGGTAAATTCAAATTGGATTCCCTTTTCTTCGAAGAATCCTTTTATTTCTTTTGTAATATATTCTCTCCCATTGTTGCACCTAAAACGATTTAACTTAAAATTGAAATTTGCTGTTGCCATAGCCTCGTACATTTTGAAATATTTTAAAACTTCTGTTTTTGACTCTAGAAGATAGCTTGCAGTAAGGTGCGTTCATCGATGAACGCAAGAATATATTTCTTCATGTCATGCGAGATGGGACTTATGGGACCAACTATGTCGCTATGCACCAGTTGTAGTGGTCGTGATGCCTTGTTCCTTTCTTGGTTGTGTGGTAGACTACTTTGTTTTCCTTCAATGCAAATTTCACATGGTCCTCTGGGAAGGTTGGAAGCATCGATCTTGATTTCATTCATGTGTTTTTTTTTCATTGAGATGACGTATTCTCTTATGCCATAGTTTGTAATTTTCTTCTTTTGTGCTGACAAGTGCTGTAGAGGACTTATTAAAATGTATCTCGTACAATACTGTTGGACTTCTTTGAGCGACTGCAATCGTTCGGTTATTCTTGTAGACCTCTCCGCATCCATTTTCAAATTTTACACAAAAACCATTCATTTTAAGTTTTTGAACTGAAAGAAGATTATATTCTAGGTTTGAGACAGAAAGGACATTCCTTTCTCTTGACGAAGCTTGACAGTTCAATATCTCCGACTTTTTCTGCTAGAAGGAAAGTTCCAGATTTTGACACTTTTTTTACTGGCTCGTCCAATTGTTTGATGTTTGTCAGAAAAACATTACTATTCATAAGATGTTCTTAGGCACCTGAGTCGAGGAAACATTTTATCTTATGATCTGAACTTTCTCCGGTGAAAGGTGAAAAACAAAAAACCACCTGTGTTGCTCTGATTATTATCTTCTGTTGCTGTATTTGCCCAATTTTGATTTTTGTTCTTCAGATCGTATGCCCTTTTTCTGCAAACTGCCATTTTGTGACCAATTTTTCCACAGTTGTTACACTTGAATGGGAAGCGGCTCATTACTACGTTGATTGGTTTTCCTGGTTGCATAACAAATGCTGTGGACCGAACAGACAGCCAATTTTCCCATATCCAATTGTTTCGATTCTTCATCTTCTAGCCTGTTTCTTACGAAAGATATGGTAAGGCCCTCACCAGAAAGGGTTTCAATTGCAGTGAATACGTTATTATATTCGGAAGGCATGGTGAGCAGGAGATGACATACAATGTCCAGTTCTTCGAGCTTTGCTCCTGTTGACCTTCGATCATGAATTACCTTATCGAAACTTACAAAATTATCAGAAAGAGTTCTGCTTTTTGCATCAAATTTCATACTCAGCAGTGATTTACGAACCAGTATTTGACTGGCAATTCCTTTCCGTTGGAATGTATCACAGAGAGTTTTCCATATATCGAATGCTGTTTCTTTATCCTTCGCATTTTCCAAATGACTGTCATCGATTTTTTGTATTATTAGAGATATGCATTTTCGGTCGTTCTTCTTTCTGCTAAATCTTTTTACTTTTGTTTGCGAATGGGTTCGGTGTCATTGTTCAAAATCTTTATTTTGTTTTTGTATGGTTCAACGATGTATTCTAGCAAACCTAACTCATCCAACAAGGTTTCGAGACGGAATTTCCAATTATCAAAATTGTGTCCATCGAAAAGGGGTACTTTGTATTTTTCTACTTCGTCACTCACGGTTGGTTGAGATTGTTTATTTTTGATAAAATTCTATCTGCGATACTCTCTTACGTATGAATATAAAAATGTTCAAACTTGGGTTTCTGGGCATATAACCTGTGAGAATTGTATTCTTTAGTTGAACAAGAATAAAAACATTTAAAAAGTTTATTTAACTTGAATGGATAACAAAACTCGACTGACTAAATATTGAATATGAAAATAATAAAAAGTAAAAAGAAAAATACAATGAAGAAATGATAGTAATTAAAATACACAGTAAAATTAAATCTACAGTGTATTAAGTTTTACTTCCAACAGAAATTAATTTTGAACCGGTTCACATTTCGCTTTCATAAATTGGGTACTCTGCTCTCTATATGAATTTCATCGTTGTGAAATAAATGTCACTTTTATATAGAAATTTCATTTTCACTTTAAAGCCTAGTACTCAGCTCGAGTGCAAATGAAATTTCTATATAAAAGTGACACTTATTTCACTGCGATGGAATTCAAAACGAGAGGTGAGTACCCAAATTTGAAAATGAAATGTGAACCGGTTCAAAATCAGTTTCATTTCATAATTTTCATTTCCCAGCGCACGACCACTAGGAAAAACAAATGAAAGTGTGACATTTGTCTATTAAAGGCTCTCCCAAACCAATGAGAAACAGTCGTTGCGGCGAAGAAACATTCGCATGTCAAAATTTATTTACATGGTGAAATATGAGAGTGCCCACACCAACGCGGCGGAGAAACATATGAATAAATTTTGACTGACGAATGTTTTTTCGCCGCAACGAATGTTCCGCATTGGTTTGGGAGAGCCTTAATTTATTTTGATGATAATAAAATTTAAAATAAATAAAAAAAGCCGAAGTAATTATTTTGGATCTGACAATAACTTATTTTTGAACCGCTAGTGCTATACCGACAGGCCAAAATCAACAACATTGGGAATTAATTCAGTTTTCGTTATTTTTTTATTAAAAATTCTTTCAATTTGACAGTCATACAAATAAATATTTTTTTTTTTTTATTTAAAGTGAGTATCAAATATTAGAAATCTGAGGACTGAAAACTCACGCGGAGAATCAATTATGGTTTCATAATGAATATTCACGTGAATTTGAACCGCATTTATTTTTCATTTCACAAAGAGGTGAGTACTAGGCTTAACTGAGTACTAGGCTTAATATTCAAAAATAAACTATCATAAGATCCAAAATAATTCTTTAGGCTTTTTTATTCAATTATTACAACTTTTATTTTAATTTATTGACAAATCGTCGCCTGAGAATTGTTTTGTCGTAAACGCCAAAATGGACTTTTTTATAGTGGATATGCAGTACACTGTTTTCGAAGGTCCTCTTTCTATTTCTGCTATCAGAATTGACCTATCATTTACCGTTGCTGAGATAATTAGCATGAATTTTGTCGTATATCCACAAAATAAGCATATCCTTAATTTTGGTTTGTCGTATACGCCAGTTTTTGGCAAATACGACTAAAATTCCATTTATTTTGCCGACGTTTTTTCTCTAATATTGGTTTGTCTATAGGCTTAAGACATACGATCAAAAATTTAAAATAAAATCTGAAAATTGTTTTGTCGTACGTATATTCAGATTTCAACTGGCGGCGGTGCAGAAAGTATAAACTCAAGGCCGATAGAAAAAAATATCAGACAGTTTGCCAGCTCGATTTTTAAAATTTTCAATGAAATATTATCGTATAGACCATCAATCAAAGCTCTGACTCTTTGGAGTGACTCCTGTGTCCCTCAAAATAAAAAATAAGATGATGTGAACTGATTTGCTTTTCCTACTTAACAATAACACTTCCTTAAATGTAATTGAAAAAACATTTCTGGAGCGTGGACATTCGTTGATTCAGGAAGTTGACTACGTCCATAGGCCCATGGACACTGGACAGGTACCTTCGAAATCTGGAAGTATTTAGTCATATTTCCCTTTTGCGACATCTTTACATATTCAAGCAATAAGCATTTTAAAAATGAATCTAACTAAATTAATTTAAATGAGCCACTAGACTTTAAGGCATTTTCCGCTAGAACAGGCCAGTTGAATTTTGAAGTCATTTCATTCACTAAAATAAAATCTCTTAAACTTAATAAAACCGATCTCTTTAGTTTTACTTTAAAAAACGAGCAGTAGGGGATTGGAATTTCGAAGGGCCTCAATACTAGAAAAAATTAAGCAAAACTAGTCTGCGAACTTCAGAAAATTTGTTCAGCCTATGTCTTCGACTCGCAAGCTCGTCTAAGCCTATATTAAAAGAGGAAACAAATAACCTTAAAAGTCTCTTTGTTTTTATGCCTAAGGCAGACCAGGCATGTTACGAAGCCAGGCCTTGGCCACGCACTGCGTGACAAGCGATAAGCGACACGTTCAAGCAATAGAATGGCCCTTAGTAAAAACGAATTTTGAGCCAATAATTGCAGATATAGGTCGTAATTCCGTCGCTTTGCCATTCAAAAAGGACCTATGTAGCTATTCTTTCAATTCTGTTCTTTTTATTTATTTATTGAATTTTAATCCTGAGCGACAAGAAAATGCACTCAATTTTTTCAAAACTAAACAAAGTTTGAGAAAGTTACTTAGAAACGACAATTTATTAATTATTATTATTATTGTTTTGCTTGAACTTGTTGCTCTGTCGCTCGTCGCTTGTCGCTCAGTGCGTGACCAAGGCCTTTATACAAAACAAAATAAAAGAAATAAATCATGATTTAATTCTGATTTTATTTTTACCTGAAGTATAAATTATTTGTTGTTGTTTTTAAGTTAATGGTCATAGAATGACTGTATGTATTAAACAAAATGTTATATAATGTTGTACTTACTTTTATTGTTATGTTCATAAGATGACTTGTTTTGTTATTTTGATCTTATATTCATTAACTTGTATACTTTTTTGTTTTTAAAATTAACTTTTTGTAAGACTGCCTTAATAAGATAAGGCTGTTTTTATTTTAACGTTTATTAAATAAATAAAAAGACTGTAAACACTGAAAATTTACTTTTTTTAGTTTTTTCTCATACCAATTCGTATTGGACTATACCTTATGCTTTAATATTGGAATGTCGTACGTGCGTAAACTTTGTCGTACGTGTATGGGATGGAAACAATTGCTGATTTTGGTGGCGTATACGACAAACTAATTTTGGGTAAAAACCTTTATAATTCGAAAACGAAAATAGGTAGGACAATTTTAAATACAATAATCAAAAGAAGACATTTCACACAATATTATATTAAAAATAGGAAAACACTTTTTTCGGTCAGTTTTTTTTTTATATGTACGCAAACCTTTAAATGCGATTTCCCAAATTCGTAAAATTGGCGTATACAACAAAACAATTCTCAGTCGACGAAATGTCACACTTTTATTATTTTTTCCTTGTGGTCATTATAAAATGAAATTAATTTTGAACCGGTTCACATTTCGCTCTCACATTTTGGGTACTCAGCTCTCGATATGAATTTCATCGTTGTGAAATAGATGTCACTTTTATATAGAAATTTCATTTTCACTTGAACTGAGTACTAGGCTTTAACATAAATTCAGTCAAAATTCGTTTATTACTAAGGGCCATTAAGTTTTAAATGTTTTTGTGTGAATTAAATATATTGAAGCCATTCCTTAAACAGTTATCACAACACCATATGAACTCAACTATAAATGGGTCTCAATAACTCACGTGACGAAAAACTTGGGTCTAAGATCCGACACTAATCCAACTCGAGCTTTCGATACTTCTTGTTAACCGGGTAAATGCAACAACCGAAAGTTTCGCGGTGGTTTGGGAGAGCCTAATGGTGCATTTACATGTATCTTCGTCTGTTTTCTGCAAAAACAAGGGATGCAAAATATAAAATTTACATTTACATTGCATTTACAAAATGCAGAAAATCTTCATATATGCCGATTATAAAGGCTTATCTACTACATAGACCTACTTTAGCAAGAAAGTACAAAAGTGAGAAATTTTATATCTATGCTGAAGACAACTGCTTGCAAAAGAACAATTGAAAATTGTGTATAATGGCTTATGTCAGAACAATTCACGTGTTTTCTTGCAAGCTGGTTTCTTTAGCCAACACTTTAATTTCTCACTTTTGTACTTTCTTGCAAAAGTAGGTCTATGTAGTTAATGGTGAATTTACATGTTATCTTCGTCTGACTTCTGCAAAAAAAAAAAATGGGATGCAAAATTAAAATTTACATGTGTTGGATAGAGAGAGAACACCAAAATGCAGAACATGTACATGCAGATTATTGGAAGTGCCATAATGCAGATATGAAGACGAACATGTTCATTTTCTTGATGGTTCTCTTTCACACGCACGGATTTTTGGCATACATCTATCCTGCTCTACTTTTCTTAATATGTGCAGACGAAGAATCATGTTAATCTAACATGAGGCTGTGGCCCCATTTCTAATATTTGGGGCAATGGCAAAGGCCTATTTGCGTTGAAAACGTGTCATTACATAATGTTCATAAAAAAATCACTTCGGCTATGAGTATTTTGCTAGCCCCTTAGCCTGTTTGAGAAGAAATTCTTGCGAATAATGCCACGAATTTGTCCTGCCCCGAGAAACACAAGATCCAGCTTTGCTTTTGCATTTGCGGTTTCAAATTCATTCTTATCACTATACTCTTAACATTTATTTTTAGAAATTATTTTTACCCTGACGGTCATTGTGATCATAGAGGTATATGTATATGTACTTGCTCTACGATTGTGATTCTGATTGTTTTATTATCATGATCAAATCTAGACCAGATCAAGTGTATAATAAAATGCAGCTAGCAAATCTTTTTGATAGAAATAACCAATATTTCATCCAATTAAAAAAAAGGTTAAAAGCATTTTTAAATTATAATTATCGATAGTTATGTTCTAACAAAATAAGGGCTACCAATCGAAAAAGCCAATCATTTTTCAAACTCATCAAAACAACCGTTACATAACCGCTATCTCTTATTTAACATTACAATATAAATTCAAATGTGCCGTTTATCCAATACAACAACCAAACAGGGTTCGAATCGATTACATCTTCTGTTAACTCAATTATTTCTGTCTGCTGCGATTGTTCAGAATCAGGTAAGAACAATAATTATTGCGGGTTTCTCTGTTGCGCACCTTTTCAAGTACTTGCCGTTGTCGTCTCACCGTAACCATCACCATCATATAAATTTACTTTACAATGTTGTTATGCTTGTGATAAAATATGTTCCCAACACAAACTTTAGTCGATCAACGATACTTCGCGAGTTAAGACGCAACACGCGGGTAATTTTTCCCTCCAAAGATTGAGATACCTACATACAACCTTTTGTTGTCGTAACCGCCTCCGTCGCAGTGCGCCGCCCTTACCATAGTTTCGATTAATTTTCCTTCATTAATTTTGTTGTTGTTCTCAAAGGTTACCTATCGTCACTATCTGCAGCACGTTTTGTTTACCAACAAGGTTCGCGTATACAATTTTCCGCGCATACCATAGTACGGGTAACCCGTAGTAACTGTTGTTTCATTGCGGTTATAATATATTTGGATGTGAATATGCTGAATTATTAATAAAGACAAATAAAAAAAAACAACAATTTTAAACAAAATTAACACAAATTTAAAAAACCGGAACAACTTTATTAATTGTGTCAAAGAAAACAAGAATTATTTATGGATACTTGTATATACCCAAAACAATAGAGTGTAAGTTTGCTATAAAATTAAAATTAACTTTATGAGTAGGTGCATTATTATCTATAGTGTGTGAGAACCTTAACATGATTAGTTGACATTCTTCTATTGCAACTCTGACCTATTTCTATAGATGACGGTGGACTCTTACGTTGTTCTCAGGGAACACCATATCGATTAGCTACCTTAGCTATAATCCGATTCAAAAATACCTGTTCGGGTGCACTTTAACGGATTTGATGGTTGTTGTTAGGATTTGATTACCTTTATTATTTTATTTTCCTGCTCTTTATGGCTACGGCTTGTCTAAAAGACTTAAAAGGGCAACTTGATGGGTAGGGTAGGTACAAGCTATATGAGTTGGTTTTAGTTTAATTTTTATCGGTTCGGTAATATATGACAGAAAGGGAGAGGATTTTGATCCAGTTCCTAAGAATTTATATAAATTTCATCCTTGTTTCGGGGGATTAAATCGAACGTCAAGTCGCGTTGTTGTTCGTAGATAAAAATGTAAACACATTCCTGAGTCGCGCTGAGGCTGAGCTGAGTGGCTTATGGAATGATTTATTCTTGTTTTTTTCTGTGTGTATAATTGCGTACCTAGTCTTGTCTTATGTGTCATCTATGGAAAGGTGAAAAGGAGTGGCTCAGAAATTAATATTGTTTTTGAACCAAGTGGTTTTATTGAAGAAAAAATAAATCCCTAATTGCGCTTCTAAGTCGCACGTATTTGCTTGGGCTTACGAGTTGAAAAATTAAAATTGTATAATTTTTTTATTAGTAGGTAGTTGTCATGGTCAGATAGAGATTATTAAAACTTAGGAAATAAGTATTTGTTTTTATTTCGAACTCTTTTGGATTAAAAAATTTAAAAAAAATCAAACTAAGGACCACCCTAATTCCCAAAAAAGAAAATCGATATAATTTTTGAACTAAGGTCCAATTTTTCAAAGCTAATTATCTTTAATCATGATGGGAAAACTGTGTAATGCACTTCCATCTAATTTTCAGGCGTTACCTACTGTATCAATGTTCAAAGGTCGTATTAGTCCTCAAATAAATGTGTAGTTTGAAAGGTTGTAATTGGATTTATTTTTAGCTTAAATTTCTAATTCTGTTAGTTTTAAGGAAGGTAAGCGAAATACAAACTAAATTAAAATTGCATCAATTATTAAAATATAAAATGGAATATATATTTGAAATTTATTATTTAATTACTTACAGTAACAAAAAAAAAAAAATCAAATTGAAATATGTTACTTTTTTTTTGTTTTTAAACATACATATATTCTTATCTAGGCTCTTCCAAAAATACTGTACAAATTAGGGTTAAGTATCTTGTGTACATTTGCCATACAATAAAATTGAATAATCAATGATTAATGCAGCTTTAAAACCATGAAATGCGTACGTTAGCCAACATTTAAGAAAACCTATAGTTTGAGTTGTTCATCATCAAAGTCGCTAATCAGCCAATACTTAATGAGAACCTGTGAAAGTCAAACTACATATTTAATCAACTGTTAACAAAGTGGCCCTTAAACCCAGTCTAAACCACGACACAATAGGCCTGTTCCCAACCTTGACCAAAACTGCCAATTGTCAACAATTGTTAACAATTGTTGCCAAAATCCTGTTCCACAGTGTTTTTTATATCTACCTTAAATCTACCTACCCTAGCACTTCCAACGACAAAGACCGATCCACGACGATCCATCGAACCACACTTGCACTTGGTTGTCCATGAATCGTGATGTTGATGATCATCCACTTTCTTTCGAGTATACTCACTTGGTTTCGAGTACTCGAAAGTTGTTGCAGCTGTTCATGATCAATTTTGGTTTGTGTATGGAAATTCATAAACTCGATCAACTGGCTTGCATTGACTTGTGAGTATTTTTACTCCAGAACAGAGACTCGAGTATAGAAACAGAGCGATCGAGTATGAACGGTCATATAGACAAAAATGGAAATGTTCGAACTGATTCGAACATGCTCATTTTAATCTCTGTTCCACACCTCACAAATATGGTAGTTTTGGGCAGAAGAAAGCGCTCACGAGAGAAAAATTCTCCTGAAAAATTCTGCCCAAGAAATTGTTTGTCTGTCAAATGTCAGGTTGATGTACGTTGTATAAAAAATTTACTGTTGTCAATTCATCTGTTCAGTTTGCTTCGCGTTGGAATAAAAAAAAAGATACAACAAAATTATAAGAATATTTGCCTGAAATTGTGTGGCAGAATTTTTGCCCAGAAACCGTTCCAAACTTTTTCGGCAGTTTTTCTCTCTGTGAGAGACTTTCATCCCCACTCTTTAAAATTTGACAGACCAACAATTTCTGCCCAAAAATCTTGGGAACAAACCTACTGTCAAAACAGTGAGCGAAATTCTCACTTGCTCATGTATTTTGGCAGTGAGCCCTCGAGATTTAGTTTTCCTGAACTAGGCAAAAAATAAAGAAAAAGAAATTATAGTGAATAATATATTATATTATAGACCCTGTTTACAAACAGAATCGAGAGCTCGAGTTGGATAAGGCTCGGATTTACGACCCAGGTGTTTCGTCACGTGAGTTGAGAGCCCCATTTGAAGTTGAGTTGATATGGTGTTGAGATTACATTTAATTGAATGGCAACAATATATTTATTTTACACAAAAACAGTTCAAATTTAGTCAATTTTAGTACATACTTTTCACATATCTATCAAAACAAATACATAAATAATTTTACTCGCACATGTGCAAAAACACTGTGGTGAACACATCCTCAAGACCGACTCTTCGACCCAGGTTTTTTATCAACAATTTCGACTCGACTCCGCTCCTGAAGTGGAAAATATTTTCAAAGTATGAAGGAAATCATTTTCTTTTTAAAATAGAAGCAGTTTAAAATGAATTGAAAAATTCATCGTGCTTATTTTTCTCTTCTGAAAGTGCATCCAGTGATTTGCAAGTTTTTTGAAGTTATGAGACAGACATAAAAATACACGAAAATATATTCGCCACGAAAAAAATCAATTTTTAGATTGAAATCTAAAATTAGCAATGGAAAACACCATAGGGTTCAACCCTGAGTTCAAGTATGTCATAATAACCATAATGAAACCTGTGTGTATGAAAACTAAAGTATCATCATTGTGCCCATTACATAAGTAGCGATCGGAGCCCTTAGGGGGCGAAGAGTCTTATCCATCCATGTAAAGATAGGGTCGGCGGCCATGTAATGTAGAAGCCGCCACCCATTTTTCTTTTCATGGTTAGTTTTCATATACAAAGACCACAGTTAATTCCCCGAAATCAGTAAGTTCAAACAATTTTATAACTGACATTTTAGGCATACATATTTATTTTATATAGCCATTTCTGTTGACAGTTTTCTGGAATTATGGTAATTTATCAGTTGTCCAAATGTGGCATAACGCATCAGCATTGTACAAGGTGACATAATGGAAATTGACAATTCATGAGATCACTGTAAACAGATAAATTATTAGAACACATTAATTTACACGCCTTTATGTTGTTTTTACAAAATATTAAAAAAACAAATCTAAGTTCCTACCTACCTACTTGTGTTTTTTTTTTTTTTTTTTCTGTAGGTAAACATATAGAACTTCTCCAATTATACCTACATACATTTATGTGTTATTAGGGTGGTTCTTTTTTTGATTTCTTAATTCTGCAAATATGATGGTCGAGGTTATCAAAGTTGTTTTAAATAATACAAATAACACCTTAGCTTTTCGATTTTGTTTTGCTCTATTGCAATGAGGAATTCTTTTTACTTGTTCTATTTATTTATGGGTTCTTCTTATGTTTGTTTTTTTAATTATTCTATTTGGGAAATGTTAGTAAGCTATTTTATTATTTTTTATTTGTAATATTTTGAAGTGAAACATTTGTAACTGAACCAAATTGTATGGAACCAGAACATACAGAAACGTTTTAAAAATAAGGCCATCATTCTTAAATATGTATAGGTATGTTGTATGTACCTTAGGTATAGACTAAAAAGTAGAAAATGAGAATTTCTGACTGAGCCTGGGAATATTGACGATACATTTTCAAACACATCCGACAATTTTATTTTCCATAATTCAAACCGATTTGGTTTATATTTTGAAGGTTTAAATAAAACTATAACCACTTGAGTGAGCTTAACACGACCAAGTTCTTATAGGCCTGTAGTTGTAATTGTTTTTATTTAAAACCACCCTAATGTATTTTACTCATTTTACGTTAATTTGCTATTAACAAATGAGGCTTATTATTTAAATGACTAATATTTTTTTATTACCCTGGCGTTCTTTTTAACTGTGCATGAAAATAATTCCTCCAAAAATTGTGATCAACATTAAAATCGCAATAACAATTTAACCGCACAAAGACCGTCTAAAGTCTAATTTTGGAATTTTAATCTGAGAACCCATTTCCAAAAATTAAAAAAAACTTCACAATAAATAATCATAAACATACTTACAATAAGAAATTCCCAAAATTCTTAACAATCTTTCTTTTTGCCGTCGCGTCGTCGATCGGTTTCGGTATACCTTACCAACCTCTCCCTAAATTGTTGGGGGATCATTAGACTTGTCACAAAGGATATTTTGAATCTTATTTTATCTTACCTTGAATTCCATAAAAAATGCTCTCTGATTGTTAAATTAAAAAAAAACATTAAGTTTATTCTTTTTTTTTCGAGCGGGACTTACCGCTTGACTGCATAAAGACAGAAAGATGTCTCGTTCGGGTCAATGATTTTCACTGGAAGTGTGGGGTAATTTAAAACCTGCTATTATATCACTTGAGTTTATTTTTTTGTAAAATATTATCAATTCAATACTTTTGTTATGTTTAAGCGAATTTGCACAGGTTGCGGGTATGTTTTTTTTTTTTTTTTGAGTTTTGTATAATATATGGGGTTTGGCATTTCATATGCTGACCGGCTTCCGATTTGATATGCATGTTCATTTATTTATATGCATATTAGCTTACTATATCACTCTGTGAAGTTTTGTAACTGTAATATTATGTTAGTGTGAAAAAGAAGAGACGTAGTCTGAAGCCCCTTCATTTTATCTTAGTGTCTGACCCATATAATTAATGAGAGAGGCTTATTTCAGCAATAATGTCAAAACCTAAACCATCATTCATTTATTTTTTAGTATTTTGAAATGTAAAAGTCTTAAGATTATCCAATGTTCAGTGTTTGACTAACAATTGTTAGGAGCATTGAATTTTGAAAACCAAAATAGTAGTTTTAAAATTAATTTTTCAAAAATTGTTCACTAAGGTATGACATTGTCAGTCCTGCTGTTGTTTTTTTTTTAAATATTTTTTTTTCTGTTCATCATTGTCATTTTTTTTAAACTACCCTGGGAATATAGACACCTCATTCTATAAGATTTTTTTCTTGTCTTGATCCAACCAATACGCTGTTTTTTTTTTTTGTCAAACCATAATGCGAATCACCCTTTATATGTACATAAGTCCTAAAGAGGTGGTAAGAAAGTAAGACACGAGAGTATGGCACTTGACTGGACTCAAAAAGAATACTTTTTTCTACTCCTATCAACGATATTCGATTTCTAAAAACTTATAACTTCTTACCATAATGGTGTTTTCCATTGGAAATAAAATTTATTTTGACTTTGATCTGGGAAAATTCAGATTTTTAGGAATGTAGCATTAATAGTATTGTTTTCATTATTTTATGAATTTGACCAATTTTTTTGTGTTACTTTTCCACTGTGATTATTTAGGCTCTTTTGGTCTATTTGTAAAAAATGCGAATAAAAACAATCTTATTCCATTATTTTCCCAACGTTTCGTGAGTATTCCTCACTTCTTCAGGCGTTATATTTATTCAATTTAATTGTTACAAAATTACATACTCTGCTTCATATATCCTACTATTGCATCATTCCCGGAGACGGCACTGACACAAAATTGAACATAAAAACAAATAAATAATGCATTAAAAACAATCTAACAAAAAATAATCAAATACAAAATTAACAATGACACTTATATCACAGTTGAGCTCAGGTACTTTTATTAAATTGTATTGTTTTCCATTGGTAATAAAAACCAATTTATTTTTGATTTAGATCTGTCACAACACAGATTTTACATTCCATTTGGGAAATAAATCGATTTATTTTTTTGATTTAAATTCAAATTTTCAGATCTAAATTTTTTGGCAGATTTAAACACCCCCCATCCTCCCTGAAAATGATGTTCAAAATATGCAGGAAATAATAACTTAAGTAAAATGAAAGTAGTTTAAAATAAATTAGTAAATATCAACCTCATTTTTCTCTTCTGAAGGTACAAAAGAAACCAAACAAAATTAATTTGAAATGGTGTTCCATTCATCACGAGAAAAAATCATTTTTAAGATTGAAATTGAAATCTCAATTTACCAATGGAAAATACCATCATAAGATATATTATTAGGTAAATAAATATCTGGGCGAAACACGGTAAATTTTGGAATTAAGGTCACTTGTATTATTTAATTGAATTTATTCATTCACTCAACTTAAAACAAGTAGTTTTAATATTTTTATATTTAAATTTCTTCATCTTTGTTAATGTAAATAAATTGATTTATTTTTAATTTCAAATCAATTTTGCAGATTTAAACTTTTTTTATTTCGAGTGTGAAAATTTTGTTATTTATGAAGTAAACAATTTATAATATAAAATGAAAGCATTAATAAAAATAAAATAAATTTGTAGATTCAACAAGTTGATTTTTCTGAAAGTGCATCAACTCATCAATACAATGACAAAAATAGATCGATTTGGAATAGTGTTCCATTTTTTACGAAAAAAATTTCAGATTGAAATCTGAATCACTATAGTACTGCCAAAATGTATTTTGGTAGAACTATAATTGCCAGAGGGGCAATTACTACACATAGACCGCTTTCACACAAGGAAACTGAGTTGCCAGAAACTAGCTAGTTTGTCGGCGAGAAGGGTGTTAAGGGAGATTTGTTGTCTTCCTTTCACGCCCTTCTCACCTACAAACTAAAAATCGCCGGAAACTCAGTTTCCTTGTGTGAAAGGGGTCATACATAGAGCCTGATTACACATTTCGTTCGTTTCTTCATTCATCTTTTTGACAGGCACGTACTTTTGTGATTACACGGTTTGCGAAAATAAGTAATTGCTTCCTTTTGTTGACGTCAATTGAATTTGGGGTTGTTTTGTGGGAAAATAATCAGTAGTAATAATTAAAAAAGTTTTTTTTTTCTCAAATTTACTCGTATTAAGCCAGTACCACACTGGTATCATGTGTTGTGTTCTAGAGCCGTGTGTCGCTGTCATTCCATATATTTCATGCGCCACAAAGCGACACAACACACGAGACAAATGTAGTTCTACCGATGTAAAATACATTGCAGCGATAGCGACACACGATTACACACGAGATATGTGTGGATCCGGCTTTATACGTAGGTATATTCCCTAACGGAAAACAGTTACTAATAGCCTTTTCACACCAAACCCAAAACCCGGTTTTCGCGAAAATATCGGTTTTGGCTGAAAACCTAGATCGAAAACACAAGTTTTCCCATACATTTTTGCTAAACCACAAGTTTTGATAAGACACAAGTTTTAAATAAAACCTGTCCAAAACATGTTGGATTTGCAGGATGAACTAAACAAAGACGGCTTTCACACAAGGAAACTGAGTTGCCAGAAATTGGATAGTTTGTGGGCGAGAAGGGTGTGAGGGGAAATTTGTTGTCTTCCTTTTACGCCCTTCTCGCCTAGAAACTAAACATCGCCGGCAACTCAGTTTCCTTGTGTGAAAGAGGTCAAACACACCTTGTGAAACATTCAGCGCTCAATTAAATGTCATATAAATAGCTGACGGATTCCTGCCAGGAAAAAATATTTTTTCTGCTGGAACACAAGAGACCGCGACGCAGTGTCGCGCATCCGTACTACTACGTGAAACTGATCGGTTAAGAAATTAATTAAAACGAATCAGGATTGATTGTATTCCCATTGTTAAATTCCAATATTAATAAATTGTCTTTTAATTGCACATAAAACATTTGATTTTTCCCTTTTCTGTGGCACTGAAAATTATCAAAGCGGCGCAGCCCTTCCTCGAAACCATTGTGTTCAAGCAAAACAAATGAAATGTCAAATGAAAACTTGTAAATTTTCGGTGTGAACGCATTTCAAGTTTTCGTAAACCAATTGCCGAAAACCCGGTTTTGGGTTTGGTGTGAAAAGGCTTTAATAACATCGACAATCAGAAACGTCAAAGTTCAACCAGAGAAGTCTTGAAATTTTAATTCGTGATGTTCTTACTTTCTTCTCGCTTCATTTCTACAACCCTATCCCAATCTGTCGAAAAGACGAAACGAAGAAAAAAACGAGTCGTGTAAGGTGGAGTCATAACTGCGATTTCTATGATTTTCATTTATGCGGGATTTACACGAATGACAAAGTTTCATGATTCCTGTCGTTATGTATACCTATTTTTTGACATTTTTATGACAGAAAAAAAAAATGAATTTTGCGCATTATTTTGTCATAATAAAGACAGAAAAACGCCAACTTTTCACTCGTGTAAATCCGGCATTAGTTTCTGAGAGAAGTGCTACAATTAATTCCACATGTCAAATCCCCCAGAGTTTACCACCTCACGCGTATAAGCTTTAATTTAAAGAAATACATACATAATTTTAAAAATGGAAACCTATGTTTGTACAATGTACATTAATAATACTATTTTCTGTTCTTACATTTTCAGATAATTTCAAAACCAAACAACTTATCGAACCACAGTCGAACTTATCCACGTAAACAACAATTTTAAGCGTGTCCATATACAAAATACTGTAAAATCTTCAACGAATTTAAAATAACTGATCTTATAAATATTTTTAAAGTGCACGTTACATCTTAAATAAGTACCTACCTACCTGCATTATCTAAAACAGAAAAGTAAAAAATCTTTCAACATTCATTTGAAAGATTGCGTGTTTGTATTTTCCGTGTTGGTATTTTTATATTATTTTCTTATACTGGAAAGAGCATAAACTAAAAAAATAATGATAATAAAAAAAAACATACATAATGTTTATGTGTAGTGCGTTTTGAGTGCAAATTTTTGTATAGAAAATGAAATATGAGTGAAATTGGCTGTTCTTATTTTTATCTACTGATGCATAATAAATTCGACATAAATACACCTTAATCGCCCCCACACACACAAATCAACAAAAAAAAGAAATATTTTCACTGTGGCGGTCAACTTTCTTTGTTGGATTATTAAATTTTAAATCCCATACAACGTTAATCTCATAAATAATATTAAAAAATTTAAATTCGTGGGCTTATTTTTAATTTTATAAAAGTTCATCACCATCGTCATAGAGTGCAAAAATAACTGACGCATATAACAGCAAAATGGATACAGCAAATTCGGATAACAGTTCCAATCAACTGTCATTCTGTTTTATACGGGTAAGTTTGTTCGATTTTTTTTTTTTTTTTTTTTTGTTAATAAAAATTCGTTTTTTACATCATTTTCTTTGTATAAAATTATTTTTGTGTGAGTTTTCACTTTTAGTTTTTTGCAATTTAGCACATTCCTACCGGCGCGGCGGTGATGGATGGAAGAGCACATTTATTATTTACACCACCTGCTTCCGCTTAAAGCATATTCTTAACCACAGAACATAATACAATGATGATAAACTATTCAAAACTAGCAAGTGTACTGTGAAAATTGAATGAACTTCGAGTAGAAATTAAAAAAAAAAAATAGAAAAAATAGAAAAAAAATTTCCCATACCGGGAATCGAACCCGGGCCTTCTGGGTGAAAGCCAGATATCCTAGCCACTAGACCATATGGGATATATTTCTATTCAGTGTTAATTTACCATAAGAAACCATGAGTCAGATATTATTTTTCTCTGTTTATTTTTTGAGAAAAAGTTTACCACCATGAGACAATAATTATAATCAAAATAGATTAAGTTAACTTCTACATGGAACGGCAAAGTAGATCGTTGGGCAAAGACCAAAATCACGAGACCGAAAATTGCCATAATCGATTAGTCTCTCTCCGAAAAGAGTCAATGACTGAAATTAATACGGAAAGTCATTGCTGAAAATGGGAACGTGATTGTGTCAGCATTAAGTTTGAAAATAAATAAAAACGAAACGAGGGCAATACACCCACTTTTATGGTCCATGCAGAAATGTTATTATTATTATACTGTGCTGACCGTTTGCCAGTTCTTTTTCGAAATAAAAGCATCACGACGTATACCTATAGCTATGCAAACATAAATATCTAAAGGTACATGTCTGTCTTTTCGTCGTTGTTAAGTCTGGAACTTCAGTCATTAAACCATTTAGTGTAGTTGAATGAAACAAGGTAGGTACCTATGCATTTTAATAATTTTTTCCCGTGCTTAATGTTTACGTCATTTGATATCAACCGCCATATATGTAAAGTTGTTTATGATGAGGTTTTAAGTTAATTATATGTGCGGTTATTTAAAGAAAGTCATTCAAACGATTTTGCGGTGAAGTTCATAGGTAGGTAAAATATCGGCTGTGATAATTATATTGTGGAATGTATCATTCCAGCCTAAACAAATCTGAACGCATTAAATCTTTGGTTGCGTGACGTGATCGTGACATCGTGTCGTGTCACTTCAGTAGTGGATGGCAGCAGTGGTTGTTTTTTTGCTGTGGTCTTTAAAACAAATGACTAGTGCATGATGCTTCTTAAATAAATTAAACCCAAACATGCAACCACCGACGCATGACCAGACCATAAGTTCTTGGTTGAGAATCCCTGAAATCGGTGCAAGAAAATAATCTTACATTCATACATAGCAGGTCTCCCTTTGGGTTTATCCACTTATGCTGGTCAGGTAGTGGAACTGCATGGCGCGTCCATCATTACACAGTGATGTCTTAGAACAAAAAAAAAAAAGAAGAAGAACAAAATCACTCGATTGTAAAGTTCTTGGCGCATCATATAAAATATATACATCGTGTAGGTACCAGGAGGGCAGACATATACGCAGACGTTCCGTCATCCATAACTTGACGGCAATTAAGCAGCACTCAAAGCCGAAACTGACGTGGGGGAGTGTTAATAAACGTGCAAGTCAGAACAACTACAACAATCAACATTTTACCTCAGGTGAATCGAACACAAAAAGAGGGTCTGTATGGTTTACAAATCGTTGACCTTTTTGATGATAGGTGAGGCACCTCTTGTAAGACATATTGTACCTACATTTTTATTTGAGATCAGCAAAAACCTATAGTCTAATATGAATCACTTGCCTTTTCTTAAAGTGCACATTATAAAATATCACGCCGATATATCAGTTAGATTTTTTTTTTGAATTTAACATGTTAGAAAATACTAAGTACAAGTGGACCTATGCATTAAGTCTAAAGAACGATACAAAAATATGTATACCTATTCCTGTTTGGTAACAAGACATTTTTATCAAGTTTTGCAAAACGAGTAAAATTTTGTTAGGAATGAGAAGGACCCTTTTTGGCCCAAAAGTGCGAATCAATTAAACTGATATCAAAGAAGTAGACTCTTAGTACCTACATTACATATATACATATACATTAAAACTGTTTAGTTTTATCAAATTCATATGGGACAGTTTTCAAAATCTTCAGTTATTAATTGATATTTCAAAAAAAAAAAAAAGTTCTAAAAACTGTGGCGCAAAATTTGAATTGAACCCAAGCGACATTTTGGCATTTATAAATGTCAAAACAGCTATGCTTGGGAGTTTTTTTACACGAGCTGTCACTATTTTGGACGTATTCAGCTGGAGTTTGTTTAGAAAATTGTTTAAGTATGATTATTAAAAAAGTTTTTAAAATTTAGAAAATTTTTTTAAAATTAGAATAATTTTAAAAAGTATCAAACTAAATCTTTAACATAAGATTCTTTAAAATTTTGTGTTATAGTTTCGGGAATAGTGCCCGATTACACGATTCGTTTTCTTCTTTTTGACAGATTAGGTGAGGGGAGAAGAAATGTAGAGGTAAGGAAGTAACGAAAGCAGGAATGAAAATTTCATTTGGTTGAACTTTGACGTTTCTGATTTGGCAACCACAATGCTTCTCGGTGTTAGCGAAAAACAATTTGCACAAAAATGATTGAATTGAAAAATTGTTTTTCGTTATTGGATACACCTAATATACATACTATTGTATTTGAGAAATAAGTGATTAAAAAATATTTTTATTTATTTACTATACGTCAAAATCACGAATACGTACGTATTTTCGTGAACCATGTAATCATGAACGTTATTCGTGCCTGTCAAAAAAACGAAATGAACGAAAAAACGAACCGTATAATCAAGCTCAAAGTCATATTTTTGTGCTTGTCTTACGGTTCGCGTACACTGGAACCTATTAACCGGCCGATTTCGGATCGGAGCTACATATACGGAAGAATGTCTCGGACGTTAGTCTTCATACACTACTTCCGTTCTCGCCCTGTTTTTAACAATGCCGATTTTAAAGGATGCCAGTCGGAGTGTGAAACGTAAAAAGTAAACGTGGCTCTATTATAACACAATAAATAAGCTATTTACAATTAATTTTATCTTATTTTAATTTTTAATTTAATTTCATTATACTCTGGCAAGAAATAACAGAAAAACTGACGTAAAATCCAAACAAGTTCGGATTTCTCGGTTGATCGGCTATTAACGAATAACAGTCGACATGTCGGTTGTAGTGGTGTACGCGCTCTCTTCCTTTAACATACGTTTGATTCAAACGGACGGATTCGGCCGACGACGCACGAGCATAATTCGGTCGATAACGGGTTATGTGTACGCGAGCCGTTAGTGCCTGTTCACATAAGCTTTTTAATGCTGGGTGTTTATATGTACGATGAAGAGTAAATCCTCTCAGTTAAAACTACCCATCTTTAATGTTGAATCCGAGAATATTGTTTACAAGTGGTGCCTTGGTACATTTTGGGTGGAATCTACCCATCTCTTTTTCATTCACATAAAAAATTCCTGTCTCACTGCATACACCTAGCATTAAAAATCCAATGTGGACATCCGGCACTTATATTTTCTTTTACTTTCAATGGAACTCAGTCTGAACACTAAACATACCTTAAATCTTATCATCAATTCACTTTTATATTGTTTCTCTTATCGAAAACAGAGAAAAGAATATCAACAAAATTTGTCTTGAAACAATGCAGCACTACTTGATACTTCATTAAACAATAAGACACGTTTACAAACCAGCTGCTTACTGCATTATATACCTTCATATCTTAGTCGTAAAATAATAATCTGTAAACAAGTGTTTTTATTTTAAGACCAGATCCAGATCGCATTCAGATTTCGAACTCATATAGGTATTCAGAACACGAAATGTCAAATGTTTTAAATTACTACATACAGTCGTGGCCACCTTATTAAGAACGGTATATTTATAAAATTTTAAAATGCATAACTTTTGTATGGGAAATCTGTTTAGGGTGCATTGACTTGGCATAGTATGGTCGATAAGTTAGAAAAAATTGCTCGAACTGACCAGAAAGTTAATAAAGACATTGAGAAACATGTTATGGAGTCTTATTCATTTGAAATCATGCCCATACAATTTGCTTTTAAGGACGATAATGATCCAAGAAGTCCTCAACGGATTGCTAAGAAGGTGTTTGCGTAGTCAAGAAGTCATTTTTTAGATTAGACCGTCGAAAGCTCTGGCCTAAATTCTTTCGCGAACTTGAGGGGAGACATCAAGGGATGGTTAAAGTAAAAAAAAAAAACATTTTGATCAGAATGTTCTAAATATTGAGGAAATCTGATAGAGTATACCACTATCAAGATTCCATGCCTTACGCAAAAATATGCAAGGAATTTTGTCTGAAATTATAAAGAATTAAGGTTTTCCAACAATATATTCACATTAACATATTGAAATTTCAAAGATTTTTAATGTTATGACAACATTTTGTTTCTGTTCTTAATTATATTGCCAGACGAAGTAAGAGTTAAAATAATGTTTATTTTTTTCCTACTAATTTTCTCATGCTTATATTTTTTAAACATTACTCAAAGTGTACCGTAGTTCATGGGCTCTTATTAAAACCACTTCTCAACTTCAACAGATTTCCCAAACAAAAGTTATGCATTTTATAAATTTATAAAAATATCGTTCTTAATTAGGCGGCCACGACTGTATGTGCTGCAAAGGCAGGCGCATCATCGCCCCACCCCATCTGCTTTATCGCGCCCATTTTTAACAAAATTCATAAGAGACATGCCTCCATACAAAATTCTAAATTTCGGTAATAGGTTTGTTACTTACTTATATTGTACCTTATATCATTATATGACTTTTCAGACATATACCCACCTGTGGGTGTTGAAGAAAAAATAATAACGGTATTTAATTGTGATTTTTTTTAATTTTTGGGAATTTTTCGATTAATTAAAATGGTTATATATCTTTGGGTATTATTGAAGTAGGAATAAGTTTGATACATGAAATGTTTAGAAATTGTTAGTTATTGAATTATATGTAAAATATAAAACAAAATAAATTCATGCGTAAAACTTTTTAAAAATACACAAAAAACATCTAGGTTTAATTTGGTTTTAACTAATAAAAAAAAAACAATAACCTGCACCCTTTTTAAGGAACCGTGGACTGTACAATATTCCACGAAAGACACCACTTGACGTAGTACGGTACCCTGGTTACAACAGGGTGATTGCTAATCTGCAGTTACATTCTAAATTTGATTTAGCTTGTCGTCCTCCAACTAAAGCTGCTGCAGATCAGCATTCATATCGCGTATATCATCAAGTACAAGCTTGGTTGAGAAATGCTTTGGAAACAACCGATTGGGGGTGGAAATCCGTCAAAAACGGATTAATTCCTGTTACAACAGATCTGCCAAAAGTTCCAGAACATCTACTTAAATAAATATCTTGTAACTGTTGGACACAATGTACATCAAGATGCAAATGTAGGCGATCAGGAATATTATGTTTAGTGATGTGTGGAACATCCTGCAGTAATACCATTGGCGAAGAAGACCATGTGACCGAAGTAGAGGCCAATGAGCTTTAATTCAAATTTTGGTAATACTAATAACTTTATATATAAACTATAATGTACCTAGAAACAAAAAACTAATATTTAAGCAAATAAAATATTGATACAAATCTAGGTATAACTCAAGTATGTTCTTTTTCATTGTTTTCTTTGATTTTTTTTTTTTGTCGGTAATATCCGCAGAAGGAACCTGCAAAATATCATAAAAGACGCAAAATAAAATTATTAACATAATAAAATATTTTTTTAGTGTTATTCAGTACCGTTAGCTATTCAATTTCGATAGTAAATTTTGTAAGAAAAATGAACATTTTCTCTTTTTTTCAACTTTCAAAGACAATTTTTCCCACTTTACGGTTCTTTATAAAAAGAAGTATTACATTTTCTTAAACTGAGTAAAATTGGTCATCATTTGAGATATTTTGAATCTTTGTCTAATGTACCGTTGTATGTTTTTCTTTTTTTTTTTAGTTAGAACTCAAATATTTTGGACCACGTGTCTTGATGGATTAAATTAAAAATTTTCCAAATAGTGCGTAGTACAAACTTTTGTAATACCACATATGACGGAAAATATAATAAAGAACACATTAATACTGCATTTAGTTGAATTGGGTCCGATTAAATACTCTATTTTAACAAAAAGCACTTAAAAAAATGAAAAAAAAAATCATTTTCTTCAATTTGTATACAAATTTGACAAATTTAGTGCTACTTTATAAAACAAGTTAACATACAATCTTAAGAACCATTTATTGCTGCATAATTTAAAATAGTTTGAAAGTTCAAAAAATGTACCGTTATATTTTTTTTTTTTTGAAGAAAAATCATTTTTTTTTTCATGGTTGTCTCTTGAATAAATTCAAAATATTTTGTGAACGGTAAATATTTTATCCATAACCACATATTTTAAACAATGCAAATTCGAATAATAAACAAACTAAATTACTTTTTTTTCTTTTAAAAATCCTTTGACTGTTAAATTGGAACGATAAGAATTGTAAGAAAGAATTGCAAAATTTTTACTTCTTCAACGTTTAATAAAATGTTTACCAAGTTTAAGACATTTTCAAAAAAAAAACAATTCTTTTATCTTGTGTTAAATATAATTTGGCGTAGTTTGATGTATTTTTCAAGTTTTTTGGATGCGCCGTTATATTTTTTTTTTTTGTAAAAACTGCAAAAATTCAGTTTACATTTTCACTTTTTCAACGTTTACTAAAATATTTTAATTTTTTAATTTTTTTCAAGGTCGTAGTATCCAAAAAAATGTACACAGCTTATGCTTTATGAAATTTTGCATCATTTGAATTTTGTTCAGCTTTCTGAAATGTACTGTTTATTTTTTTTTTTTTTTTATCATTTGAATCTTTTAAGTTTTTATTGATGGTTCCTTATCCATTTTATTAAAGTTATTCAAGATATATCTACAAGAAAAATCTCAAAAATATCTCAAACAATGTTGAATTTAACAGTGAAAAAAGTGTTTTTTTTTATTTTGTTATATTTTGCTTACAATTCCGTTTTAACAGTAAATATTGTAAAAAATTGTTTAAAATGTTCACTTTTTCAAGTTTTTATAAAAATTTGACAGACTTAATGGTACATAAAAAAATATAATAAAATAAAATGTTTACTATCTTGTTCTCAATTCAATTCTGCATCGTTTGAGGTATTTAAAAATTTTCCGAAATGTACCGTTATATATTTTTTAATTTATACCTTATTTTGTTCGTGATTCGTCTTTACATACAATTTTTTTTACAGAAGGGTACATAACACGAGCTTGTAAGATATAACAAACAAAGCTGAATTAATTGGTTAACAAAACTGTATTTTTAGTTTTTATTAATATATCTTAAAAATTGCATTTTAACGGAAAAAAAAACCAAAAAAAGTTTAGAAAATTTCAATTTTTCAACTTTGAATAAAATTTTTACTAATTTTTGGATTTTGGATATAAAAGAAAAAAATCTACCTTAATAAAAAATTTAATTATGTATTTTTTGAGATATTTTAGAAGTTTGTGGAATGTACCGTTATATTTTTTTTTTTTTTTTTTTTGTCATCACCATTTTATTTTTTTTCAAACGTTGATTACGCGGATTGCTCAACAGCTAGAGGCCAGGATAATTCCTCAAATACTCCTTTTAAATAGCTCTACAACCCATCAAAATCCTAAACCTATTACCAAAATTTAGGATTTTTTCACAAAATTCCTGGGCTATTAATGAATATTTGACTACGAAAATTAAAAAAAAAAAAAATAATAATAAAATTAAAATAAAATCTGTGAGAGCTTGACTGGCTTCAATTCTTCTTTCTACAAAATATGTGCATGATAGGGCTGTTTACCAAATAGCAATATGTATCGCTTTCTCGTTTATTCATCACTTTGTGGGGATATTCCTATGAAATTGACAATAGCCACAAAGTGCTAGCTGTCACTTTTGAGAGTTTGACAGATTCGTAAAGACCTCTATTTTTTTTTTAAGCGCTAAAGGGGTTGTGAATACCCTTAAAGTGATAAACACAGCACGAGCGATTAGGTAGGTTGGAGGGGATTTGAAAGGAGAAACCGATGTACATTGGTTTTGAATGTCTGAAAATCACAATGGGAGGGGAAGATAGAGCTGGGTAGAGCATTCCACATTCCTGTAGTGCAACTAAAGAAAGAATCTCTGTACTTAACAGTTTTTTTTTCTATAGTTTTTGTATTAAAGACATATTAGTATGCTTGTTTTTAAGCATACTATCTTCCTTTTAACCTATGAGTATTATACGGTTGTCTATAACTATACAGTGTTTTTTATAGTTCTAAATTGTATAGAAATATGCTAACTTTAATTTAAAAAAATGACATTTTATTAAATTTTAAGAAAACTGATTCCGTTTTCAAATTTTGACAGCTCTAAGCCAACAATACAAAATGTTAACTTATACCTTACTTTTCTCATTTGCATGGCTGTCTTAGGTTAGAAAAAGTTTTTAAATATGTGATGTCCGAGTATGTAAATACTACGTATGAATGCATACGCAATGTAAACGTAATCTAAAGCTTATGTATGTGTAATATTCTGCTTAAGAAACTTTTAAAATGTGATTCAATTGGCATGGTAAAGCGATAATATTTCCAACATTTCCGGAATGATGCGCTATCCACGTTCTTAGATTAGTGACCTACATTCGTCTGGGAAGTAGTTCAAAATGTGAGTGATTTTCGGAAGTATGTTGAAAACCAATAACATACAAAACAATCTCACGTATTGCGGAAACTTAAGAACGAATTTGTATTTTTAAGAACGTGCATACATCATACATAATGTGGCCTCTCGGGAAGCAATGAGTTCAAAAAAGTTTCACAATGTGAATTTCTCGCATGCGTTGAAGAAAACGCATTTCTCATAAATTATAAGAAAACAAAATAATCAAAAAATATTTTCAAGGTTAGTCCGGAAGTTGCATTTCTTTCGATACCATATTTCAACGTTCTCTTTATCTGAATTTTCTAGTGCACCTAATTATCTACTCTTTTATAGTAGCTTAAATGCTGCTTGGTAAAATCTCTTAAATTCAACACATGACCGTGGTTTTGCTTAATATATATGTATAACTCGAACGTTTTTCTCTAGTATTTTTGCGCAAATGTAAGCATTGAAGAAAAATTGTTATATCGTCTTAATAGATCTAGGTGGCATTCTTTCTTAATTGAATTAAATATTGCTGCTGTTAGTCTAGTCAAATTGTTGTATACATTTAATATAGGTGGGTACATATGATTACAAAAATTAGGGTAGTTTTGAATTTTTGATTTGAATTCCCTTTTTACTTACCATATATGTATGTATGTATATAAGAATCTTAAGGCAAGCTTTGGATTCCAAAAAAAAAAAATGAACTCGAAAAAATAATTTTCCCTAACATTACTCGATAGAGAACGCGAAAAAAGTGGGTCCCGCAATACTGTATGCCTGCCAGTCCTGCTGTACCTCGAAGTGCAGCCTAAACCACTGAAGCAATTTTCTTCAAACTTTGGTCTTAAGGTTTTAAGGTGATTCCATAGAGGGAAAATTGATTTTTGTTTGTAGCTCCAAAAATAACGCTACCTGCTATACAACCAATATACAAAAATTGATTTATTTCAAAAATGGTTCTACCGATTTTGAAAAAAAAAAATTACGAGTTACTACTAGGAATATACATATTAAATATTTTGGTACAAAAAGACGGGTTTTCGGTACCTGGTGTTGCCGCCAGCAGCAACAAAAGGGGTTCTTCGATTATCAGCAAACCAACAACTATGGATAATGATCTCCCAAGGAAGAAGGTTAGGTTGGTTTGAAGAAGAATTTTACTTTATAATTCTGTTAAGTTATTTGATTTTAAAAATTATTTTTTATTTTGATTTCCTGTCGTTGATTATATTTTGATAATAATAAAAACTATTGAAAAGATAAATTGTTCTCTTAAATTAGAAAATAATAATAAAAAATATATATATATATTCAAGATATAAGAATTGGAAGTATGTTATACAGTCCAACTAAACTGCATTAAATACAATTGTCTATCGAAACACCTGGGATAGAAAAGATTTTTTTGATTTTAAAATTTATCGTTAATGATATAGCCGATTTCAACCAAATTTTATATACAACAGGACGCTTATGTTAGTTAAACAAATTTCGCTATATTTTAGGATTTTTAAAAAAATATTATTTATTTTTTTTTGTTGAAAATTCAATATCTCGGAAACGGGCTAGTGAATTTCTTTTAAATTGGGTTTAAAATAGTATTTTAATAATTACTAAAAGTTGGCAATTTTATTTTTTAAAATGTTCAAAAAATGTATATTATATACAAAACTAATTTTTAAGAAAACCGCTTTAACGATTTTTGATTTTTTTTAAATTTATATTTATCAAATAAATCACATGGTAAACTGTTTTTTGAGCTTCAGCTATTTCCAATGTTTTGTTTAACTATTTAAAAAAAAAAAAAAAAAAAAATTTATCAAAAATGATATGTATATTCACCACTTAACATTTTATTATCACAATATTATTATACAGGGTGCCCTTAATTCATCAATAGT
Organism: Melangyna quadrimaculata; assembly: GCA_949320155.1. NCBI lineage: Eukaryota > Metazoa > Arthropoda > Insecta > Diptera > Syrphidae > Melangyna > Melangyna quadrimaculata. The sequence continues at coordinate 14,734,542 of OX439484.1, read as the reverse complement.
ATTTAAGGGTATGATTCTTATGTGTATTCTTAGAAAAAAATGGTTGTACAGTAAGGGCCTATTAACAATTTTGATATCATTTTTCGGGGATTCAAGGAGTCTTATTTTGGTGTACCCTGACCCATGTTAACGGTAATTGCGCTGTTAGCAAATAATGATAGAAACTTCGTTTGGGCCTTTATTTTTAGAAGAAGTACTGCGTTTAAATAAATATCTTTTCTCAGTCTTAAGATATTCAGTTTTGAGGCTGATCCAATTTTCCTGCCCATGCTAATTTTTTGACTTCGGGTTCAATTTTCTCCAAAAAACGCGTAATCAACAAGATGTTTTAATAATTTTGTCGAATGTACGTTACAATACTAAAAATAAAAGTCGGTAGCAAGTTTGCCGAAAAACCCAAATATTTTATGATTTTTTGGAAAAACAGCGACAGGTAAAATTAAAAAAAAATGTTTTTTTGTATCTTTAAGCTCGAAAAGCTATGAATACAAATTATTTGTGTGGTAATTTTTTAAGTATGTGTTTTACTAAAACAGTTCCAACGGATGCACTTTGACATTCCTTGGTTTAAATACATGCTAATTTTAGTAGGCGCTGAAGTTGAATTCTACAAACTATCTGCAGTTTTTGCAAAATGCTTTATCAAAACTATTGAAGGACATTCCATAGTTTAAACTAGCTTCATCTTATTCCTAACTTGATGGTGCTTCCGCCCACTTTGCTCAAGAGGTTAAAAATTGACAAGATGAAGAGTAAGTGGTAATCGGAGAAGAATGAAATAAATCTTTTATTAAACCAAAATAGCAACTTAAAGTGAATTAGAAGAGCTAGAGCAAGCGTCCTCAGAAATGAGGCAGTAGCTAGGATCATTTATACTAATATCAGTGAAATACGAAAACGGACTCTAGCATGCATACAGAATCAAAGAGGACTCATTTGAACATGTGTTATAACTGTTTTAGTTCACACATAAAATAAAAATTATCGATAAACACACATAGTATTTTTTTATTCATAAGCATTATAGCGTTAAGCAAAAAAAAAACCTTTTTATTAACTTTTACCTGCCGCTCGTTTTCCAAATTATCATAAAATCTATGTGTTTTTCGCCAATATTGTTCATGTCTTTAATTTTTGGTATTGTTACATACATTCACAAAAATTATTAAAACATCACGTTGATTACGCATTTTTTGGAGAAAATTGACCCCAAAGTAAAAAATTAGCATGGGCAGGAAAAATGGAGCAGGCTAAAAACTGAATATCTTAAGACTCAGAAAAGATATCAGATTTATTTAAACGCAGTTATAAAGGCTGGTACTTCTTTAAAATATGAAAGTCTAAGCGAAGTTGACGAATTTAGGGACACCCTGTTAAATTGAACCAAAAACATACATTGCCAGTTTCTATCTGCGGAAAGCTGTATGCTACTAGAGCAAGTTTGTGCGATCCATCCGTGCAGTTTATTTAATTTGTTGTTCTTCTTCTTCATTTTTACCGGCGATTGTCATGATCTCGAGGGGGACCACAACTCTCCCACTCAACTGCTTCGCCTAAGGTTCCACTTGTGGGGTTCGCCGGGTTGACCTCAGAAAACGTCGACAGGCCTCCCGGTTTTGGATTGTTCCATGTCTGAGGCCAACTAAATGCAGGTTTCGTTGCATTTGTTTCATCCAGGAGTTTTTGCGCCTGCCTTTCTTCCGCAATAGTGTTGGAGCGTCTGGTGCTATTGCTTTTGAACTGGGTTCTCATGGCATCTTCTTTGAACATGACAGTACCAGCTGAGTTGGTCGTGCTGTATTTTGTCCAAGATGGTATTTTTGACGTGTAGGCTTCCTCGGATTCTCTTGCTTCTTATTCGATCACGCTTTGTCCCTCCTGCTGTCATGCGAAGCATCTTCATTTCAGCTACCGTCAATTTACTCTCATACTTCTTGTACATTGTCAAACACTGTGAACCGTATGTAAGCGCCTTCAGCTTAGGGGGAATTTTTCTATCACAGAAGATGGCAGAGTTTTCCCGCCACTTCATCCACGCTACGCTTACGCGATGTTTGATCATCACAAGATCCTTCGCTTATGATCATTGATCCAAGATATTTAAACTTTTCGCACTTGGGAAGCACTGTTCCATTCAAATAGATGTTCGGAATAGGCCTGTGTGGATCAGAAAATGGACAGCATAGGTAAAGTCTTTTTCCCTTCAGAACATCCACCCATACACTTCACTTCTTCACTTATGATGGCTCCATGGTCAGCAAAGAATAACTGATTCACTTTGGGGTTCGTCACCTTATCCTCAAGCAGAAAGTCAAGGACAGTAATAAAGAGCAAATGACTCAAGACGCTTCCCTGGTGCACACCTACTCTAATTGGGAACTCTTCGGTGATTCCGGCGGGGCATCTTACCTTTGTTTTAGCTTGCATACATATCCATGACCATCCGCACGTAGAGGCTTCCGGAACTCCTCGTTGCCTAAGTGCAACCCATATCAGATCTCGTGGTTGTCTGTCGAATGGTTTTTCAAAATCAACCAACACAATATGCAAATCTCTCGAGGAATCCCTATATTTTTCCATTCTGATTCTTATACTCTGAATAGCATCTGTGGTTGATTTACCCGAAACAAACCCGCACTGGTCGTCAGATAGCCGTGCTATTTTTTGTAGGCGGCCATCCAATACCCGCTCAACAATATTCATGGTGAGTGACATCAGCTTGATCGAACGGTAGCAGTCGCAATTTCGCCATCCAGACCCGATGTCTCCCATCTTTTTCCAGAACTCAAAGGGTATCTCGTCTGGCCCAATCGCTTTTCCCTTTTTGGAGTTTTTCACCGCATCACTAACTTCTTCTACTGTGATGTCGGCGACTTCTTCATTGTTAGGTGCAGCTATTGGGAATAATATCTCGGAAACTGTTCATTTAAAAGTCCTTCACAATATTCTTGCCATCTGTGAAGAATTTTGTCGTCATCCACAAGGAGTTGGCCTTCAGCATTGTTAATGAATTTTGGTGAACGAATCTGCTGAGCATTTTTTCTTCTCTGTGCGGCGATTTTCAAATTAGTTGTGCCCTTGTTCATGTTGGCATGTCGCAGTTCCTGAATAGCTTGGTTCGCGTCAGCAGCCGGTGCAGATATTTCCTCCAGCTCCCGATACATGCTCTTCGTACTCCCTGCTTGAAGTTGGGCACACTTTTTCTTTGCTTCTTTCTTGCAACGTCTTATTCATTTATTTATTTTGTTGATGTTGCTAAAATTATTAATCTTTTTCTTCAAAATTTCGATTTCCGATAAATCCTCAGTCAAATGTTCCTTTCACCAATTTGGCATTATTTTTGAGGTAATGTAACGATGTTACGTAATTTTTGTCAGAACAATTCGCAACGATTCCTCAAATAGTAGCTTATTTTCTTAAAAATTATCAGAAAAATCTCTTATGTGTGTTGCAATTTTATCATATTAAAACGATTTCTTGAATAGTTAAAAGATTTTGGAAATACTTAAACTGAGTTTTGAAGAAGAAAATTAGTTACAAATCATCGTTAATTTTGTAATATTACATAACCTCTAAAATTAAAGATGGAGAAAGTGATTTACCAAATGGATATGGATATCCTTCGACAAAAAAAAGACCGAATGGACGATCAAAAGAAAGATGGCAGAAAGAACTGTTAAAAAGACGATAAATATTGTTATCTTTGTATTCATTTTACAATCTTTAGGAACAATCCCTTTACTTTATTTGGTTTCTTAGACTTTGGTCATTTGGTATGGAAAAAACGGGTTCAGAAAAATGTATGGAAATTTAGATGGTTTATTATTAATAATTTTTGAAACCTCACCAGTATTGGAAAGAACCAGTATTGGTAAAAAATAATTGTTAAGCAGCAAAAGGTTCACCAATGACCCCGCCGGACCATAAACCGCACCAAACAGTTACTCGTTGAGGATGGAGAGGCTTTTCAACAAATAAATCTTGGGTTTTCCGAGCCCCAGATGCGACAATTTAGCTTGTTGACGTAGCCACTGAGGTGGAAATGGGCCTCATCAGTCAAGATGATTTTTCGACGAAATTCCGAATTATTCTAATGCATTTTTTTATAGTGAACTTTAATAATTTCAATGGGTTGTTGAAGCTTGTATGGTTCAATTTTTATCAATGGCTACTTCTACTTGCCAAATGTCAAAAAATTACAGCTTCAAAAGTGTCCACTACCGAAATAGTGTGTATTCAAAATAACACCTCTTATTGAAAAAAGATCCAGTTTTTTAGTGACGACTGACGAGCTTAAAGTTAAATTCGATTTATCTCACCACATTCAACGGGTTAACTCGAGTTTAACTCCAAAACTCAGATGATCTTGCACTAAAAAACTGGGCATTAGAATGCTTTGGGTTGACTTTCAGCTTACATAAAATTTTAATTTTGCAGTAGGATTTGCCTTCTGGTTTTATCATTGCTAGTACGCAGTTTAATTCGTGTAAGATCGAATAAGCCAAAAACATGGGCTACTATTTTGTCTGCTTAATTAGCATGCTAAAAGAAAGAATATGAGTTTGCCTAAAAGGGAAAGCTCTAAAGGGAAAATGAATGTACGAGTATAAAGTAGTCAACACTAGTTTGTGATGATAAATAGGTACTCAAAGCATAAAACCCTGATTTATCAAAAAACAAATCTTTAAAAAGCTTTCCTCAAAATTCCATACAACATGAACATACAACTTCATATATCTCATTTATATATCAAGAAAGGTGTTAGATAAAAAGAAGAAATTTATTAACTCTACATTAGAATTGTCTAAATGAGAAGAGATATAAAATGTACAAGCAGAAAATAGTAAAAGATAAGACTTGTACTTTATGCAAATTAGTCGAATAATTAAAGAAAATATCTAAGTGTGTATAATTATTCAAAAATAAGGAAAAAAAAAACTAGAAAAAAAAACCAAATGAAAACTATATTTTTTTGTATGTTGGTTGTATATATCTTTTAGTTTACACACTTTTTCTAAACATTTCCTATACTGACATTATGATAAATAAGCCATTTTTATAGCCAGCCATGGAATCAAGAGCAGACTAGCAAAACAACACACATCGTCTTCAATGAAATGAAGAGGAGTTTCTTTCTAAACAACACAACAACTCTCGGTGAGAAGAAAAGCTAATTTATGCATCAGCATCCCAGCATCCGAGCTTAAGTCCACTTTTTCTCAAAAGCAACACGATATTGAACGAACGACAACATACGAGACGACCAACCCATGGATGTCCATATATCATTGAGAGCTGTTTCCTAGTTTTTTTTAGTTTATAGGTACTTAAAGTGAAAATCCATGTTTCCAATATATGTACACATCAGTCGCATCCACCGCAGTAAAACGAACGACAAATATGCATTTTGGAGGCAGCAAAAAAAAAATGGAAATGATGAAAATCTCCACACACTCATGATGGAGTGCGAAACATTTTACACTTTCCGCAGAAAAATATAGCGAGTTACAAATGTATCTATGAGATACAAATAAACATAATGAACACAAATGTAGGTGAGGCTGGCGTATGCAAAAAATAAGATCTTTGGTAGTTTCTCTGCGAGTTTGCGCCTATTTTTTCATCTCTTAATCTTGTCTTCTGATGGTCGGAATATCGTTTCACTTTAAAAGAAACACAAAAACAACAAACAAACAAAAAAAACGAGATAGATACAAAGGTATGGTATAGAAAATCTTCACAACCCGAGATGATAATCATTTGAAGACATTACTGCCGCCAAATTGATGGGGGAATACTCTTCGGAACTCACACAGCAAAACTACGTCAAAGGCATAGTTAAGACAGAAAAAGAAGAAGTAGAATTAAAAAAAAACTCGAATATCCATTCGATCGACAAGTTAAGCACTTTCAGCGTTTTCTTTGAGAGGATAGGATTATAAACTTTGAATTGAAGGAGAAAGTTAAATTGCTGCCACTGTAACACCCCCGGCCGCCACCAAACCGCCGCCGCGCCGCTTAAACATTTATTTAAACAAAAAAATAACATAGAATTGGTGTAAATAGTCAAACATTCATAGATTTGTGGACAGGATGTGCTGTCAGGTGGCAGTGACAATTTAGGTGCCGCCATACTGAATTGCTTGAATATTTTAGATCATCGTCGGTGTGTCTTAGCAGTGAAGTGTAACGCATTAATTGCTGACTTTACGGGTGGAAATGTTTAACACAGGAATGGTGGAGACATTTTTGTGGCTAAACACCGTTTTTTACACTTGACTTTTGCTATCTAAGACAGGTACTTTCGTTTTTTTTTGGAAATCTTTAACAAGTGAGAGTGGACATATGTACGTACCGTACATACATATGTGCAATAATGACTATCGATTTTGTTTAACTTGTTTGACGCACGCCCCAATTACAATTTCGCGAAATACAATTGATTTATATTAAGGTAAAAGAAAGTGAACGATTATTATGGAAATTTCAATGAGGTCAGGCATCACATAAGGGGTTATAAGATCACTCTCAATGCAGAATTGACAACAATTATTATTTATTTGCTTGGCGGTAACAGGTTTGCGAAGGGTTGGGCTAAGTTTCACGAAAACTAAAATGACAAAACCCTTAAATCTATAAAACAACCAAAATCGAGAACGCCAGAAACAAATTCCAGAAACCCCAAAATCAAAAAATGTTTATATGCAAAATTGTTAAAATTGTAAGCGACCTTTTGTATAAAAATTGTAGTTGAAATCAGCGAAGTAGTTTACGAGAAATTTGAGAACCAAAAAATCGATTGTATGACAGGTACCGTTAATTTTTGAGCAAAAAAAAAAAATTCAATTTCCCCTCTAGGGAATCACATAAAAACCTTAAGTCCAAAGTTTGAAAAAAATCGCTTCAGCCGTTTAGGCTGCAGGTCGAGGTACAGACAGACGGACAGACAGACAGAATTGCGAGACCCACTTTTTTCGCGTGTAGTAGCCCGTACCGTAATGGTTAGTGCGTTCGACTGTCACGCTGGAGGTCTGGGATCGCTTCCCAGCCTCGTCCACCTAAAAAAAAACTAAAAAGTTTTTTTTCAGGGCTACTGCCTCTTGCGAGGAATTGAGAAATCCTCCGAGAGTATCACTTGTCACGAATAAGTGCTTCTCGTCTAGCCGTTCGGATGCAGCATAAAATTGTAGGTCCCTTCCATTCCTGTCGAAAAGGCGCACACAGGAATGGTTGCGAGTTGTTAGTCACTAGGCCCTGGTTCTTCATGAACCGTTGTGCCACCCGATTTATTTATTTTTTATTTCTTCGCGTTCTCTATCAACGTAATGTTAGGGAAAATTATCATCTCGAATTTTTTTTTGTACGAATCCTAAACTTGCCCTATACTACTTATATCGCAAGTAAAAAAATAATGTACTATTTTCGCTGCAATAAAATATATATATGTATATATAAAATGCGTCAACAAAAATTACACTCGAGATTTTGATAAAACTTGATAAAACGATGATATACGAAAGCTGAACAAAATTCTTTTTGCACCTATGTGCCTCTGTCTTCTAGACTTTTTTCTAGGAAATTTTTAGAAGTGATATTTTTCAGGCTCCGCGGTGAATTTTTGTTCATAAATCAAACAAAAAGTCAAGAAATTTGCGTCGATACATCGTAACACCTACTTAAAATGATTTGTTTTTGATCTCTTAGGATGCTTATGCTTATAAAAAAATAGCACAAGTAAATACCCCTAAAATTGTTATAGAATGCCTCTTTGCCCGAATACTGGCTGCAAGTACAAATCTTCATTTTCAAAGTTCAGCTTTAATCTTTCAAAAATATATCTTTTAGTTTTCGAGTTATGTAGAAACATCAAACCAAAAATAGGGAAACATTTTTTTTTGTTAATTTGCTAACGGGAGTATCTCGAAAACTGGAGCTGATGGCAAAAAACGGATGACGGATCATCAAAGAATTACCCTAAAAACCAAAATTATTCAATTATAAAATCAATTCGATTTAATGGTTCGATGATTTATATCATTACTACAAAAAAAAAAAACAAGAAAATGTAGATAAAAGCCAAATATAAAAAAAAATTATTTGAGTTTATTTGTTTGATTTTAATTTGTTTGTACAAACAAATTATTGAAATAAAGGAGAGTGGGCAAAAATATATGGGACCTGGTCTACCTAATGCCCAGAATCGAGACCTATGAAAATGATATGGTGCTATGGAGTGTACCAAGGTACGAGTATTTTTTGTCATAAAAAATGGGAGAAATGGCAGACAATGCAAATTCGAATAAACATAGGCGAATTATTTTTTATTTTGAAATATATTGCCCCATGGTTTACAGTTCTGTGTCCGTATTCAAAAATTATGCTCTTGAACTAAGCTTTCCATCGTTGTGTATCTCAGTTGTGGGCACTAGCCGCACAATTATTCCTATTCATTAAATTCGCTAAATTGAATAAAAATAAGTAGAATTTTCATACTGTTAAGCGAATTATTCGCCAACGATGATATTATTCGCTATTATTGGCCATTGGTATAAAAGGTTCTTTATTTTGGGGTCTATATTCAGTTGATAGAAAGTGACCAAAACTGCCATTTCAATGGAACACTATTGCAATTAATTGTTGCTCTAATTGCAATATACTGGCTAAACCCCATGGTTATTTACAGCTTTCGATATATCTCATTCGATAAATATCTCATTCGTGGGCAATAGGTAGACCAAAATGCCCATTCACCTTTTAAATGCAAAAGTTGTTGACAAAGTTGTTAAGAGAAGTACCGCAATACAATTATGACAAAATCAACAAAGTGATTGACGAGATATTAAGGAATATGTCTTAAAAAAAAGGCAATTTGTTCAACAAAAAACTCATAAATGTATTTGCTTTTTGAATTTTTTGACAAAAACCCAGTTTACAGTATTATGAACCTGTTCTAGAGATTACATGTAAGAATTTAATCAAAATCGTTAAAACTGTTTTCAAGAAAATTCTATATACAACTGAAATCGTTGCATGAAAGCTACCCGTTCTAGATGAGCTAAAACAAAAAAAAAAAACTGTGGAAAAAGTCCTGTTATTGATTTATTAATGGAAAATTAGTGGATTAGTTTTTTGAGAAGCTTACTGCTTCGGATATCTTCACAGTCACTCTCTTTAAATGAAATTACAAACATTATTTGGCATTATTTTATTTGTCCATGCTAAAATGGGTTTTGAATGATAAATCAATTCTATTGTTGGCATTTTAAAGTTGATGAATAGAAGGAAAGGAAAGATGTTAAAAAATAAATTAAGAAAACTTTCTCAAAAAACTAAGAAAAATCCGGCTATATGCTCATTTCAGCAATCAGTTGATTAGCATCAGCCTGGGGTTTTCTTGTTTTTACTAAAGAGTTGTTTTTTTTATTTTTTAATATCTTGAAAGACAAAAAAGTACTAGAAGCATCCGGTTTTTAGTGTTTGACTGAATGGAGGGTGGGGGCAATAAACCTTGCCATACAATTTTTTTCTTGTCTCGACTTACTTTAATTACACGCCCATCAAGCTTTTTGTCACACCCTAGCTAAATCAACCTCACCCTGTATATGCACTTATATTCAACTTTATTCCGATAAGATTTGCTTTGGTGTGACAAGCAATTTTAACCAAGAATTTCATACCTTTTTCTCGTAGACACCATTTTCAGAATTCAAAGCCACTTGGACTTAAGAGTAAGCAAGTGCAACTTAGTCGTGGATTTTATTTCTATTAATCGCTTCTCTTCTGCAAATCTTGAAAACGTAAAATTGACATACTAATAACGAAAAAACCTCTTTATTTCAAGGAAAAGTTAAATTAGGAGTGCCATTAATGTTTTGTTCGTGCCTTACAAATAAATGCCATACCATTTAATACTAATATCACTTTAGTTTATTTCAATGCCAAATCAATGCAAGTATTTTTCTCAATATTGTTTTTTTTTACCTCATACATATGTGCATGTATGAGTGTTTATTTAGTTTGTTTGAACTTCCCAAACCATTGTCTAATTTTTCTGTCGGTAAACTTTTCCTCACTTTGTATAAATTATGTTCGGATTTTAATAAAATTTGTCCCAATGGGATGTTCCGCATTAACAACGGAAGCTTTGTTTAAATCTAAATGTGCCTATAAAATAAAACAAATGTCCCATTAAAAAAAAAAATAAAATGTTCAGATAGACCTTCTACTGGACTTGCCTATTTGGAGCGCACTAGTTATGAGTTCCGTTTTTGGCTTTGCGGCCTGTTTATCGATACCTTCCCATAACAAAACAACAAAAAAGGTGTACAAGAAGACTAAAAGACTTTTTTGTATCTTTTCTATTGCTCGTTTATGGCCATATCAAAGATGATTGTACACGCATCCGTGTTGTGTTTTCTCCCTGAAGTTGGACAAGTCCACCATCACCATGGGACTTTTCATATTCAGTCATCAGTAGTTGTTGCCTTCTGTATTGTGATGCCTCTATGAGGAATTGATCTTTCCGGGTGCGTTGCGTATCAGCTGCGTATACCTACTTGAAGTTGCTATGGCACGAAACATTATTTTGCTAGCTTTTTTTTTGTTTTTTTGAGTGAAAACTTGGAGATGCATTTCTTTTCTTTTTTTTAGCATGTTGTTGTTGTTGGGGCAGTTTGTCTTGGTTTTCATTTTTATTTGTCCGACATGGCCAAACAGGTGACTTTCTACTTGCAAAACAAGTGTGGAGATGATGGATCTTACTTTTGGCTCGGTTCTGGAGTATGTTGCATGATGATGTCTTTGCGAATATATGGTTGGTTTGCATACTTTTTAGCTTGACTATATCATTTGTTGTTGCGTGCAGAGATGGTATTAAAAGACGGATTTGGAAAACTTGTTTTCATAAATTGATAGATACTGAAATATTTTATGAAAAATAAAATAAAATATAAACCGTATAATACTGTGTGTGCTCTAATAAATTTTCATCTCATAGACGTCTTTATAGCTTTGCAGTTAATTAAGATTTAAATTTATTTATACATGCTTTAGAACATCTGTACACTTTTGCTTAGGAAGAGAATAATTTGATTTGTGTCGACCTACTTTTAGCGTGGGAAGTTAACGTTCCGAGTGCTTGTTGCTAGGAAAAAGATGAAAATGTTGAGGTTAAGGAAGTAGCATGAAGGTAAAGAAATCGGTAGGACATTTGAAGTACTTGAAATATTCGAAATATAAGGCCAACAGCTCACAATTTTTACTAAAAATAATACCAACAAACTACAAAAGTAATAATTGCACATGAATAACTCTGATTTCCATTACACTTCTTCTTACTCATCCATATATCACAGCTTAACCTTAAACTTCAGTGTGTGGTAATCACGATCATGGAACCACATTCCAAAAACCGTAAAACATTTGGCTTATTAAAATGAATGTTAATTTTGTTTACGAAACTAGCCGAGCCATATCAATTAAAAAAACCTTAACAAGCGCTTGAACTAGATTATGAAAACCATACTTACTACAAAACCTTTACCTATATTATATTTAAGATGTGTGTTAACTGGCTGCACTCATGCGCATTGCCTGGAATGACCTTAAAGTTAGATAATTTCCTCAAACTCATAGTGGTTAATTTCATACCATAACAAAAGCGTATAGCGAAAAACTATTAACAGAAAAAACGAATAAATTATTAATGGATATAAACAAACGCGTTGTATGTAGAGTATAAACATATGTGTGAATGTTTACCTATATGAACTTATGTTTTTATTTCTTAATATTCTTCCTTTTTATTGTTTGCTATTTAAATTTAATTATTAATCGTACAAAATCTGCGTAGTTAGTGTGCTTTAAATCGTTTCAATTTCATTCACTTTACACTCCAATAATAAAAATAAAGACAGCCTAAGGGTATATTCCAAGAAACAGACGTCCACAAAAATGATCCATTAAAAAAAAAATAAAAAATAACAACAAAAAACTACTTTGTTTGTGTTGATAAATTAAGACCTTGAAGAATGTTTGGTTTTGTATTGTGAATTATGATCTATGAACAAAAAAAAAAAACAATTAAAATACCGAAACAAAAATTAACTGTTACCAATTATAGACTCATTCAAGACTGCTATGCGCCAAGACGCGTCGTCGTCGTTTTTATGACCACTTGGACATAAATAATTCTTATTAAACAGTTAAATTTTTGAGATTTTTTTTTTTTTATAATTTTATGTATTTGAAATTGTATGCAAATTCGAAGACAATAAATAAAGAAATTTAAATTCTATGATTTATTTGTATGAGCTCATATTGTTATTGCAACATTTTCTTTGAAAAGATTAAGAATTTTTTCTTAAGAGACTTGGATTTATGAGAAGAAGTATCTTTATTTTGTTTGTTTATTTATTTTTTTGTTGAACGATAGCTTCACAATATATTCAAAGAAACTGAAATAAGACACATGAATTTGAATTTTTTTAATCTATCTCTTCTTGTAATAAAAAGGAATGCGAAGTATGCCTCAGATACGTACATACGACGATTATTATTTATTATTTATTTATTTATTTCATCAATCAGATATAAAATATCTTACAGACTTAAGTTAACTTACAAACTAAGGTTTAATATATACAAACATTACATAAGGAATATAAGAGCAATTAACTGTTGATTAAAAAAAATAATGACAATTTATATTTTAAAGTGAATCTACTGTGATGAAAATCAAAATCAAACATTTCTGAAACACGATTTGTTTCCCTGACACAGCGAGTTATCGGTTCATTGAGTGCGTAGTTCACTCTATGTTCGTCTTCACGAAAAAGAACACGCTCCCTTATCTGTCGAGATGGTGCATACAAATTAATCAAAGACAACAAAAATGGACAAATAATATGATGAGACAAAATATCACTTACAAACATAATTGAGAAAGCTTTACGACGGTTTTCGAGTGATTGGATGCCAATAAGCTGACACCTGGTAGAATAAGAGGGCATTTCAATGTTCCATCCAAGTTTCCAAATGACAAACCTAGTGAACTTTTTTTGAATACTTTCTATTCTAATGGAATGAACGCGCTAATATGGATTCCATATTATGCAACAATATTCTAACACAGATCTAACATAGGCACAAAACAGCGATTTTAGAGTATAAGGATCTTTAAAATCATTGGAGTTCCTCTTGATGAAACCTAGCCATTGATGAAACCTAGCCATGCTTACAGAAGGCGAAGGGAATTCGAGAAAACATCGGGCATATCGTTGATAAAAATTAGGAAAAGGAGGGGTCCGAGGTGACTACCTTGTGGGACACCCGAAGATACAGAGACTGGTCTTGACAGAATATTGTCAATTGAAACAAACTGAACACGTCCTTTAAGATATGACACCAGCCATTTTAAAATATTAGAATGCAAACCTAATCTTTCTAATTTCCTAATTAAAATTGTGTGGTTTACCCTGTCGAAAGCTTTCGCGAAATCCGTATATATAACATCAATTTGATATCCTTCCTCGAGTTTATTAAGAATAAAGTTAGAGAATTGCGCGAGGTTAGTAGTTGTTGATCTGCCAGAAACAAAGCTATGTTGGAAAGGCTAGATAACTTCCTTAAGTGTAAATTCAAATTAATCATATACTATCTTTTCAAAAAGTTTCGGTATAGTTGATAATTTGCAAATCGGTCGATAGTTTGATACTTCTTGCTTAGAACCTGATTTATGAATCGGGATGATAAACGATTTTTTCCACTCAGAGAGAAATTAACCTTGGGAGAGAGAGGACAGAGGTGCTGAGAGCACCACAGCACACCTTTTTAGAATTATTGGAGGAATTCCATCAGGCCCAGGTTGTTTATCACAGTTTAAACTTAGTATTGCCTTTTAATTTTCAGAAGAGCTTAAAAGTAATTGGCCAACATTAATCTGACTATCAGAATAAATTAAACTTTCAGATTGTTGCTGAAAAGATGTCGTGTAATTCGATATGAAGTAATCAGCGAAAGAATTAGAAATTGTGGGAATGTCCGAATAAGTTGAGCCTAAATATTGCATGGATCTAGGAATTCCATTGGACTTTTTCTTACTTTTGATAAAACTCCAGAAGCTTTTTGTTGTAAATTAGATTCTATCGACAAAATATTGTACCTTTTATCAATTTAAGTGCTCCAAAATCATATTTTTATCAGATGGCGACGGTAAACAAAAATTATTGACATTTTTTTCTTCAGAAAGTTGCCTTTTGTTGAGGTTATTCACCAGAATCTCGTAAATGATCGGGCCAAATTTTTAATTTCGCCACTAAGTATTTCTTAAGAGTAAAAACTTCAATCTCGCACTGAAAAACAGGGTTTTAGAAAATATCTAGGAAGAAAAATGATAAAATCTAGTAGAAGATTATTATTTTCTGTAAGTTAAAAATAAATGTTTTTTCTTAGAATGTCTGTCTTCTTTTCATTTTGTACTATATTATGTATTGTTAAAGCTTACAACAATACGCAAATTATTCTTTGTCTATTTTTATATCATTGGCTCTTGCTCTAAAAAGATATAGGCTTAGTTCACACGAGATTACAATGCACGTTTTTAAGCTGTGCACATCCGAACTTTACAGGCAAACACGTTTGTTGCAGAAAAATCATCGTGTGATGAACAGTTCTATGTACAGTAGACTGGACCTTAGGCACCTAAAAATAAAAACACTCTTCTCCACCCGTCAATAGTTTCTAAATAGTAAACAAAAAAAATCCTCTAATTTTTTCAGATTTTTTTCCCTCCCCTTAGTCGCCCTGTTTTCAATTAAAGATTGATATTTATATCAAAACTCATTCAGCTTTAATACGATTAAAAATTTCAAATAACTATTTTTTTTAACTGTCACTGGATAGTTTAAACTCTTAAAAATTAACATGGAAAATAATTATATGTGAGGAATTCTATTTTAACAGACATTTAATTTAAATAGTAAATTTCTATTTTTGTTCCTTCTTCAAATTCATAGAAGAAAAATAGCAATTCACTATTTAAATTAAATGTCTGTTAAAATAGAATACCTCACATATAATTATTTTCCATGTTAATTTTTAAGAGTTTAAACTATCCAGTGACAGTAAAAAAAAATAATTATTTGAAATTTTTAATCGTATGAAGGGTGAATGAATTTTGATATATGTATATCAATCTTTAAAGTTTATAAAGTATATATATCAATCTAAAAAGAAGTAGCCCGTAGCGTAATGGTTAGTGCGTTCGACTGTCACGCTGGAGGTCTGGGATCGCTTCCCAGCCTCGTCCTCCTAAAAACTAAAAAAGTTTTTTTTCAGGGCTACTGCCTCTTGCGAGGAATTGACAAATCCTCCAAGAGTATCACTGGTCACGAATAAGTGCTTCTCGTCTAGCAGTTCGGATTCGGCATAAAATTGTAGGTCCCTTCCATTCATGTCGAAAGGCGCACACAGGAATGGTTGCTAGTTGTTAGTCACTAGGCCCTGGTTCTTCATGAGCCGTTATGCCACCTGATTTATTTTATTTATTTACAATCTTTAATTGAAAACAGGGCGACTAAGAGGGAGGGGCTATTGACGGGTGGAGAAGAGAGTTTTTTTTAGGTTCCTAAGGTCCAGTCTAATGTACATACATATGTACATAAATGTATTTGCCATACTGCTCATTTATTCGGATGTTTACAGCTAAAAAACGTGCGGTGTAATCTCGTGTGAGCTAGGCCATACTCGTACAATAGACATTAAGTTAATATCAAAAATACGAAATTATAAAAAAAAATAGTACGTATACGTCCAGTGACCCACAGTACACATATTCCTTATATTTTGATTTTTCATGGTTTTCAAAGCCAATCACATTTTATTTCATTGTCATTTCATTTTAGAGTACTACACTGCACGTCATAAGGTTAGAAGCAGTCATTTTTGAGAATTGAATTCGATTTGTCTCGTGTTATACGCCAAAGAGATCGAAATTTTGTATCACACAAGAGAGACTATTTTCTTAATGTGCCATAGCAAAACCTATGGTTGCACTTCAAGAACAAAAATTGACGGCAGCCAAGAGAATAAATGTTAGCTGAGTCACTTTTTAAAGTAATTTGATCGCGTCATAAGGTTAGAAGCACATACAAAATTGAAGAAAAACGATGGTTTAATTTGTTTTAATTTTTTTTTTTTTCGACAAGTTTATTTACTTAAGAGTGTGTGTTGCCGCCAGCTTAACTTGGCGGTTGAAAGTTCTTAGATGCCTGATTTCCAGTCATCTTGGTAGTACAAAACATTGCTTGAAGCATTGTTTCCGCGACCAACCATTGGTTTTCAACAAAATAATGCTCCTTTTCATGCAGCTCGAGTGTTTAAATCATTATTTTAAGGAAAAATGTTCCATATTGCTGCCTTGGTTTCCTATTCAGCGGACTTCAAAATAAAAGAAAATGTATTGGGATGGTTCACATGAAAACTATACGAAAAATCGAAGCAGTGCGATGACTGATTCACACCATTAATTTGGCCTTGATAAAAATTTTACTTTACTATCTTAAATCACTGTATAACTCTCTTAAACATCGAGTTTTGGAATTTTTGTTTTAAGCTGGCGGCAGCACACACTCTTAAGTAAATAAATTTGACGAAAAAATAAAAATTAAAAAAATTTAAAACATCGTTTTTCTTCAATTTTGTATGTGCTTCTAACCTTATGACACGATAAAATTACTTAAAAAAAATGACTCGGCTAACATTTATTCTCTTATCTGCCGTTAACTTTTTTTCTCGGAGCTCAAACATAAGTTGTTCTATTGTTGTTCTCATGTGTCATACCAAATTTTGATCTCTTTCGCATGCAAAAGGAGATATTTCAGATAAAAACTTTTCACAAATGCCTGCCTCTAACCTTAGCAGTGTATAAACGCAAATTAATAATCTCAATAATGACGGCATCGAACGCTTTTGCTCTCTTAGTTCAAATTAATTATTTTAAATAAAAAAAAAAATTCTTAAAACAAAAATAAGTGTCCGTTTCTAAGTCAAGGAAGACCCAAAATGTGTGTTATAAGTTTATATGGTATCGATTTCTTCCTGCATACCATACAAAAGCCCAGAAGGGGGATTGAAGGCCCAATTTCATGAACGAAATACAAAATAATCAACAAAAGTCATTTTTACGCTCTTTTCCTATTTTGTAAACGTACATTTTTTTCTCAGCATACAAGCCAAACCATTCCTCCAAATGAAATATTTTTTTCGATTGCCTCCAAACATTTTCAATTCCGTGAATTTATAGTTTTGAATTATAGAATAGACCGACCCGAAAATTGAATTTCGCATGCACTAGGCATACATATTTCCAGCTTGGTATGGATTCTAATATATATTAACCACATCATTTTCAATACTTTGTCAACAAAAATCAAAAATATCGAAGTTACATACATATAATCATTATTTATAAAACTTTCAGTGCATGAAAACAACAATAATTGTAAAGACACAATTCTGTTTGATTTAAAACATGAATTTGTGTCATGTCCCAGATTATTCCTAAACAATGCAAAATCGAAACTACAATCATTCCATTTAGCATCCTAAAACTTTAAAATTACATATAAATGATCGCATTCAGTTAAATAAAAATACTCCTCTCTGCCTCTATCATGATATTAATATTAAATTTTCTTCAGTTTGTATCAATTTTAATCGAAAGTTGATGAAACCAACCATATTCCATTCCATATGCATACTATGTATGTACCTATGAATTCAACATGAAGATGACTTCCAATTTCATTGAAACATGCAAAATGCACAATCGCACATCATGCAAAGACATCACATAAACATTCAAAAGAAGCAAAAGATAAAACGCAATTCAAGTGCATTCAGATTGCACACAATTTCTTAACCCATGCAGTAAATTGAATATTTTTCTTGTTTTTTTATGCTTTTCCTGTCGTTGAGAAGCTGCATCAAATAAAAAAAATCACGTGCGCCACACTCTCGTACATCTCCAAGTTGCACACTGAAAGAAAAAAAAAAGCCATGTGTCCCAACTGCACTTGAAGTTTAGTAAATCCATAAGTTCGGTCCTTTACTTTGTGCACAGAAACCCACAAACTGTCAAATTTTGGAGAGCACAGATGAAATTTTCTTAAAAAGTCCAAACGGCAAAAAAGTACGGGAACGCCTATTCACACAAATTCCGTATTACTTAACGTGCCAGACAAGTACGGAACGATGAATGTTTGACTCTCATTCCTTTACTCTCAAAATGTCATTCGGCTGGGCTGTGATTTTCTGCCCGAAGAAATTTTTTGGAAAGAAAATCACAGGTAGGGGAATTTTTTTAACTCTCATGATTGTAATTTTTTGGCAAAAACTGCGAAATTTTTGAGTACAGGAACGGCTTTGGACTGAAATTCACAGAAATTTAAAGTAAAGGAAGGGGGCTCATATTTTCCGACCAATGCGAAACAACTTTTAATGGTACAAAATGGTAACATTATTTGATATCGTATGACAGATTTGTATGTCATCTGATCAAAACTGAACTGAAGATCCATATGTAATAATACCTAAATTGTGTACACGAACATTTTCTGAGTGCAGGGAACGATCAACGAAGAACCAAGTTCTTTGATTGTAGCAGAGTTATTTGTTGCCTCCATTTCCAATTACATTAATTTATTCGGATGCTTCTTTTTGATATTTTTGAATGATTTGAATGAGTGCACATCGGTACAGCAAGAGAGGTAAATAGTGTAGTTGTGGATGCTTTCAATAGATGCATTCAGTGCTCTGAATAAATGAATGATTTGTTACCATATCAAATCAGCATGATTGCTTTGTTTTGGAAAACGGACAATCAAAGTGAAAAGAAGCCAAAAGACGCAGACGACAACGATAACACTACAAAGAAATCGGATTAGGTTACAACATGTTTCCACCATCCACGCCAAACATATACTCCTGTTGTCTTTTTGTATGGCGAGGTAAATGGCACATACGGGCGGGTATTATTGCACTAAATTTCAAACTTCACTAGAACTTCATTGACAATGCGCTTCCTGAGCGTTGAATAAGAAATTGGAAAATTTTAATGAAGGCATGCCAGTTACCTGATATGACAGAAGGAAGTTGCACAATTTTAACTGACAAATTGAAATTTGATAAGTTTGTTCAAAAAAATAAAAAAAAAAATAGCTATCTTACGTCAAAATTGTATTCTTACCAATTCATAAACCGAAAATTTTGATTTCATCAATTATGTCAAAAAAAAGCTAAACATTCCATCGTAACTTTTACGATGGAATGTTTAGCTTTTTCTAGTAAATTATGGTATACTGGAAATTAACTAATAAACACTATGCGGCTTTGTGGAATTCAGCTTCTTGTTTACTTTTCTGCGTTGACAGTTCAGCTAGCATTGGTTAGCAGTTTTTTTGAAAAAAAACTTGATGGGTAAATGCAGTAGGGTACATATATACAGGAAATGCGAAGCCACATTCACCGCTTTTCTGTGCTGCACCAAACCAACCAAGCACTGTAGACTTATTGGTCGCCATAAGTTTGATAGTACTTGACGTTCCGACTGATTAGGTCACTTTGTGGTTGCGGTGGATTCGCGGTGCAGTGAATGAAAGGTATTTCAATGCGGCGGCCGTTAGCATTTTACATTGATTTGTGGTTGAATGTGAGGTGGTGTTTTGCTTCCGGCTGGAGTGGTCAATTATATTGATGCACTTCCAATCATTGGAATTTGTGTAAGTATGTGTATGCCAGCATAATCAAGATGCAACAGAGGAAGTGATAATATTCCTTTCAGCCGAAGAGGGTTCAATATTTTATATGGTGTTGTAATCGAATGCGCTGCGCAGTTGCGCATTTTAATTGCTTAAGGTATTGGTATCGTATACATTGAACAGCTGTGGATTGCCTTTGATAAAATACACTTGTTTGGTGGAAGAGGTATACGTCTTTGGGTTTTGTTTACATTTATCCTATATTCTTTTGAGAATACCAATGAAATTTATGAATGGTCTTTTTTAAGGTGTTTGATAAAAATATCATATATATAGTATTGTATTTGACTGAAGCGCTTACGTTGTAAACAAATGTTAAACTCAGATGTAAGACTGAAAAGCATAGAATCACTTACTTACTTAACTTTACTTTTACTTACTTTAGATGGCACTCACAGCCCAGGATGGTATTCGGCCTCAACTAACAAGCCCCTCCAGCCAGCTCTGTCCCTAGCTAGCCGGTTCCAGTTGGGCTCAACGAGTTGTTTGATGTCCTCCTCCACTTGTGTGTGCCACCTGTTACGGGTTCTTCCTCTGTTGCGTACACCATCGGGGTTGGATTCGAAGACTCGTCGTGCAGGTGCGTTGCTGTCATTACGCCCAACGTGCCCCAGCCATCTCAGCCGCTTTATTTTCAGCATTTTGACCGGGTCAACGTCGCTGTAAAGCCCGTATAGCTCGTCCTTAAATCTTCTCCTCCACACTCCTTTCGATACACACCGGACCGAAAACCACACGAATAATCTTCCTCTCAAAGCATCCTAGCAGTGTCCATGCTTCTGAGCCATAGAGCAGGACCGGGGTGATTAGGGTCTTGTATAAAGTCTCCTTGGTTCTCTGAGAGAGGGCCTTTCTACTTAAATGCCTTCTCAGGCCGAAGAAACAGCGGTTGACAAGAGTAATTCTTCGCTTGATCTCTGCACTGATGTCATTTTGCGAGGTATTAGTGGAGCCCAGGTAGACACAGTCCTTGAAAACTTCGAAGTTATATCTGTCCATCGTGACATTTTGCCCGAGTCGAAGATGTTGAGATTCCTCTCTCGATGACAGCATATACTTCGTCTTGTCCTTGTCAACCGCCAATTCCATTTTAGCCGCCTCCGATTCAATGCTCGCAAATGCGCCTGCCACAGATTGCTTCGTTCTGCCGACAATGTCTATGTCATCTGCATACGCAAGCAATTGAACGGACTTTTGATAGATTGTAACATGATTGTACAATTGCTTCAAGAACGATGTTGAATAGGTTGCATAATAACGCGTCGCGTCCTTTCTCAACATTAAGGAATCGGTGGTGTTCTTACCAATTTTGACGGAGCAGCGAGATTTCTCCATCGTCATCCTGCACAAGCGGACGAGTTTGGCAGGGATGCCGAGACATGACATGGCTCTGTATAATTCGTCCCTTTTCACGTTATTTTACGCGACTTTAAAATCGATAAAGAGGTGGTGTGTATCGATCTGGAATTCCCGGGATTTATCTAATCGGGCATATTTTCCATTCATCGGGCATATTTTCATCCGACCAAATTTTGCAGATGAGCTGGTGTATGCTCCTAACCAATTCATCTCCCGCTGGCGCTGATCTACATACATATATATAAATAGTCTTAAAAAAAGTTTGTGGTACCATTTGCTCAAAAAGTATCCAACCGATTTAGATAAATTGTATATGGTTGGGAAGCCATAGGTGCGGAGATGTGCGGAATATACCTGAGACACGCATTAACACCATTTTTGGTTTTGTACTAGCGACCACTGTGCGTATTTAAAAAAAATTTAAACTAAAAAAAATATTTTCTAATTTAATTTTAAAACAAATAGTTTGACTCTAGAGTCTGTGAATGTGAGTTTTGGGTGGACGAATTTCGGACAGTGGGCAATACTAGTTTAAATAGTTCGGCTTGTAAGCCATCCGCACCAGCAGCCTTGTACGGCTTAAGTTTGGATATCGCCAGCCGCATTTCGGTTAGGTCGGGTGGACGGAACTGTTGGCCATCATCGTCCAAGTTGAATGGAGCGTTCTGCCTACTAGCGGAATCTTGGCTGTCTTCGCCGTTAAGCAGTCTATAAAAGTGTTCTTTCCAGATCCTCAGCATCAACTTTGTGTCTACTACCATGTTCCCACTCTCATCTGGGCAGGCTTCCGTTCTAGCTTTGTATCCTTGGGTGGATCGATTCACCCTGTGATAAAATTTTCGAACATCTCCCCTGCCTCTACAACCCTCAATCGACTACACGCTTCTCGTGCTCTCTCTTTTTCCTCCTGAGAAGTCGGCGTTCCTCTTTTCGTTTCAACCCGTAGAGCTCCTGGGCTACTCTCTCAGCAAGTCTTGTTCGAGTCTGCAGCATTGCCTGGTAGGTCTCGTCCTTAGCTGCACGCGCCAGCCGGCAGTCTTCATCGAACAAGGGCTTTCGTTGTGGTCGCCTAGTGAAACCCAGCACATCAGAATCGGCACTTCTGATGGCTTGTTGACAGTGTTTTTCATTGGTCCTCTGCACTTGATGCTGGTGGCGGACCTCCTGAGAGATTTAGAGTGGTCTGCAAAAGTTTAGATTTAAGCTTCTCGACATCGTACCTTTTCACAGCATCTGCTCTGCATTGGATATCCATATACGTAGTCCAGCTACCACCAGGTAGTGACCCGAGTCAATATTGGACCCTCGGAACGTTCAAACGTCCAAGATACTGGAAGCATGTCTCGCGTCTATCGCAACGCGGTATGATGATGACATTTCGTCCCGCCGGAAAGTCTGCCATCCTGTGCCCGTTGCCGGAAGTTTCGTCGTGAAGACTGTGTCCTCCAACCATCAAACCAAAGATGCCCTACTTTCTGAATCTTGCGTTGAAGTCACCAAGAATGATCTTCACGTCGTACTTCGGGCACATATTATACGTTGTCTCCAGGAGATCGTAGAATGGTTCTTTGGTTGAGTCATCTCTCTCTTCATGGGGGGCGTGAACACAGATCAGCGCAATGTTCTTAAATTTGCCTTTGATGCGGATTGTGACCAGGCGCTCGCTTACACTTCGGAAGCCCAAGACTTCTTGCCTAAGTCTTCCCTTTATCACAAAACCGCAACCAAAAAAATCGCTGACCCTGCTCCTTGAAGCACCCGCCGTAGTAGATGTCACACGATTTCAGTCTCCGTATGCCCCTCGTATGATGCTGTTACGTCAGCCTTTAGCCTGTCCAGGATCTCCACTAATTTTTCGACTGCACGTGTTCTGTATAAGGACAGGAATTTCCACGTGCAGATCCGAAATTCATTACCCTTGTTTCGTTTGCTTGGGTCGTCAACTTTAAAATCATTCATATTCAAGGTTTGTTGTTGTTTCGCAACAAACTTTTTTAACGTGGTGAAGTTACGCCGACGCACAACCCCCGACCTGGAGGACCAGACCCTTCGTATAACTCCAAGGGTAGGGAGCCGGATAAACCGCTCCTTATAGGCCTGAGCTACGAATATGTCGTAGTAGCCCATATAAGGTGTTCACTAAGTAGTTCAACCTAACTGGAACTGTAGACGCCACCGTTGATTCCATCTGGAGAATTCGTCCGCAGCCACCTCGATGAAAGGAGAAGTGCCTTAGTGGGAACACTCCTCGCCCCCTCTCTCGTTGGCTGTCCCCAACAGCTTTCCACGGGTATTAAAACCCCGTCTCCAGCTGAGGTACTAGACACCCGATGTTCACCACCAGGAGGTGAGAGTTGGTAGTTGGTAGACAGAGTTGGGTTTTGAGAAAAACCTGCGGACGCTTGTGGCCTCTTGAATGCATGTTACTACCCTTTGAATCCATACCTTGCCACATTTATAATACATAGATTTTCGTTGGCAGGATATTTTACCGCTTTCACTTATTTGAAATGTTTTTATGTTACGCAAACTATCTGTTTAGCCCAAACTGTCAGCGAGGAATATTTTTAATAAATATGAAGGCATAATATTCCGGTATGATGTAAGATATTTTCCCCCCCTTAATAAGCGAGCATGTCTACGGAAAGAAGCTTTCACAAAGCAGAGTGTAGTTTATAAAAGAAGGATACGAAAAATATGGATAAAAACGTTAGGGGTTGTGTGTACTAAAAAAAAATAAATTTTATTTGCTCTAAAGCTAATTATTGGGTTCATTTCAAGAAAAATTCGAGGTTTTAAAGAAAAGGAGGAGTCCAAGCAAATGGATTTTCGATGTATGTAGGTATATCGATTTAGAGCCTAAACAGTTGGACGGATTTGCTTCAAATTTTTGGTTTAAAGCATTTGTATATGTATTGATGAGAGATGAAATTTATATTTTTGTTTTAGTTCATCTAGAACGAGTAGAGCTGCCTTACAACAATTTCGGATTTATCAAGTTTTCTTCAAAGGGGCTTTAAAATTCTGATAACATTTCGTACATGTAGTAATACTACAGTAATAACAAAACTGTATAGCAGCCTTTAAGTATATGTAGAGAGGGTTTTTACAACAACACCGTCATGGCTTCCAGCTGTCAAAATACCCTCTCTATATTGAATCGCCCCCTATCACAGGCTCTAGTACTACAATGCATTAGGGACAGGAACGAGCACTCCATATTATATATACTCAAAGATAGCAGCAGATTTTTTCCAAAAAATTCAAATAAAGGATATACAACTTTAGGGTTCCTTGATTGAATTGCCTTTATTTACTTGTTTTGGGATATTCCCGAAAAATCTCGTCATTAGCTTGGTTGAATTTTTCATAATTTTGAATTCAGTATTTCTAATGTAGTGAAAAAATATTGCATTTAAAATTTGTAAATTTCTTTAAAAAAAAAAATCAAAGACGAAATAAATTATTTTAATTGTTTATTTTCAACTTTTCGTCCACATTTTTGTTTGTTAAGAAATTTAAAAATTTGCTATTTTAACTTGACGGAATAATGAATGGTCAAGCGTTATAAGCTGACATTCTAGTACGAATAGTACAATAATAACAATAATATTTTACCTGGGGTTTAGACCAGCGAGTAGAACTAGTAGCAGTTATATCATAGTGTTAGTTTTATGGATGTATGTGTGACTAGTAGCTCTCTGCGTGTTTTGTCAACTAGTATGATTTTTTAAAAATATTTCATACAGAAAAATATACAATTTATGGAAACTATGGAAACAAAACAAATAAATGAAATAAATACACTACACTAGTAGGATAACTGGCAGGCTACTCGCAGGCAAAAATATTATACTATTTGGGCTACTAGTTGGCTCTCTCATGTTCTGATACACTAACACATATAAACGCTACTAGTTCTACTCGCTTGTCTACCCCGGGTTAACTTGTTTTCTTTTTATATTAGGTCTTGCTAAACTCTTATTTAAGTTTAATTCTTATTCCTTGTTTTGTTTTCTTAAATTGAATAAAAATGTAAAACACAGAATAAGAATTAAATTGTTTATATAATTGTGTCGTTAGTGATATAAAAATGCTAGCTACATTCTAGCACAAAAGCAAGTTCGTGCGATCCTGAATTGCATTTTATTTTAATTTCGCATGTCAGGGAACTATAAAATATTAATTTTTGAAAACCTCTACGCTCTACCATTGCATTTCAAACGCACATTAGGTAGAAAAAGTTCATTATATCGATTTATTATACAAAATAAATAATGAATTCACTTTTTTTCCACATTGAATTATAATGATTATATTTTCCCTTTTTACTTTTATAATGAAGCCATATAAATTAATATTTTATGGTAACAGTTTATCAAACATGAGACAGATTTAAATATTCATATAGGCTTTTTGCCACAAGCCACATGCCATAGGTATTATTCATTTTGAACTTTAAACCAATTTCCGTGGCATCGAACTTGTATTTATTGTAAATCTGAAATATGCATTTTGCATCGAAAACTGACATCCGCATTTTGAAATAAAACCACATTGAAAATATTAAGCATTTGTGTATATGTAGTATGAATTTCTGTTTTGTAGGAAAATGCTTAAAAAAAAAATCTGCCTTATAAATAAGAGTCATATGACTCTAGTTATTTGTTTAATATAGAAGCCTTATAAATAAGCAGTCCAATTATATAGAATATGAAAAACTAGGTATAGTTATGTATCTACTCATAAGTTTGTAATAGATATGAATGTTAAAATTAGGGTTGTTATTGAGGGTGTAAAAATGCGTTAACTGGAACTACCTTCAAGAAAATATTTTATGATTACCCGTTGTTGTAAGGCTTACATGCTTAGGTATACTTAGTTAAATTTACAAGTGTTTTGTTTTTAAAGAGGGAACCATAGCTTACGGCTGTTTGATTTCAAAATCTTTGGTTTTTAGCCCACGTATGATAGTGTAACAAATTAATTCATGAAATTTAACTATACGTATATCGACGCAGAATTTCACCCAACATTCACAAAGTCCCCCAAAATCAACGCATTGGCTTTTGTACAGACGCTTTTTAAAGAGGAGGAGAGGGAGGTTAAGGTGTGAGTTTGTCAATCTGAAAAATTTGTGTCGGTGTTTTGTGTTGATTTAAGCTAATTTGTTTCTCAACCCGAAATCTAATAAGATCCAAAATCAAATCAAAGTTAAAGTTCTTTTTATGTAATGATGACTTTTTTTAAAGTACAAAACAGGTAAAATTATACCGAAAACAACTTTTAAGTAATGGTATATTAATGAAATTTGGAGTAAATGTTTCATTTGGCATGGAAACCAAGAATCACTTGAGTCTCTAAAAATATATATGGTGAAAGGAAAATAAAAAAAAAATTTTGAAATTCATAAATTTTAATTTCTCGTAAAGGGCTTCACTGATTTCGACCAAATTTGTTATAAATGAGGTCCTTCACCATATTAACAATTTTGCATGCCTATACCTACACATTTTCGAAAAAAAAGAAAATATATTTTGGATTTTTAAAAATTATTTTTTTTTTCTTAAATTAATATCTTTTAATAAATACCTACTAAAAACTGGCATTTTTTTAAATATTGAAGAAATTTTATGCAGACAAATTATTTTTATTTAAGAATACCACTCTAACGATTTTTAGCATTTTTTTTTAATTCACATTTATTAAAATATTTGGATGGCATACTTTATTTTGAGCTCTATCTTAAATAACAACAAAAATTGCCGTGGGCGAATGTTCCGGTGGTTTGGGAGAGCATTTAAGGTTGTTAGGTACAAAAACAAAGTCTTACGATTTTTTAATATTTTGAAAAGTAAAAGTCTTAGAACCATCCGGTTTTCAGTGTTCTACTTAGTACAAATAATATCAAGCACTGAAATCCAAAATAGTACTCATAGTATAGGAGGTGACCGTAAGTTTACCTATCTTTTCGTGGCTTTGGAAAACAAAAATGATGCCAACTCAAAGCTTTAGTCTTAACATTAAAAAACCGCTGTTTTTCAACAGCGCAAGGTTTTTCAATGACAATGGGTAGAAAACGCACTTTTTCGGTTGCATTTTTGGCCTAGGATGGTTTAGATAAACCATGATGGCTTTTTATAAATGTGGTATTAAATGAAAGCTTAGACTGCCCTGCAGTGGTCGGGCTTTTGTTAGTTGTTGCGGCGAGTCCGACCACTTTTGTGAAAGCAGCTAGAAAAGGCAGTCTTAGCTTTCATTTGATACGCCAATTATAAGAATCCATAATGGTTAAGGTATCCTAAGCCAAAAATGCAACCGAAAAAGTTCGTTTTCTACCAATTTCCACCTGGAAAACCTTGTCCGACCCGGTTTTGTAAATGATTTGGCATCATTTTTTTCTCCAGTCACGATGAGATAGCTATAAACCTATGGTGGCCTTCCGTACTGGCTTTAAAAAATTACTGTATGATTTTTTTCTTGTCTCAACCTAGCCTACGTGTTCTCGTTTTTTGTCACCTCTCATGCATTGGTATCTCCTTTCAAATCCCCTCCAACCTAGCTAAACGCGCGCTAAATATAAAACAAAACAAAAAAATGCCAATTTACCTGTGCTTGTAATGTTTGCTCTCTTAAATTTTCGATGAAACCCAGGAGGCCAGGACCCAATGGTTTTGAATCATATGAGAGACTTAATTTTCTTAGCCTGTTCAGTCTAAGTCAGTGATGCCAGACTTATTCAGTTGGCATGCCCACACAAATGAACGAAAATGCCCTTTTCGTTCACGGAGTTAACGACAATTGCCCACGATGTTGCACAAAATTATGTATACAAAAAAAAAACAAATCATAGTAAAAATATAGTTAGCATTTTCATTTTATTGAGCTCAAACATTAAATTAATCATTTTAAAAGCTTTTTTTCGTGTTTTTATATACTTATATGGGTAGGTACATTAACATAATGTTTTATACTAAAAACTAAGTTATAAACTAAGGTATTTGAGATCCTCTTCCCAGGACATCTGGAAACGTCTCTTACTTCCCTTTTCTTCAGACATTAGATCAAAATAATAATAAACAATATTGTATGAACATTTACATATTATCAATTTACCAGCCAGTGAAATTCCTAAACAGAAACGCATCCGTGCAATGAAAACTAATCTACGCCTAACAACAAAACAACGAAAACAGTTCGCTTGACATTTGTTGACGTTTGGAAAATGGAAAATGAGTGCATTTTAGTAAAGGAATTGAAATGGGTTGCTCCAAAATTTAAAAGTTTGAATAGTTATGGAAGAATCGATGCGTTAAAATGCAGAAATAGTTTCTAAAAATATTTTATAAAAATGGTTGAAATATGGATATGCCCTTTTTTTTGTACTGAGAGTCATCAAGATGCCCTTTGGCCCTTTTAGCTTATTTTTCCATGCAAAATACCCACAAAAACGCATTCGCTGGCACCTGGCCCACGGTCAACCGATCTGGCATCACTGTCTAAGTGTCGACGCTTGAAAAAACAGAGAAAAGCTCCTCATCAATTAGCAAGCGATCTGGTATTTTTCAACCCAGAAAAACAATGGAGTCTATCATCGTTTCCGATGCGATTGTAACAAAACTCTCGACGATTCTAACTAAATTTTACAACTTTGCTACTGGTTCGATTGTTCAATCATTAATTTCACCAAAAAAAATCAAATGTGCATCGAAATGTCAAAATCCGACTAACGCGTTGCAAATTCATGCGATGTTAGACGATCATTTTGTTTGTGCCTGTATATACGTTCTATCCGACAGCAAATCATTGCTATTAGTCCATATTTTTTTAAAGTGTAATTAAATCTTTAGCTGGAATAAGGTTGTTAATCGCCAAGAGCATGTTGGTGAGATCCAGTCGTGCTTACATTTAATTTCCGATTTTTCTCCGTAATTTACTGATTTCAAATGAACACAATCTTCTCTGAACTTACTCCATTTAATTAAAATTTTCCTTTCATTTCCATCAAAAATATTCCATCTTTTAATTTGTTTAAGTCTTTTCGTTTCTTTGATATTTGTATAGCTTAAAAAGTACCTATAACGCTATAATTTAGTTTTGGTCAAGAATGAAAAAGTTATGTTTTGGAATCTCTCTTATTATGCGTATTTATTCGAAATCCCTTTTAAAACCTTATCTCCAAATTAAGATTTAACATATACTCAGTTATTTAAATCTTGATAAAAGACCACCTGTTTAACTTATATTTTAAAAGTGTCTATCTCCCACCAAAGATCAAAATTACAGAGAGAACCAAGAAAAGACCGTACTTACATAAATAATTCTTCTACTTTTTCAACCTCTTTAAAATGCAAATATTTAAAGTTCTGCTTTGGAACTTGACCATAATAATATCTCCCTCTTATATATGCTAACCCATCTAAGTACTCCAGAAAACAATCAGCATACAATCTCAAGAAACAAAGACAAACCCTATCTTCTGACCAATTGGTGGTCATCACTCTTACTCTTTGCTCGAATGCCACTTGACGTCACTTAGACACCCTATCTATACTCTCGAACATACATACATTTTGCTGAAGATGCCGCCACTCACCAGACCGTATCCAGCGAGCTGCGGAGTTCATTTCTTCGGCAGTATTCCAATTAGTGTATCCTGGGCGATAATGCATTCATTCTCATTTTAATCCTCTTCTTTTCCGGTTCAGTCTGACTGCCGGGCAATCTGTACAGGTAAATACCTTCATACAAGCACTTTCAGCCAACACCATCAGAGCGGTGGTGGTGGCGATGGCGGCAGGCCCAATGTCCATCTTGGACGCTAAACGCCCGGCTTCACTTCACTGAACTGAACATAACAACGCAGTCAGCTGGTGATAGGCATCAAGTGGCTGGTGGATGTGTCTCCGTCTATATCTTCTCATGTCCGATGATGTGTCTTTGTCCAGCATCATCAGTCCTATAGTAGTTGTTGCAATAAAATTGCATAATTAGTCTTGATGTTCTGCAATCAAGGATACAAATGAGAGATGAGAGAGAGAAACTGCCTCGGGATATTGCTTGTGAATTCGCAATTACCTAGCCAATAACGATGCAAATTTTTGCATTTCTAGGAATTTCAATGGAATTGCCATCATTTTGGCACCAGATAGTAGGTACAACTCTCTTTACCTACCAATGATTTTTCCTTTTTGGTCATTTTGAATTGTAACAAAGCTTACGCCTGCAGCAGAATAATTAACTTTCGCTCATGTGGAGCATATAATAAAAAAGGAAAACAATATGTAAACAACAATTTTATATCCAACCATTTCGATGGAATTCGTCGTATACTAAAAGGAGTATAATCATCTGATTGACGTTTGAAAAGCTTATCACGTTTTTTTTTTGTTGGAACTTCAGAAGAAAATTGATTTGTTTGTGTTATGCAATGTCAAATTGTTTTTTGCGGCTTAGTGCGCAGATAGTTTTTCTTGTGCAGGGGCGGATTTTGATTTATGAAGGCCTTATACAGGAATACAAAATGTAATGCACGACTGGATCGTACGAACTTTCTCTCAAAGCTAATAACTTTAACAGTATAACTTTAGCAGTTTTTTGTTGTTGTTAAGCATTATGTATCCTTCATATTTTCTTTCGTTGTGGTTGTTTCGCTCCACTGTGTTGGTTTGGGAGAACTATAAAAAACTAGAGCTCGCAGACTATAAGCTTCCGTATAATTGAATATTGGGCGTATAATTGAATATTGGGTTAAACTCAAAGAAAAAATGTCAACAAAAAATAGCCTATTTCAATATTATAAACATAGAGAATATTATAAAATTTGTTTTACGTAAATCAGCGAAACAGACACAAAATTCATGGATAAGTTATGGATTCTCTTTTCACTAATTTATATAGGTTCCATGACAATTTTGAAAATGTTAGAAAAGCAAAACTATTTTAAAGAAAACCAAACAAATTCACGGATACGTTAATTTCTGTAGCATTCGTTAAGATTTTGTCTTCAAAAGCACACATTACACTACTTATTATCTTAGGCTCGTTTCCTAATACGAAACATAAATGTTTAAGTTCAACTTAAGCGCTTATGTTCTACTTTTTCCTATTTTCTAAGCATAAACTGTCGCATAATTTATTTCGTATCAGCAAATGGGCCTTGATTAACCAAATTTTGTTCTACTTGAATTATCAAAATTTGAATTTCTAAATTAAATTCGAGATTGCGTTCACTCTGGCGTATACGTACTTTTTGTTTTAATTCTTATATTAAATAAATGACTTAATGTAAAGCTTTAAAATAAAAAAATATGAAAATATGTTTCCACTTAGTAAGTTCAAAAGGGACGGATATAATTATACTGATTTGTTGCCTTTTTTAAAGTATACAATATTTATGTCAAGCAAACATTACCCTTACTTTTAGTTAAACCATATATTGTGCTAAATTTAAATTTGTTTGGCGAATACACATATACAAAAAATTCAAACAACCATTGCTCTTTTTAAAGCTTGAAATGAGTTGCATGAGCGGGATAGAAAAATGGGATACAAAAATGGAGTTTAAATCCTGTCCAGAAAAAAATTGTAAAACATTCAACATTTCAAACTTTTACAAATTTTACAAATTTTAAATTCGAGAATTTACTTATTTTGGAGTCTTAGTGAAAGTTAACATCCTGAATCACTATCACAATCAATTCCAATTTGTGCAGGCAAATATGGTCCTTTTGGAATCTGTTTTGCTCTTTATTTGCTCGGAGCAATAATATAAAATTTTACCAAAAATGTACTTTAACAGTAAAATCAGATCGTTATTATTTTAGCACTGATTGATTGTTTACTTTTACGAAGTCGGAGGTGATCTTGAAACATAACGTTGAAGGCTCCGCCAAACAAACGCGTTGACTGGCGAATGTTTTTCCGCCGCCGCACTGAATGTTTGAGAGATCCTTATACATATATTTGGCGGCCTTGGAAAATGAGTAAATAAAAACGATAACAAATAAACTTCCATTGCACACAAACTCGCCTTTTTTCAAATACTATCAAACATTATACACATACGTACGTGTACGTACTCGTACATACAGAATATTAATTTTTTTAATTTTAAAGCTTAGTCTACTGTACTTTCTTATGGAAGTTATATTCTTGATCAAAAATATATAGTCCAATCAAATTAGCAAAAATATCTACAAAAATTCGGGAGGAGAATTTTATTGTTTTATTTTAAAGAGTACTTCTTGGGGATTCTAAAACCACATTTTTCCAATAAAAAAAACCCTGTGCGTCGTCCGACATTTTGAAAAAGGTGTTTAAAAGTGTTTACTCAATTTTCTCAACTGCTATTAGTCGTAGAGTAGTCATTTTTGTTTACTTTTGTAGGTTAACATGTTCTCTACAATTTTTGTCTTCAATTTTTTTTTTTGATAGCTGCTTCCTATAAAAAGTTATTGTTAAAAACCATCAAAATGGTTAAAAAAAAAAAATGGTTTTTCAAGTTTATCTCACCCAATGTCCATCCGAACCAAAAATCACATTTATTACTTTTAGAACACTAAATTTCCTACATTTCTGTTTATTTAGATTTTATGTAAGTCAAAAAACTTTCAAGATATGGCACGACAAATTTTCTAATATTGTATAATAAAGAGTAGATTGATTTTATTATATTGCGCTTACTTGTTCCCCGTTAGATTAATAAACAAAAAATTACCAACATATTTGTAGAAAAAGATTATTCCTATAATTGTGTATAATTTGTTTCCTTAAAATTTAAAATATTTCATCATACTTTGAATTTAAAATAGTATATATGTATACATAAAGTTGACGGGACATTTACACACCCTTTTAGTACGAACATTTTTTCCCCTCCCCAATTCTTTTTATTTAAACATTTAGCCAAATTTGTAAGCTAAATTTTGAGATCTTAATCTTTAAAATCTGACGAGTACAAATGAAGTTAGGATTATTTAAAAGGAAAAAAAAGCCGATTAGAAAAAAAAATCAAATAAAAGTAAATTTTTTCTAATCGGCTTTTTCCCCTTTAAGAAATTCTAACTTCATTTGTACTCATCAGATTTTAAAGATTAAGATCTCTAAATTTAGCGTACAAATGTGACTAATTTTTTAAATAAAAATAATTGAGGAGGGTAAAAAATGTTCGTACAAGAAGGGTGTGTAAATGTCCCGTCAACTTTATTTAATTAATAAAATATGAATTACAAATTTTCCACCAAAAATCCATATCAATAATGGTCATCATCTCTCAAAATTTCAGACTTGTAAACCGATCCCTTAAAATGATAAAAATCATTTATCTGGAAAAACTCAAATGTCCATTAAATGCTTTAACAGCTACATACAGATATAAATTTTGGTTTCTGCACATCTGCGGGGCAAAACTTTTCGAACGTTATATAATTTATGTAGTTCCGTTGAGTATTTACAGTGAAAAGTATACCGATAGGTTTTGCTTAGGTTTTGATAAGCGTATTAATATGTATATAGATAGTTTAGATTTTCTTAAAACTTGTAACAGAAAATGTTTCTAATTACTCAATAAACGTACAATTAGCGATAAGAAACTAATAATTAAGGAAAACAAATTTCTAGTTTTTTGGGAATACAAATGTGCTGCAAGTATAAGGGTTTTAAGTTTTCATTGGTCAGCAAATCCACAACTGCATCTGTTTAATATGGGTACCACTATACAAATTTATTTCCATCAGGGAAATTATTGGGTTTAATTTTTTTTTTCTGTGATCTTGATTTGAACTTGGATACTGGCTTGTTTTTTACTACACGATTATACGATAACACGCAGACATTATAATTCTTAGAGCGATGTAATTAAGAAATTTAGATTCGCGTGCTTAGAGTTAATGTTGTGTCTCTAACAATTATTATAGCCAACTGACCAAAGGAATTCTCAGGTTTTTAGAAGCTAAGAAGAACGTAACGTGAAATTACTTCATCAAATAAAGAAAAAACAGTCTGCCTATCCGGTAAGCTTGATTATGTACTTATTTTGACTGTTTTAAGCATATATAACCTAAGCGTCTGCACCGGAGTATAAAACTGCGTGTTTTTCTATTTCACGGACCTTAGTCTTTCAACGTGGTCAACAATTCATCCATGTCCCGATGAAGTTGAAAAATCCATTGTCAGATACCTCTCGGTATATTAGTTTCTTCGGCAAATTTAAGTCTAGTGATTTCCTTTTTTTTTGTTTCTGATATTATGAATCAAATTACTAAAATGTTTCCAAATAATGTAGGTACTCATATTAATTTCATACTTAACCATTCATTCATTAATTTTTTATTTGCTCATTAACAATTAATTTTAATTGTTTTCTTTTTTTTTTTTCATTGCAGGTAAGCAAGCACGATTTATTTTTTATTGGTATTTAATTACATTTGATAACATTTCAATATGCATGAAGGTCAAGTTCAAAGTGAGTGATAGAGTGTTGTTATTCAATTTATTTCAACGGAAATTAGAGTTAAAACATGATTGTTCTACTCAAATGGTTAGTGGGGTTACGTGATATTTGTTTGATGAGAAAAAAAGAGAATAAATCATATTACTATTTTTTTTTTTTTTTATTTTGGAAGCTAATAAAAAAAATGTTGTTGATCTAAAATTCTGATTATAAATATAGAGGATTTGACATAGTTAGTTAACTGCGGACATATATTTGTCTACAATTAAGTCAAGTAGCACTTTTTCAATGGAAAACGAATGCAGAAAGACATCTGTTGAGGTTATTTCGAGCTAACTCATCAAATTTCGTGAGATAACTCGGGTTTCATAAATTTGGCAATTTATTTCATATTACTTTATGCTATTTAATCAATTATCAAGTGTCAGGTTTAAAATGCTTTATGTACTGGTTCGAACGTCAACTCTTTCGTTTTAAAAACATATTAACATTTTGTATTGATAATGATTATTATTTATCTGCTGTTCGTGAAAGATTTTATTCATTAATAAGACAAAAATAAATGTGTTTGAGTTTAAAAAAATATAAACATAATTAAAAAAAATTGTTATTAACAAAAACAATAATAAATCTGCACTTTCTTTATATTTGAAGAGTTATTTTGAAATATTTATTTGCTTAAAACTCAAAAATAATATGTAATAACATTATTATAATAACTATAACATACATTTTATATTAGTTAATCTTAGTAAGACTGAAAAGCTTTTTTGAATTAATAATTATTATTATTTCTCTATCATACCAACAACAATAAAAGTTTTAACGAAAGTAACTGATAAACTCTGATGGCTTACATGTCATTTCTTGTGTAAATTAAATATTATGTAGTAGTTTTTTGTCAATATGTTTCGTGTCTATATTTGTTAATTTATCTTCAATTGTGTGCCATTGCCATCGCCGACCGTTGGGATGATGCAATATTGGGACATTGGGAGTTACTTGACAACAATAGTATAGCTATGATTTAATACAAAAATAGAGTAAATAAAGTAAGGAATTCTTACGAAACGTTGATATAGAATGGAATAATTTATTCGCATTCAAAAATCAAATACATAGATAGATTAACAATCAAAAATCAAATACATAGATCAAAAGAGCCAAAAAACACTATCACTATAAAAGTCTTCATAAGAAGTATGTGTTGTAGGTACTCAGTATATTTGCTTTCATGCTTTTGCACAAAGAAGTACCTACTTAACTACATGAAAGAATGCAAACATTACACACTTAAGGTAATAAAATAACTTTTAGACTTGATAAAATAACATTGAATTATGTTTGGATTTATTCAACAATATCAACTACTAGATCTTATTAAATTAATATTAATAATAATAATAATACAGATAAACTCACAACACTTTCAATTACCCACACGTGCACTTGCTTATACTATGATAGAGATTGGTTCATACCTTTTATTAAACAAAATAGCATTAATGGCCTCTCACAGCAACAAATAACTCATGTTGACAATCACTAGACCAACACGAAAACAAATTGCTTTCAAGAAATACTGGTAATTTGACATTGAAACCATTAAAATTATTGCTCAATTTTTTTTAAATAAGTACATTAATTACCAATTGAATTGAGGTAAACAAATAAATTTGAGGTAATTTTCGCGTAAATAATACAATATTTGAAGAAGAAAAATTGTTTGATAAAATCTTCGACTGGGTTTTACTTAACTGCTCTTATTGACTTGAATATCTATGAACAAATATGACAATATGAATTTTGAAAATGTTTGCAGCTACCATCAAGTTTATAGATGTATTTCTTCCTAAAAAATCCTACAAACTGTAATTTCAATTAAAAGAAAATTATTTTAAATCACAGTTTTGAGTTCTTTTTAACCGTATTCAAAATAAGAGCTAAACTTGTTCAATTATTGTTTTGTCCAACGTTCTTCTCATTTTATAGCTCAATTAACTCTTTACAGCAGTGATTATCTAATTAGTTGGATACATTTACATTCAAATCCAGTAGCTTAGACAAAGTGCTGCTTCTAATCAATGTGCAATCAAAATAGCATTACCACATAAGCAGTATCTATAGCCAAGGTGCTGCATCCATTCATTGATTGGAAAAGCTCCGGCTAGCTCAATGGAATCATATTCTATTCGAATAGTCTGGTTTTTCTTTCTTTATTAATCTGATGATGATGGTGGCACACACCACACAGCATGCTCTGTGGACATAAACAGTACCTGAAGATTTTATTGAGAACACTGGAAGCGATATTTCCATGCAGCTTTGTATGGCTCTAATTGATGATGGCCATGCCATCATCGTTCAAGATATATTGCAAGCTGAAGATGTCGATGAAGCAAGCAGAAGTACTGACAAGCTAACCTGTCAATATGGCTATTCTTTGTACCATATCGGTCCTCTCAGGTGCGCAATTTTAGCGGAAACAACTGTTAATTCCCCGTTTTCGGAGTAGCTATGTAATAAAAAAGAAGAAAAAGAAAAGTTTTATTGTGAATATAACAGCTACATAAAATTTTATGAGTAGGTGACCGGGTATAAAATGGATGGCCATGGCAAACGTATTCATACGGTATCGCGACATTAGTGTCACGTTTTGAATGGGTGCTGGTTTGTAGTGAATAAGTGTGTACCCACTTTGTCTGTGTGTTTATTTTTTAGTTAAATATCTTACAATGGTAGTCTTTTGAAGTTTCTTCTTGTGAACGAAACAAAAAACTATAATAAGCCAAAGCAACTGAAAGTAATTATTATGGATGATGGGTGTTATTTCTTTGTAATTGTGTGGCTTAATTGTTGCAATTAACTTAGGATTTAGCTAGCAATTTAAATTTATGTTGGCACCGCTAATGATCTGTCAAATGAGGCTGCGGATAAAAGTGCGCATGCCGTTTAAATTCCATCAACCATCACAAGTTAAGGAAGTTTATAGTTAATCTTTTGAGTATGAATGTTTTAAGATAATTTTGACGTCTTTATTTTCCTGCATAGACAGGTTGAAAAAATTTCTTATTGATGTTGAAAAATTAACAAGGAAATATTGGTTTTAAAAGAATGCTCGTTGGTGAAGAAAATGTTATTTGTCAAGGAAATCATTTTCAGCATATATTTCAATGAACTCTATAATACATTGAGTATATTATGTAAGCACTCACGGCTTACAATTTTTAACAAAATAAAAAAAATATTGGAAGATGATAATGGAATTTGTTAACAGAAGCGGAAGTGGTTGTATCAAGTTTTTACAGAGTAACATCTTCATAACGTTATACTTAATTACTTAGGTCCTCGGACCTATTACGTCCGTGATGTTTCCCTTAGGGGACATAGGGCCTCCACTACACCTACGCGCCATCTTGTACGATTTCTTGAAATATATTTCAGCTCTCTCCAACTTTTTCCCAGTCGTGCCGATTCCTGTTCGACCGTTCTTCGCCATGTACTTCTAGGCCGGCCTACTTGTCTTCCCTCCTATGTGAGCGGGTTCCACTGCACTGCTTGAGATGCAATGCACCGATCGCCTTTTCGAAGCGTATGGCCAATCCACTGCCACTTTTTTCTTCGTAAAATGGAGTCTATGGGCTCCTGACCCGTCCTCGCATGGAGTTCGGCATTGGAGAAACGGTTAGGCCAGAAAATCCTCAAGATGTTTCGTAGACATCTATTAATGAAGGTTTGCAGCTTTCTAGTGACAGTTTCAGTGGCTTTCCAAGTGCTGCAGCCGTAAAGCAGAACAAATTCAACATTGGAGCGGAACAGTCGTAGCTTGGTCTTTAAGCTAAAAGAGTTATTTCTCCATATTTTGGACAGCATTCCGAACGCAGCCTTTGCTTTTCTGATTCGGCTGTTTACGTCCAGTTCAGTTCCGCCACCCGTAGAGACAATACTCCCAAGATATTGGAAATCCTCTTCCATCTCTACCGGTTGTCCAGAAATATTTACTTGGATTGATGAGGAAGTTCCAAGGCTGATCCTTTTAGTTTTTGCCGAGTTGATCTTAAGCCCTACGATTTGTGCTTCTCTCTCCACCCTTGTTGCCATTTGATGGAGATTCATGATCCTATGAGAGAGTAAGCATACGTCGTCCGCGTAGTCCAGATGTTTGAGGTGAGATTGCAGAGTCCACTGAATTCCTCCATTTCCATTTGACAAAGCTGCGTGCATTACGTCACTTATCACCAACAGGAACAGTATTGGTGACAGTATACAGCCTTGCCTAACTCCACTTTGGATTTCAAACTCCTCTGACAGCCTACCTTTGTGCAAAACGTGACACTTGGATCCATCATATGTAGCCTTGATAATAGCAATCAATTTATCTGGGATGCCCCTCCTGCGCAAAGCAAGCCAAATAAATTCTCTATTGACACTGTCGAACGCCTTTTCAAAATCGATGCACAGCAGGTGAAGTGGTGATCGATATTCAACGCACTGTTCGATGATGATCCGCAAGGTGTTGATGTGATCCACACAGGAAGATCCAGTGCGGAAACCTGCTTGTTCGGCATCGAGTGTGTCTTCGAGGTGGTCTTTAATTCGGTCCAATACTATCCTTGCTATTATCTTCGCCACTGCAGGCAGAACGCATATTCCTCTCCAGTTTTCGCACTGAGTGAGATCTCCTTTCTTTGGGAGCTTGACAATCATTCCTTTTTTCCACTCTTCAGGAAAGCTCTCTGTTTCCCAAGCTCTCTTAATAAGTGGGTGCAGTAGCTCGCTCGATGTTGTTGGGGATGCTCCTAAGAGCTCTGCAGAAATACAGTCAAGTCCAACCGCTTTGTTGTTCTTCAGTGCTTTGATGGCGGTGATAATTTCTTCTTTACTGGGGGGTACGGTGCGTATTCGGGAAATTGTTACTTCGGGTAGCTCAGTGGGAATAGGGTTCACTTCACTGGCGAAAACGCGGTTTAAAACCGCAGGAAAGTGTTCCCTCCACCTTATGAGCTGGTCCTCATCCGAAATTAGCAGGGATCCGTTTGTGTCTTTAACCAGGTGTTGTTTAGAGCTCTGGACACCAGTGAGCTCTTTGGTAATTCTGTAGACGGTCCTACTGTCACACCTACTAGCGGCTTCTGCTGCTTCTGTAGCCAATGCGTTGATGTAGTTACGCTTATCACGTCGCACACTACGGTGAACTTCCCTCATCTTCACGTTATGATATCATTACATTTTTTTTAAACAAAAGACGTCTTACCTAGATAAAAATTACTATACATTTGTTGTTTAAATAGCTAAAACAGATAGAGCTAAAAAAAGAGTATGCCATCTGATTTGTTTGATAAATATGAATTTCTGAAAAAAAAATTTCAAAAACTTTTGAGCGGTTTTCTTAAAAACTAATTTTTTATATATAAAAATTCTTGAACATTTTTATAAATAAATCTTGGTATGCCAACTTTTAGAATTAAATAGAATACAATTTTACACAAAATTAAAAAAATATTTACTGACCTGTTTTCAAGATATTGAATTTAAAAAAAAAAATCTTCGAAAAATTGTATATGTATAGCAAAATTGTTAAAAATATAAAGACCTCTTACATAAAAATTTGGTTGAAATCAGTGTAGCCGTTAACGAGAAATTTGAAAACCAAAAAATCGGTTTTATGACAGGTGCCGTTAATAACCGTTATAAAAAAATGTTTTTTCTACCAAATTATTTATTGTAGTAGCTGTTTTTGAAATAAATCAATTTTTGTATATTGGTTGTATGGCAGGTACCGTTATTTTTTGATCTAAAAAAAATTCATTTTCCCCTCTAGGGAATCCCATAAG
The DNA here is from genome assembly GCA_949320155.1 of Melangyna quadrimaculata. Lineage (NCBI taxonomy): Eukaryota > Metazoa > Arthropoda > Insecta > Diptera > Syrphidae > Melangyna > Melangyna quadrimaculata. The sequence continues at coordinate 14,694,079 of OX439484.1, read as the reverse complement.
AACCTTAAGTCCAAAGTTTGAAGATAATCTCTTCAGCCGTTTAGGCTGCAGGTCGGGGTACAGATATACAGACAGACGGACAGATAGACAGACATTTAGGCAGCTAGAATTGCGAGACCCACTTTTGATGTTTTGATAGGTTTATTTTAAAATAGGCTAAACAAAAAATTAAAGAAATATCAAAAGTAAATATATGTAGATTATTTTGAATCTTTTAAAAGTTACTTTACATCTTTTAATTTTTGACTAATTAAAGGAATATTTACATGGTGATTAAAAGAAGAATGCCAGTCCTTTTTGAAAATTGATTTACTCACGTTTAATTGATTATTCGCATTTGCATGTAAGGTTTTAGTCGATTTAGTACGATGTTAAATAATCTTTTGTAGTGTGGAAGTAAGCCAAATGGCTATTTTCCCTTTTTAGAATCGTATTATATCCTGATGACACTTTGAAGTTTATAAATGTCAAAATGAGGTATGAGGTTCGTGATTTTTTTTTTGTACATATAAGGGCATTACGAACGATCAATTTTTATTGACAATAATTATTGAAGATTTTATCTTTCAAAAAAATTGATGAACAATTGCAACCACACGTATTAATGAATATTGACAATAATTCAATAAATTCACTTTAAAATTCGCGAGAATTAAGTCGTAAACGACAAATTTCTTTTTTATTTGGTTTTGTGTACCTGAAATTGCATAACACAACTTAATCATCGACAAATAACTTAATGCTGCTAAAAAACAATCCTAACATTGACACTAACATTGAAGAAAACCAAATCGATTTTGTTTCTCATCAATGGGGTCAATGTTCATTGACAATGAAATTGAAGAGCATACAAACGGTCAATACTCAGCGAAAATGATATTTTCAGCGAATATTGACAATAAACATTGATCGTCTGTAGGCCCCTATAAGGTTGTTGAAAATTGTCGCCCAATATTTTATAATATTTAATTTATTATACTTATTTTTATGCGTTCGAAGACCGTTTTAGCAACAGTTGAATTTTTCTACTTGATATGTTGATTTATATACAGGGTGATTGACATAAGGTGTCACAAAAGGTTAGGGCGTGTAGGTTGTACTTAGACAAGAAAAAAAATCGTAAGCGGGAGGGGCAATTTTCAAAAAAATCACTTAAAACAAAAAAAAAGTATTACAAAATAATGGTAATCTTTACAGAGTCGTGCTATAGCATTAAGTTTTCAAAACTTAATGCTCTTGTCAATTTTTAGTCAAACACTGAAAACAGCAAGGTTCTAGGACTTTGACTTTTCAAGATATTAAAAAATAAAGAAACCAGCATCTTAGTAAAAACATGAAAAAACGAGGTTGATGATAAATCAGCTGGTTGCTGAAATGATCATTTAGCCGGATTCTTCTTAGTTTTATGAGAAAGTAGCTTCATTTATTTGTTCATATCTTGAAAAGTTAAAGTCCTAGATGCATATGGTTTTCAGTGTTTGAGTAAAAATTGACAAGAGCTTAAAGTTTTGAAATCAAAAATTATGCTTAAATACATACAATTTTAAAAAAAAGTAAGCTTGAAATTAATTTTTTTTTTAAATTTTGACTTTGAAAATTAATTTTTCAAAAACTATTCACTCGAACAACTTAATTTAAACATAGAATTAAAGAATAGACTTTTGGCTTTTCAAAATGCTATAGCATAACTCTGTAAGTATTACCGTAATTTTTAATATTTTTTTTTCTGTTTTAAGTGATTTTTTTTTTGAAAATTGCCCTCCCGCCTAAATGGGAGGAAATAGACCCCCCCTACCATACGATTTTTTTTTGTCTAAGACCAACCTACACGCCCTAGCCTTTTGTGACACCTTATGCAAATCACCCTGCATAGTTCTTTAATAGTGATAGATCGGTCCGACAAGCTTTTTTGGGTGTGATTTCACTGCTCTTATAAGATAGATATACACTTTTTATATGCAAATTTACGAACTTCAAAATTATATTTAATTAAAGAACTGAGTGCTCTAGATATGAATATGGGGTTAAACACTTTTCTGTAGGCAAAATTTGAGCAAGACTCAAAGTTTGAACACGTCTTGCATCAGCCATTTGGATCTATGGAAAGCATCTTGGACCCTAAAGCCGCATGGCCAGGGCTCTCACCTCTTTCGTTAAATATAACTTTGAACTTCCTACACTGCATTTTCATCAATGCATGTAATGTATACAATGGATCCGATCACGGCGGCAAAACTTTCAAAAATTGCTGGGTGCTCTTAGTTGAAATCGATCAAAATTCGTAGAAATTACGAAGTTGGTCTCCTAAATTTCCGCGCAATTTTTTTTTTGAGCAACTCCACTAAAGGCAAGACCGCACTCAACTTCAGCGAAACTACCTTCACGACGCGACGCGGGTGGCAAAACATTATTTTGTATAAAACTGTATGAGCTTTATCGCACTTAGCGGTGATTAAACTTCATACAATTTCATCATACGAATTCGTGTGAAATTTCGTTCCAACCTGCAGTTTCGTCGAGCTTAGGCTAACCTTAAAGCTAAAGAATCTAAGAAAAATTTGCAAACTAGAAACTACTCAGAAAAACACAAACTATAGTATTTGTCAAAAGTAAAGCTAGAAAATATATTGGTATGTTGAAGTGTACAAGTCCTTCATCTAAATTAAAAATTTCGTTTTATGCAATAATATTTTCTTTAACCCGATAGTTTTGAATCCATTATAATCATAGCCATACCTATCCTTCAATCAAATTTAACAGTTGCTTATTTTAGACATTTCTTGGCCCCTATTGAAAGTTGTGGCAAAGAGAATATTTACTTCCAAAAATTCACCTAAAGCTATCTAGATCGCTTTATACAAGTCTGAACAACTCCACTTGCCTTTCAACTTGCTTCTCCACTGGCTTAAGAAATTCAATGCCAGAATACCAGCAAGTTGCTTAGGTTTGTATGTATTTAGTAAACAAAATGTGTGTGAATTGTCTTTGTGTTCTTGTCATCTGTGGTGGAAAAAACAGCTGAAGATAGCTGATGCAAAAACAATACTCAAAGTATCTTGACATTTTTTTGACAGCCAGATTGCTTATCCTTTTACAAAACTTGAACGAACGCTGATTGCCTGATTTTATCGCAAATCAAAAGAAAACGTGGCTAGTGATAAGATGTTCATATTCGTTTAATGTTTAAAACAGATTAAGCTAATGGAATGCTACTTGTATTTAAATTACAATTCTTATTCGTATCATTGAAAAAAAAAGTCAAAATAATTTTCTTATACCTATTTTACGTTGATTTTTTTACTTCTGAGTGAACGTTGACAAGATCCATTATTTTATAACCTTTATTCGTATAAAACCAACCTCATACAGGAACAACGATACAGATCAAAAGTCAGATTAGAGAAGACTCTTTTAAGAACCAAGCAGGTAAAACTATATGATTATGACAGGCTTACGCTCCTTAAAGGAATGAACGACCTAAAATATACCCAAGCCCAAAAGCACCCTGCTTTGACTACAAATTTAAATCTCAGTTTTAAATGTACAGGTTTTACTTTAAAAATTAATGTGTTGTCAATGAACTACCAATCACTAACTAATCACGAGAAGGTAAGCCTTCCAGTTGATATTATCAATTGATTTGACAATCTCAACATTTCATTTACACAAAGAACAAGTCCGCATCTTAAAATTATTTCAATCTATTTAACCAGTATAACAAGAACTTACGCAATATCTCTAACTGATCTTAATTCCCATGCGTAATAAAATTATACGACCTTGTCTTGTTTCGTTTGTTGGTATATCAATTTATTTTGAGTGCCTTAGTTAAATATGCAACTTTATTTGCAGGTTGTTTTTTTTTTATTTTTTTAAAGCAAGCTGATTGACAAAACTCACCACATTCACAGTTGTAGGTATATTATCATAATTTGATCATTTTTCGTCTCCATAAACATTGGAATTCCGTACGGATTGCATCTTCTCTCAATCTTAATAATAAACGAACAGTTAAAGAGCTGGTTCTTGTGAGCTGTGAATGTTGTGATTGGGCTACTTTTTTAACTACAAAAACAACAATAACAACAAAAATACACCTGACATGAGTAAATCAATCGCGGCAATGCTCTGCTCTCTGCCTCTGCACCGCAGGAAATGTATACACACATGTATAGATAGTATGTATAATTAATTATTATGCAATGTAAAGAGGCAATATGCACTATCGCCACCTGGTGGCGAACTATTTTCCATCTCTTTTTCATGTCGCATCTCAAGACCAGATTATCTAATTATTGTTATCTTTTCCTCTCTTCAACCACCACCACCACCACTACCATTACCAAATGCAGCCAAAGGTATTATAGCAATACATTTTTTGTTGGTGGTTCCTTTAGATTTTTGTCTTCTTCTTATTCTTTTATTTTGTGTTCCATTTTGTTGTATTCCATTTTCGTAATTTACAATTCTGCAGCTTATAACCGTTACAAATGGTACCTGTATCATGGGACGGCGAGTTAGAAAAAAAAACAAAATAACAAAAATTAGAGGGGGAAAGAAGCAGGAGAAGAAAAGATTATCTTTGGGGACCACGACGCGTTCGGTTGATCGCACTGCTGTGTTACAGTGGGCAAATGTTTACTTTTTTTTAGCAATAAATTCATATTATTTAAATTATTTGTTTAACAAAAAAAGGGTATAATTTTGACTTCTGAGAGAAATAGGGATATTTCAGCAAGTATTAAATTCGTTTGCACTTTGTGCATTTTTCACCATTCAAAAAGAATGACAACCCTTTCTTTTATGACATAAGGATTAGTTTCGCAATCTTCAGTCAACAGCAAAGTCTACAAGCTCTTCTAAACAGCAGATAATTAGCATTGACCAGTTCAGTTCGAAAGTAGTGAATGGCCCATCATCGTAAAAGGAAGTCAAACATCAACTGTAATGTTCTAAGCCTCCTCGATAAACGTAGATATACAATCTAGCTATTATTGATCCTAGCACCAAATAGAAAGTCTTAGATCATTTTTTAGATTCACTTAATCTTACATCTTAATAACGAATACATTTTCATCAGCATCAACATTCACAAACACCCTTAATTTTGAGTTTTGCTCATGTTCAATACTACTTTGCCCCACTGTCTATCAAACTGAAACCCCAAAGAAGTGAATGTATTTCGATGGTGGATCGCTTGGAATGGAACCACATGCGCCATTTACTCTTCAACAGTTTTTCTTCTCTCAAAGAAATGTTTTTGTTTTGATCTTGGTGAAAGAATCTTTCTAAGCCACCACATTTCACAGAGATTCATCCACATTATATACAAACACGAACCAAAGGAATGAACGGGGAAGACCTCTGTAAAAGATGCAGGTTCTGAGAGAATGGCAATTAAGGTTCATACGTCGAGGTTCGAACGACGACTACGACGAGAAATCTCCAAGGAATTGGTCATTTCCGTACAAACGGACTGTGAAGAAGCCGAAGATCTATTCAGTCGGTTGTGGAGTTAAGACGCATTTTTGTTCCTCATCTCTCATCCTCGGATTCAAATTAGCTTCTCTAATTTTGTTGTTTGTTGAATATTGGTAGTTTAGTTTAGTTTGAACCAAGAGTCGGTTTATTATAAACGCGAGTAATTTTTAGTCCGGTTGTGTGTGCTTTGCTGATGTTTATACGGAATCATTTGTGAAAATATTTGCCATCCATTGGAAAAGAAGGCTTGATTTGTACCTATTTGAAAAATTAAAGGAAAATAAAAAAAATAGAACAGTTTTATGCGATTCTAGTGGAAGTGAAGTGATGATCTGTTGAAGATAATAAGCACCTATAGGGGCAGTTGGAGTTTATTATTAGCAAATTAAGTATTCTGTGGATATAATAATACATTTTTGCAAATAATCTTCATGAGTGATTTAGACAAAGCGATGGGCTATTTGCTGAAGCTTGAACAAATGGTATGCAATTAATTTAAAAAAAATATTTAAATGCTACCGTGTGAATATTTTATGTGCACATAATTGTCTCTTCTGTGATTTTAGATAAGTGGTGGTGGTGTTATGAAATATTTAACGTGAATTTGTCATCATTGCAAGTTCTTCAAATAATTTAAATGATAACATTGAACATTGAACACAAAATAAATCAAAAACACTCAAAGTTAAACGCAAAATAATAAGAAAAAAGACTTTTAGAAAATGGCAAATTGGGTTTCTCAACCGAAAATACGTAAACCCCCAAGGCACAAGCTTAATTTTTGAACGAAATTTACAAATTTACCGAGAGTTTTGTTTATCTCTATAATCCCAGAAAAATGAATTTTAAATAAGAAATTAATATTTAAATTATAAAACTGATTAATTCAATTTAAATTTTAGCTTCTATAGATTCAAATTCTAACCCCCCCCCCTCCTTCCCCTTAATTAATGTAAACATTATTGCGTAATCACTTGGTGAACTTGAAATTCTATAAATAAATAAATGTAGGTATAATAGCCTGTCCTGTGACATGTGATAGCGCGCTTGCGCAGATAACTTTTACTCACCAAATTCGGATAACGCATATTTCATTAGAAATTTTAACTCCCGTACTCGGTATCAGGATCAGTATTAAATTCTCTCGACTCCAGCACCACCATATACTATTTGGACCCTATTTTATTAAAATTTACAAATCGTACACATGACACTTTGGAATTTGTTAATTGACAACTTAACAATACCTATGTCATATTTCTGTCTCATAAATTTGCTGTGTTCAGCAAAACGTGATATGCACTTGAAACCATTATGTTACCTTATTTTTTCGCCAAAAATTTCGATTTGATTCCGCTATGGGACCGGAGCAAGCCCATTTCAACTCGATGTCCCTTTACAAAGGACCAAAAGCTCAATACCTCAAGTAAATATAGTATTTTACACGGTGACGCTAGCGTCTTGACTCTTTTCGAAGATAACCACAGTTTATTGAAAAATATGCACGAAAAGTATGAAAATATGCACTTAAACGCACTAACGAAAGAATGACATTTTAAAGGAATTGTCATGATATTAAAGATAATCTGGTCTTAGGCTTCTAAAATTTTTGAGAAAAACAAACTAAAGACAACTTATTTAAACCTTGACACTTTAATTTTATTTTATTGGGATCTCTTGAATGGGATACAAACAAACACTGCACATTTAGTGTGTCGCTAATACTATTTCTATAAGAAATTTATATTGAACAGGGCTTAAATCGTGAAATAAGTGTTCGATGTCACACGCAATAATGCGACACAAAACGACACAAAACAGTAAAATAATAAAAACTAGTGCTGAACTTAGAACTTAGTGGCCTTACCAATAATCAAATTTAGTAACGACTTAAATATTTCTGTTAAATGAACCATAATAGTATGGACTCTAACTAATTAACTTTACATGGAACGACCTTAATATTAAAGTTAACTCTAAATAATGAATCAAATATGAGATTGACTTCAAAAAATTGAACATTCCATGAATAGATCATTATTTGGGATCAATACAATTATGGTTAATTTTACTGGTCCTTGCTTAATTTGATTATTGGTAAGGTCCTACAAAGGTGTTTAATTTTGGTAGATCCTTCTGAGATTGTTAAATTTACAAATCCGTTTATTATTCCCCTACTAAAAATTTCCAATTTAATTGTAAAAAAAGGAAAAATATATGAAATGATGAATTAAGGTTGGTAGTTGGTGCTAAAGAAATTTAAAAAGAAATCTATCATGAGGATTTTGTAAAATTTTGAATTAATTTAAAAAAAAAATCCATAATCTGTGAGGGAAAGGCAGCATTTTCAAATGTATGCATATGTGCACTTTAATGCTATATCCAGTTTGCCTTATAGCAATGCAACTGCAGAAAGGTATTTTTCGAGCCTAAACAAACACAATTGAAGGCGGTTTTAGAAATCTGTAGTTCAAATTGCTTCACAATATTTATGTGTACCTAATAGCTTTATTTATTTTTTTGAATTATTAAAAAGTTTTCTTTGAACTACATAATTGAATCTTTTTTTATTAAAAACTTGAACTTTGGTCTTGTTTAAACAATTGAGATGTCGTTTCCATGTAAACTAGGTTTCATTAAATTTTTAATCCACGCCACTACATTTTAAACCAGTCAGGGGAGGGGGGTGGTGCGGCAATTCTGATAACCTGCCCTATGGTTTCGGTCACGCACTGAGAGATAAGCGATGAGCGACAGAGCGACAAGCTTACAAGGAAAACAATAACAATAATTGCGGTGATAGGTCATCAGTCCGTCCGGCGCTCTGTCGCTCAGAAACGACCCATTCTGTTCTATTTATTTCTTTGTTGAATGTTAATCCTGAGCGACGAGAGAATGTACTAAATTTTATCAATAGTAAATAAAGTTTGAGAAAGCTACTTGAAAACGGTAATTTATTGTTATTGTTTTGCTTAAACTTGTCAACTTTTCAAAACACGGTGACGTTTGATTGCGCTCAGAAAAAAAAAATGTAAAACGTTAACTTAAAAGTAGTCATTCAAGCTAAAGGTTTTGACATCAGAAACATTTGTCGGGAAAAAATTTCAGCTTGAATTGAAAATATTTGTGGTAAAAAATTAGCCTTATCACCAAAAAGAAGCTTCATAACTACCATCATAGAGCAATTATTGCACGAATTTCAGGACATTATACCATTTTTCTCATACATACAAAGTAAGCAGCGCATTTTTGACACTTAAGATTAAGGCCCAAGTTGCTGTTTAATTGAAAATTAGTTCCACAAGCAGTAAATTGATAAATAAATAAAGCGGGTTTCCTGCTAATTTTATGTCTAATTTAACAGGTCTACTTTCTCAATAAATTAAGAAAAAACCGAAAGTGGAAAATACTCTCCGACTTGTTATAGAAATTGAAGAATTTCGTATTGAGGTATTTAAATAATTTGTTGTTGTTGGTGCAAAGTCATGTATTTAAGAAAGACAAATTTGATGAAAACAAGAAAGAGATATGATCTTTGGGTGGTGGACCATTCGTCCAGGAGTTTTACACGCTTCATAGGCATCATATCAATTTTCAACTTGAAGGGTGCAATAGACGGAGTTGGGCCAAGTTTGTTTACAGAACAAATACGATTACCAGACAAATAATTTGTTCACAACATCGACGTTCAATCAGAAACTTTACATTGCTCCTTATTTGAAAATTAGAGCCACACAGTGTTGACTTTATGTGTAGATATGCAAATATTTATCAGAAAGATCTAAATTTATTGAACAAAGCTATCTTTTATTTTTTGTGTTCCCAAACGGGTATCTCGAATGCAATCTTAGCTTGAATTTGACTTTATTGTTACGGATTACGAACAAATATGTATCTTCATAAGAGCTTCATAAATGTTTGCATTTTCTCTTATGTTCGACTAAACTGTCTTGAAAATTTCTCATGGAAATAACCGCATCATATGTTGAGTCCAAATACAGTTCACCTAAAACACCTCTTTCATCAAACTTACTTATAAACACCCTCACTATGCCAAGGTGAATGATCTGGGGAAGAGTGTCTAAGAAATAAGCATTAAATCTTCGTAATATCCAAATTATACCAGCAATATTCTCCAATTTAAATAATAGTTAACAAAACCATGTATAAAAGACAAAACAAGTTCCCACCCACATCAATGTTTTTGTTTATGTTTACACCTACGCTCTTTCAAGTGCAATTAATTAACTTACTCGAAATATTTAAATTTCCTAAACAAGATATTTAAAACTCGAAGAGCAAGACATTCGACATTTTGAAGTGAGCTCAATCATTTTTTGTGATTAATTATAATTGTTTTTTTATTTGGTTTCCGGTCTTCCATTATTTCTTACTACGTCTCAGCAAAATATTAACAAAAAAATATCTCGAGGTAAGTTTTTAGGAAGAAATAAATCAAGCCAAGTGATCCCTATAATTTTATCGGAAAAGGTGTCTTATATTGAGGATTGAACTGCCAATTTCTAGAAAACGGTTCCTTCGTCTGATTCGTATAGTTTCAGATGGCGATGCCAAAGACCACGCGACTCAAAAAGTGACATATAGCTATAGCTTATAAAGTTAGCATTATATTTATTTGCACTGCAAAGAGTGTAAGTCTAATGCCTCCTTCATCCAGAGCCTAATCGGTCGAACAACCACAGCAGATTCCTGACCTAGAAACCGACTTAGACTTGTCAGCTTCGTTGAGTAGGTAGGTATAGGTATAGGTACCATTCAAATTAGATTCGCAGTTGTTGTTAATGGTGTAGAAGTTGCCAACTGCAGCTGCATCATCACGTCATCGTAGTTATAGTAGTTGTTCGTTCACGACTTTTTGGCCCGCAGAAACGACTGACTGAGCATCATCTAACTATATACAGTTAGGCACACTACTTTTACAGAGTACCAGATGATGATGCCATGTGCCATGGCATGGTGTGAACCTGAGAGAGACTCCAAGCTCGCTTGACAAGAAAACAAATTAGAAATCTCATCCAAACGCATAATATCTAGGTCAAATGAAGTTGTTGTTTTATATATCAACAACAATAATATAAGAGCCTCCAACATCTTCATCTTTTCTTTCCCATATTCCAGGCCTGTATAACTTTATTAAGACAGAGTATGTGGTATCCAAATGAGCTGCTTCGTCTTCATCTTCAATATTCATCCATAAGCTACTCTAGTGTGCCTACATAGTTTAAGATGTTTTATATCACTTTACCGATGCTAAAAGCAGAGAGAATATTATTTCTTTGCTCATTTCATTTCTCGACCAAGATGCCAGCTATTTGGTAGCGGGTTTTATTAACACACGAATTCCGCATATTCCGGAATTCCAAGTGGAGGAACGCAGAGGGAAATGTTAATGGCAAAACAAGTTTAAATGTGACAGTAACACACTTGTGGCGGTTATAATTTAAATTCAGGGAGGTGTATACTAAATGTGCAACACACATCAGATCTTACATGTTTATTTTATGTATTTTCTTTTTTGTTTGTAACTAAAATTGCTAGTGGATAAATGGACTAACTGTAAGTAGAGATTGATTTAAAAAAAAACGCTTTTAATGTTAAATCAAGTTGCAATGTTCCATCACTATCAGACAAGATGGTGATCGAGGCGACCGACGCGACGCACGGACGATTCAAAGCGTCTTAATGAATTCTGTGATTTTTGCCTAAAGGGGCTAATGAATTTATTGTTTTTTTATTTATGAACATATTTTTTATTTAACTTTCCGGTATTTATGCATAAAAAATGGTGTTAACTGGTTGGATCTAAATTTAAACAATTCCTTATATAATTCGAGTTGTCTTTTTTTTATATTTTCTGAAATATATACACAATCAAATATAAGGTTATACTCGTATTATATTATAGTGAATTTGACTGATTTTCGGAGAAGATTAAGATACTTTAACGCTATTCTATCTGCCTTTTCAACTTTTTTAGATGATATCTTAATTTTTTTTCTAACTCATTATAGCTTTTGTGACAATGTAATTTTTGTGGGTATTGTTTGGGTTTTCGGTGAGAATTTTTTGTTGTATGCAGAACTATGTCAAAGAACTTGAAATTAATATTACATGTAGAATGAAGAAAGAGTTGCTAATAAGTTGTTTGTAGAGAAACAGTTTATAAACTTGAAACAGACAAAAATTAACATAAATTAAAGATATAGGTAGGAATGTTTTTTTGACTTTCTTAAACGGTACAAGTGGGATAGAACTTTTATAGATATTCTTCTTTTGTAAATATGTACATATAGTTGTTAGCAGTTAATAGTTTTATTTATTTTAAACTGATTGTTCTAAAAGTCTATCAATAACGTTTATTTAGAATAAAGAATGTTTGGTGTGACCCCGACTGGTAACTTCACATAAGCACCCGCCTTTGCTTTTGTTATAAGGAAATCTAGAAATTCAAGATCTCCGAAAACCCTATGTGCAAATAAGCACCAAGAAAAAAAGAAAATTGCGCCATTCTCGAGACATTTGCGACAAAAACTAAACTTGCCTAAAGACTTCCAATTGAGTTTTCAACAATTTTAAGTAGTATTGTTGCATTCAAAAAAAAAACTAGTACAATTTCTTAATACGTCACTATGTTTAGTAGTTAGCATCATTTTTTCTGAAGATATTTGTGACGTATGATATTTTACAACCTTTTTTAAATTATTGTTGTATAAAAGCAGTTAATTAACACTTTCTGCACGTTACGGCATTAATAACTGTAAATTTAAATGTATCAGAAGTCGATATCTTTATCTTAGAGAGAGGAACACCACCGCTGGCATTGGTCTGCAAGTTGGGTATCGAATGCTTTTGGCCTATGCCACGATTAGAGTTAGCTTCGATTTTCCTCCGCTCTGTGGTTTGTAAACCACGGTCTTGGTTCACCCTTTAGTCCGCACTTCATTTTTAACTGTGCTTAAAGCCATTTTTTAAGTTCTGAGTAAACCTTGATTTGAATAAAAGTTACCTTGTTATTGTTGTTGATCCAATTTGATCCACAGATAAAGATTTTAACTCTCCAATTTCGGAACTAAGGTTCAACTGTCAGGATTCATCTTTTAAAAGTGGTTTAAGAAAAAAAGTTCAAAGTTTTTGATGGGCTTCAAATTACTCGGGCAATTTCCAAGAATTGATTTTGTGTACAATAGTCCAGCCATTTAGGCGAAAAAAGGAAAGCTTTGGAGGAGTTTTGAAAAATTTTCATTTTTATAGATGTTGGGGTGTTCGATCCAAATTTTCATTTTGCCACCTCGTACCTTTGCCACTAACGCTACCATTTTGGCGGCCAAAAACCGTTTTTCGCAAATATCTCCTTTCCTACAAATTTTACGACAAATCAGCAGATAAATTACTATATTTTATGTCTCATATATTTTTTTGTAGGATGAATAGTTTCGACCTACGAGCACCGCAAAGCCTACCGCGACATTTGCAATACCAAACATATTCATTTCTACATCACTGCATAAGGTCGAGAAAGTGTGCGCATTCACATGTTCCTTGAAATCCCTTTTTGCATTTGCAATAATTTATTTTTTTTTGTTAAGATTTGTGGAGCTAGGGGTTCAAGAGTAGTGAGAGGAAAAAGCTTATCCTTGCTTTTTTTTACATCCCCATCGCTTTACATTTTGTTCAATCCCATACAACAGCTGCACCTGGTAAAATGCATTTCATGCTGAAAATTGCTATCGGCATAAAGTTGTAAGCGCAGAGAAATCATACATATATCTTATCAGTAAGATAATGTCTGATTTTATGAGAACGAGGTTCAGTACCAATAAAAATAAAATCCGTAATAATTGTCCACTGGGGCGTAAACGTACTTTTCTTATTTTATTGAGTTTTCAACATTTTTTCCTAAATTTTTCTATACTTTTTCTAAAAGTTATTTAAGTATGGGACATGTGCGATTAAATGGATCAAAATAGGAATGCCTACGAGGCGAAAAAAGTCTCATTCTTGCATTACAAGACCGAGACGGGACTGCCATTTAAGCATCCGAGACGAGCCTGTTTATTTGGACTGAAATTTACCGAGAGTCTCTAAATTGTTGTCTCTAAATTGAAAAATCAAATTAGTACAAAAGTTTTTATAGATAGACTTGACGTAGCCCTACAGGAAATAGTCTAACGGCGTCAAATCGCACGACCAATGTGGCCAAGCGACTGGACCATTTCGTGAGATAACACGTTCTCCAAACTTGGTTTCCAATAAATTGATTGTGACATTCGCTCTCTGGCTTGTGGCACCGTCCTGTTGGAACCACATGTCCTCCAAGTCCATATCATACAATTGGGGCCAAAAATATTAGGTTATCATTGAACGGTAGCGATCCCCATTCACAGTAACGTGACGGTCTTGATCATGTGGAAGAACCACATGTCCTCCAAGTCCATAACAAACTTTTTTTTGGGATACAATGATGACTCATGGAGTACGTGTGGATTGCTGCCTGACCAATACCGCATATTTTGTTTATTGACGAAGCCATTCAGCCAGAAATGAGCCTCATCGCTGAAGACGATTTTTCGATGAAAATCCGAATCATTTTCAAGTTGTTGCTCAGCCCAATTCACGAACATACGACGCTTCTGGTGGTCAAGCGGCTTCAGTTCTTGCGTCAATTTAATCTTGTAAGGATGTAGGCCAAGATCTTTTCGCAAAATTTGCCACAACGACGTCACAGAGATGCCCAACGCTTGAGAACGACGTGTGAGAGACACATTTGGGCTTTCTGTAACTGAAGCCTCAGCGGCAGCAATATTCTCGACACTACGGGCACTTCTATGTCTCACTGGTACGGGAATATTTTGTACTGTGCCTGTAGATTCAAATTTTTCCACTAGACGCTCAATTGTTGATCTGCTAGGACGATTATGACGTCCATAAATTGGACGTAGTGCTCTTAACGTTGAGGCAACTGACTCCGAATTTCGGTAGTAAATTTAAATAATTTCGACTCGTTGTTGGCTCGTATATCTTTCCACCATAAAATGGCCAAACCTTACTGAAGAGAAATGTTAAAAGAGCGGCAAATAATACAGCGTCGTTTGCTGTCCCTGTTGCTCTACTTTTGTAGCGTCCCTGTAGAAAAACCCTTTATATGTATTTCCTTCTGCACATAATCATCATCATATATATTATTTCTATTGTCAAACTCCTTTTTTCTCATTTATAAAATATAGTAATATAAAATAGTCATTTTTAAAATAGTTAAATCCACTAAAATAGGAATCACTGAATAGGATTTTAAACATACTCATGACATTGCACAAAAACTTTATGTTATACCACACTATTTTCTATAAATTTCAGAAATTTAAAATAATTCAATAAATGAAAAATTTGACATAAAGAATACCTCACTTTTAACCCATTGAATGAGTGAAAGAGAAAAATATGCGTTACATCTGTAATTTAAAATTCTCTTTTTGTTTCGCTGCACCTTGAGTGAGTGGGGGAGAAACATTCTTTAGTTACATCATGCATGAATGAAAGAAACATATTTATGACTTTTGTAATGTTTAATCCTCTCTTTTCGCTTGCACATTGAGTGAGTGGTGGAGAAACACTTTTTTTACCTAATTTTGTTTTTTTAATCTTTTTTCTAAAAAGTCGATTGCATTTATTAGGTATCACTAGATTCCATGAATGAAAGAAACATATTTGTTAATTCTTTAATTTAAAATCTTAGAAGAAGAAATATAGGAACGGTCATATATCGAGGAAAAAGTGAGGCTGTTTTCAAAATAAAGTGACTTACACAAATGCATTCACACAGGGTCGGAATGCAGTGATAGCTAAATGCTGGGGCTCCCAAAAGAATTTTTAGCTATGTTTTTGAGAGATGTAGTATTTTTGAGATTTAAGTTTAATAGTAAAAATGCTTATAAAACTAAATAAAAAAGTGAAAACAACATAAACCTATGTATCAGGGTATTAAAGAAAATGATAAACAAAAAATTCTAAAAGATTTCATTCTTACATCAAATATTGTTTACAAAGAGTTTTGTAAAACTAATATGTTCATATCAATAATAAAAATAATTTATTTATTTTGTTCAAACATTCTATTTGAAAATTTAAAGTCTTATTGAATGTGCGAAATTTTCGCACGGGTCTTTTGGTCAAACTATATTGGGGACAAACTATATATTTTGCTGTATCGATAGCAGGTATTTCGTTCCAAAAGTCAGCTTTCAGGTTGCCCTGAAATCGTATTTTACGGAGCAAAAAATAAAAAACAAAATATTTCGGATTCTAAAGAGGTTTTTTAACCAATCGACATCGTAGCCATCCTTCAATGGAATTTGACACTTATTGGCTTCAGAGATGGGAGACAAACTACATTGACTTATCGAGAATATTTCGTTCCAATAGTCAACAAGTCGCCCGTAAACCGTATTTTTCATAGACGAGACTGCTACAAAACCGAGAAGAGTCAGAGACGAGACCGGAACGAGATTTGCAAATTTAAATTTTCTCGCGAAAAGGTCACAGAGAAAAAAACAACGTAAAATCAAAGCAAAAAACTTTGATTCTAAGATTTTTCGGAACGATTTGGCGCCAACGCCGAAAATTCTTAAATCAAAGTTGAGCGACTTTATTTAAAATGTCGATATCAATTTAAAAATGATAATGTTTCACTTTAAAATAACGTAGGACGGATTGTAAATGTACAAAAGTTGATTTCAATGTATAAATAAATACGTTTTACTTTGAAACTAGGCTGAATCTCTTAAAATTACGTCGCATATTCAAATGAACATTGTTTCAACTTAAAAATGAAAATGCTCCACTTCATTTAAAATATTTTAGATCAAATACGAGCGTATTTAATTTTAGATCGCCTTTTTTCCCTCAGTGGTGAGGCTGAGACCGAGACGAGACTAAATTATACGAGACGATACTGAAAATTTTCGATTTTAACGAGACCGAGACGAGACTTAGAAAAGTCTCACCAAGTCTCGGCTCGTGGCCAGTCCTATATGTATAACATCAAGTAACCTGGTTTACAAAAGTTGGAAAATATCATGGAATTACAATAATTGTTTGCACTTGAAATTAAGCAATAAATTTGTTCCACAAAAGTTTCTACGTTTTCTAAGTTTTAAAGTTAAGGTGCATCTAATATTGCTTAGTTAAAATTGGGAATTGAATTGTTCTTTGAACCCGCTGGACCCTACAAAAGGTTGAATCACTCTTATCTTTTTTATATGAACAGCATGTACCCTTTTAAACCCTGAATTAATAGATTGCGTGTTATTATTATAGTTATCGGTTTTATTTTTTCTTTTTCTGATTAGTATTTTTATAAAATCAATTCACACGTCTGTCGTAAAGTTATGTAGCCGTCAATTGTATACTAATTATAAGATTATTACAATTTTCTCTGTTTATCTTTCTTTAAAATTGCTCAATTGTAATTATATTATTGTATTTTTTCTTCAAAACGTTTTAATTATTGATAAATTGACTTTAATAGCTAATTATGTATTTATTTATTCTCTCTAAAAAAAGATCAAACTTTCAACCAACTTAATGCAAAAAAATTTAAACAAAAACAATCTACAATTACATTATATTAAGTAATTATCTATAATTTAATTTTTTTTCTTTTACTTTCAGGTAAGATTCTTTTTATAAGAAGATGAGAGCTTTATTTCAAAGATAAGTATGATTGGATAGTAATTTTGTCGGTTTATGTTTAAAGTCAAGATGTTATGTTCTTCTTTAAAATTGTATAATCAATTTTAGTGATTTATATGCTTTTTCGATAGTAAACAAACAAAAATAAATTCGACATTTTTTTACATAGATATTTAGGCAAGAAAACTAAATTCAGTAAATAATATGAAAAATTTGATTCAATATTTCACATTTCTGGCCGGATTTATTTATAATTTCATGGTATGGCTAAGAAACATAAATGTTAAGGACTATAATTAAAATAAATTGGTAGAAACCTACATTATCTATACAAAGAAATGCCAATATATTTGAAGGGAAGTAATTTTTTTTTTCAAAAACTATTTACATACTAAAATAACATGATATAAATTTAAAAATGAACTAAAAATACATTTTTAGTTTCCTTTCAAGTGCCTATACTTTTGTGTTTGAAAATCATCTCTCGAGTCTAAACGGGAACTTCATTTTTGTTTGCAATGACCTTGTGACTAGTTGATTTTCTCGGTTCTTACAAGAAAGATTAAAACGACACAAAAAGGGGTTGGACTCAATTGATGGATATCAGGCTCCCAATCCATGAAGGGCTTTCTATCTTCTACAATCCGTAGCACGCTGCTTAAAGTTATCCAAACCAAGTGATCTGATATCCGCGATGGCTAGGCCTTTAAACCGGAGCAGAACGGAGGGCTTGTCAAGTTATGAATATACAAAAATTGAACTCTATACTTTGATCAGACTTGACATAACGATGATAGGGAAGACGAAAGTATGAGTCTCGTATTTCTGTCCGCCCACTGACAAATATTTATTTGATTGTTAATGAACTCAATAACGGTAGGTATACCTGCCCTGCCATACAAATATTTTTAGCCGTTTAGGATTATCTGATTTTTCTCAAAACCAGTTCCAGGTTTGTATGGTAAAAATGCAGTTATTTACCATAGATAAACAAGGTGATTTCCATGAGATGCCACTTAAAGCTAGAGTGTTATGCGAAATTAATGTTTCTTGGGAGAAATATTTTTATTCAAAACCAAATTTAAAAAAATATTTAATATTTTATTTTAGAAAAAAAAAGAACAAATTTTCTAGAACTCGAAAATAATGGCACGAAACAATTTTAAATCAAACATTTCTCGTAAGCAACTTTTGAGAGGAGAACTTACTCCAACTCCAAAACATTTTCATCAATCTTGTTAGCTCCCTGCCTACCATGTCTTACTGTCTTTCGTGCGGATGGCCAAATAAGTGATATCGCTCCAAATAGTCGTGGTGTTCTTTTTGCCGTCAGCAATCATCTAAACGCATCTCTAGTTAAAGTCTCTATATCACCACTATATGAATTCGTATGTATCAAACTGTCTATATCTAAACGGTGTTTTTATTTCCTTTGTTGTTATGTTCGTCATTCACAGCCTAACTCTGTCTATCAACAATTTGTTGACTCAATTTGTTCGTTAATTGAGGATGCAAATTCAAATGATGACTTTATCATTCTCGGGTACTTTAACTTACCTGACCTGCAATGGATACCATCTGAAGATGAATCATGTTTTGTCCCCGCCAATCCTTCTTCTGAAAAAGAATTTCTTTTCACAGATAGACTACTGGAGTCAGGACTTTTCCAAATCAGTGGTATGTATCTGTAATAATTTAGGGAGACAACTCGACCTCGCCTTCTCCTCTAACCCATTTAACTCTGTGGTCTCTAAAAGCTTCCATCTCCTCACAACTATTGATCACTATCACCCCACATTATCTATTATCCTCTGTCTTGATGACTGCAATCATCGCAATCGCAAAGCCGATTTTAATCAACTAAACAACCTTCTTAACAACATTAACTTTAACCTTTTTATTAACCCAACTGTTCCCATCCACATAGCTCTTTCCTTTTTTTACACCTCAATCTTCGCATGTTTTAACCATTGTGTTCCTTAAACGGTTCAAAAAACATGTGTTTCATCACCTCCTTGATATACGAAAGAGTTACCTAATATCCGAAATAAAAGAAATAAATTATGGAAAACATACCTTAAATTCCAGCCACCATTAAACTATTTTTACTATCAACAAGCCTCCTCTGACTTTTCGGCCTTGTGCCAATAAAATGCAAACTTGTCTCATCTCTGATCCAAAACGATTCTACCAGTTCATATATGTGAAAAGAAAATCCGATGGCCTACCCTCAACTTTCAATTTCCTCGACATGTCTTCCTCTGAATCCAATGTAAAAGTCAATCTCTTTGCAACCTTTTTCAGTCAATCCTATACCAATGCTCCAAATGTACCTGACCTTGAATACCAGAAGTTCCCGAATAATTGCCCACACACGTCTCTCGTTTCGTTGACCATTAATTCCTGTACAGTTTCTGATAAGTTAGGATCATTGAAAGATGATCATTCACCTGGCCCCGATGGCATTCCCTCAATTTTTCTTAAAAAATGCGCTATTTCTCTTTGTGAACCCCTCACTAATCTCTTTCAACTCTCTCTGTCACAAGCTGTTTTTTCCCATTTTCAAAAAGGGTTGTAAGAACCAAGTTTCAAACTACCTATAGCTAAACTCTCCGTTATCCCCAAGCTCTTCGAAAGCATAGTATACGATTCTCTTTATTTCCATTGCAAATCAATTGTCCCTCCACTACAACATGGTTTCTTAAAGGGTAGATCCACCACGACTAATCTTACCCAGTTTGTCTCCATGACACTCTCGGCACTGGAAAAAGGTCACGAAGTCGATGTAATAACTACTGATTTCAGCAAAGCATTCGATAAGATCAATCACCAAATTATCTATCTTAAACTTAAAGCCTATGGTTTTTCAACATTGTTTATTTAATGGATAAAATCATACCTTGAGAACCGGGTATACAGGGTTGTTTTCCGAAGCGCGGTGTCTGAGCCAATATTCGCCTCTTCTGGTGTCCCACAAGGCAGCCATCTGGGCCCACTCCTATTTGTCCTTGCGATCAATGACGTAGATAAAGTCATTTCCTTCTCGGATCTCTCAATTTATGCAGACGATATTAAAATTATAAAAGTCATCTCTTCTCCTCATGATTCGTCCCTCCTTCAATTCGACCTAAATACTTTTCTTACTTGGTGTAATAAAAATTTCCTCGAACTCAATGTACATAAATGTCAATCTATAACCTTCTCCCGTAAACGCTTACCTTTAAATCCTCGAACCTATCACTTTTCCAATGAACCTGTCCCTAAAGTTTCCTCTATTATTGATCTTAGAATAATCTGTGATAAAGAGCTTAATTTCCGCTCTCACATTGATCAGGTTATTTCGAAAGCAAATTCTTCCCTTGGGTTCATTAAACGGTGGTCTAAGGAGTTTTCCAATCCCTATGTTACCAAATCCTTATACACCACATATGTAAGACCTATCCTAGAATATGCTTGTCAGGTCTGGTCTCCCTTCCAAATCACTCAATCTTTAAGAATTGAAGCAATGCAGCGAAGATTTCTCCGATTCGCTCTGCGTAATATGCCTTGGTCCGGCCCCTTTTGTTTGCCCCCTTATGAAGACCGTTTGCTGCTAATCAGTTTGCATACCCTTTCTTAACGTCGTCGAGTCGCAGACATAATATTCGTCCACCAACTTATCACTGGCATAATTGACTGTCCAGCGCTGCTTGCAGTAGTAAACATTGATACAAATCCCCGTAATTTAAGACTTGTCCCTTTCTTTCGCCTCCCCGTTCACCGTACCAACTATGGCCACTTCAACCCTATGTGTAGAATGCTTCGTTCAGCTAACACTGTCCAAGATGTATTTGAGTTCTCAATTAGTACCCCGTCCCTCAGAAGAATTCCGTACACTCCTTCCCTCTAATCCTTAGCTATTTTTTTTTTTTTTTTATTTTCTATATTTTTCTTTAATTTTTATTGTATTATATTTTATATATTGTATAGGTTTATTGTATTTAATTTTGTATTAGTATATAAGTCTACGCTTGCAATAAGCTGCAACTGCAATCAGGTTTAAAAAAAAATATCACTAAACAGAAATAGGATGTTGACGTTTTTTAAGGAAATAGCTTTTTTTATTTATCTCGTGTACAGATACACCAATTTTATTTCATTTTTGCCAACAGATGTCTTTTATAAGGACACATAACACTTTGTGTTTCATAATTTAACAAAAACAAACAAACAAATCAGAAAAAAAAATAACTTTGTATATCATAACCTATAATTAATAAACCATTACCTTAAATGTTCAACCTTCTACACCATTTTAAAACTTTAAATATATAAGAACAAGAAAGTGTCTCGTCATACATTTGTTTTCATTTATTATAGGAAAACACTTTCAGGTTAGTCACATTACACTTTAAATTCAAAAGTGATAAACTAAAGCAATTATTCAAGGTAAAAATCCTTCAAAAATGTAAACACGTAGATACTGTAACCGGAAACAATAAAACTATTCAAATTAATGCTTAATTAAAATTATCAAAATCCTTGGGCAAATAAGTCCTTCAACCACACATTTTATTATATTGTCACCGACGTTGTCTTTTTGCCAACAAAATAATTAGCACAATTAAATAAGGCGTTGGTAGAAGATAATAGTATGAAAGTTAAAAA
This sequence comes from Melangyna quadrimaculata, assembly GCA_949320155.1. NCBI lineage: Eukaryota > Metazoa > Arthropoda > Insecta > Diptera > Syrphidae > Melangyna > Melangyna quadrimaculata. The sequence continues at coordinate 14,672,242 of OX439484.1, read as the reverse complement.
AGTTTCTAGTTTTAACTTTACCTACCCCAACTTAATAAACAAACCATATAAATGAACAACGATTACTTTGTATCTTAGAATAAAAACTTACAATTTATAGCTGTACTGTAAGAAAAAAACTCATAAAATCAAAAGAACACATTAAACAAAGGCAACAATTATTCTTATTGTCACGTCCATGTATTTTGCGTTAAGGTTGTTATATGGCAAAGTCAGTCATAGTCATCGCATAACTTCAATTGTTAGGTGGATGGGAAACATTCCATATCATATTTGTTGAAGTTAGCGACTCAAGTCGCTAACAAAAACCTCAAGGTGGTCATTGAACTACAATGAGTCGTCATGATGATACATAATATAATTTTTTTTTACTGCTTATATAACGCAAGTACAAAACGTTAAAAAATGAACTTCACTAGTTTTGCCCATAGTTCAGTTTAAAAAATTCAAATAATTGTTTATTTACATAACCTAAAAGCAAAACTACAAAGATCTAACCTTTATTTAACAAAATCTCTCTTGGCTATTAGGGCCCTACGAAATAAAAATGTACTAATAAAAATTAAAATTTTTGTTTATCAAAAACGTCAACAACAAATTTTAAAATTGTCACAAAACAACTACACAAACATACCGAACCTATGCTTTATGCCAGAAGGCTCAAAATATATAATTGTGTCTATAGAAGCTGCAAGTTCTTTTCGAAGTAAACACACTGACATCTTCTCCTCCAAAGTTTAAATGGTATATAGTTGGTATACTACCTATTATAATTTCTTTACCAATTGTTAAATGAATTAAATGGCCATTAGTGTTAATGACCACAATTTATATGGTATTTTTTCTAAATTACCCTCCCTTAACTCTTATTGTGTACAAGTATTATCTTCATTTATACACATACTCATACTATGTACTAAGTACTTGTACATATAATGTTCACTTCTCATGTCAGACATGTTGTTTAAAGTGTATATTTTATGATAAATGCATTTATTTTAACAACAACGATAAAAAATGATGTGCAGTTTTATCGAAAATTATTTAATAAGATAGTGGATCAAGCGCAAATATAGCTGTATGGCACGCAACGGGAATCACTTTCAGGTGCACCATGCGAGAAAGGTGGTTTTATAGCAGCAAAGATTGAGAGTATAGATTATACTTTGTTATAATGCTTTCAATTATCTTTATCAGTTGTTTTTTTTTTTTTTCATTATTTAGAGCTGCTTCAAAAACACGGTATTTTAGTATAAGTTGAAGTGATACATTGAATAAGATAGGGTAAATAACTTAATAATTGGTAGGTGTAGTTTCGTCTGGAGACTGGAGTTCCTTTATGATGTAATTGATGTTAAGGTTGACATAATAGGTTTAGATAAGCTTCGTATATTCTTTTCCGGAAAGTTTATAAAAAAGAAAAAAACAGTTAATTAAAATTAAGCTTGAGTTTTTAAGTATGTATCTACCTACACATACCTACGTATTCATATACTTATATTTTGTAAGGTAAAGCTGACATATAAAGAAATTGAGAAATAATACGTTAAATGTTACCACCGCAAAATGGGTACTTGTTTGAACTTTGCAAATCAATACTACATAAGTTTCAAAAAAAAAAAAGTAAATCCAAAAGATAGCGGTGAAGTCAATCTTCTAACAAAATCTATGTAAATTTATGTTAAGTGGCACTGGGATAGAGTTTAACAAATTACTTATTTATTTTTTAAATAATTTATATTATTATTTATAACGCATACTATGTTGGTTGAACAACAAATAATTCATTCACCATATAGGAACAAACAAACCACAATGTTAGGTCGTAAACATCCCATTTTCTCTCTATTAACGATAAACCAGAGAAAGGTACACTGGGGCGTATACGCACTTTTTTTCTTATTTTATTGATTGTTTAACAAAATGTAATACAATTTTGTTTGTGGACGCTAAGTTAGTTTAGCTCATGTTAACTTATTAATTTACCGAAAAGTAATTTACTATGTATGAGTGTTTTTTATAAAACAAATTCTTTATACTACTGCAATACATCAGCCAAGTAGAAGACTTAGGTTTATTTAATTGGACTTGTGGAACTGTTGATTCAATATAACTTTTAACGGCCTTTAGTCCATACAAATTGGCGTTTCGTCCCGGCGTAATTTACTATGGTCAATTCTTATTTCATCCTTATACGTAAAAATGAAATGCTGGTTAATTGAAGGTTTATTCACTTGAGAACGTCCGTACCTACTGATTCGGCTATTTTTTTTTTTTTGTTTTTCGTAAGAATAGCTCCTTAAAAGTTTTTTACGTTAACAAGAATAAGAAAAGTTTTCCTGATAATTGAAAAATTCGTTAAAAACTGAAAGTGCAGTTTTTGATTTTTTTTATGAACTAGTACAATGTGCTCGATTGAAATATTGCGTAGTTCTTTGTTGTTGGAAGGAAAATTTGGAGAAATTGCATACTTTAATTGCAAATGCACTTGCTTCTCCAGAAATTGCATTTAACGTTGTTGGAGAACGATCGCATCGCTCATTCAGTAAAAACTAATTTATATTTGAAGGAAAAAAACCGAACAGGATGATGCCGTATATGCTTGAAACCAGGCTTACTTGCTGATTCCGTAGTTGTTTTTCTGTACAAAATTATTTCATGATCTAAATTTCAGTTGAATTGTATGCTTTGGAATCCTACTATCATTCCAAATCAAGATTTAAAATTTTAGTATTTTCATAATAACAATGTCTATTTATATATGTTTGTAGCAAAACCTACGAAAACTTTATTCATTTTAATATTTTATAGGTTTTTTTAAATTAGTCTGTAAAAACTACATATGCGCTTTGCATTTTATAATACTTTTTATGACTCGGGCTGCCTCCCTCACAAAAGTAACATGATTGCCAGGTGAAAAATGTTCAAAAAAAACAAATATTTTTTTTTTAATTTATTGGTCTAGTTTTTCCAAAAAAAAAATCATTTGTTGCTGGACCTCCCTATTACAAAATCCTTAATCCACCACCACTGACTAAACTGTACACTATTTAGTACAAAAATAAGTATTTAGCTACGTCTTTTTCTTATAAAAATAAATGATTTGCTAAGACGCTAAGAACAATCCGAGTGTAACTTTAAACTAAAATTATTTGCCTTACCTTTTTAAGAAAAGCTTATCTTATCTCTCCGACAAGTTCTACACGAAATAATCTAGAAGTTCAACAGTATCAATGAGTAGATTTTTCAGTTGAGTCAAAATATACAAAATTTGTGTAAGGGGTAAGTGATTTATTACCAGACTAGATCCATTTGACACTTTATTCAGACATTTTGAAATCGTTAAAGATAGGGAATAAATATGGCATCAAAACCAAGACAAAAAATATTCCTATATACTGTTTTGAAATTCGTTGTGTTAAAATTCAAAAATTTAAGTATCGTTTCGATATCGGTCACGTCAGTCTCGTCAGGTTCTTCTGTTTTTTTTTTGTGAAGGAATTAAAAATTGAAATTGAATCAGGAATACAAAATTTAGGAGTTAAAATCTTTTCTGGCTGACAACACATTCACCTTCTCAGACTCTCGTTAAATATCAGTCAAACAAAATACGGTCACGTTTTGGATGCTTTTAAGATATATCATTATCATTACATAGCGAGCCCCCAGCTGTTAAAAGCCCGTACAAAACTAGTTTTGTTCTCGAATACGACTAATACGATTATGATTAAAACAAATCCTTTTGTAAATATTAGTAGGATATATGTAGGTACTATTCAACACCAAAAACTTTATATTAATCTCATATTAAAATTACCTTCCATCACAGAACAGTTTTTGATCTTCGAAATTCTAATTATCAGTTGAACCCATTTGTACAAGTTTTCTTATTTTTATGTGCGATATACGAAGTATAGAGCAAGTTTTGGATTCGTATAAAAAATTCGAACTCGAAATAATAATTTTCCATAACATTACGATGAATGTCTGTCTACCTTGACCTGCAGCCTAAACCTAAACCACTGAAGCGATATTCTTCAAACTTTGGATTTAAGGTTATTTGGGGATTTTTAGCTCAAAAAATAACGGTACCTGCCATACAACCAATATACAAAAATTGATTTATTTCAAAAACGGCTCCAACGATTTAGAAAAAAAAAATTACTAGGTATTACTATTATTATGACTATAATTAATTTTTATACGAGATGTTCTTTACAATTTTACATATACAATTTTTCGAAAAAATAATATTTGGATTTTTAAAAAATATTGGAGTTTTTTTTTTTGAAAATTCAATATCTTGAAAACGTGCTAGTTAGTATTTTTTCTAGTTTTGTGCAAAATTGTATTTTATTAAATACTAAAAGTTGGCATAACAAATTTTATTTTTTAAAATGTTCAAGAATTTTTATATAAATAAATAAATAAATCGGGTGGCACACCGGCTCATGAAGAACCAGGGCCTAGTGACTAACAACTCGCAACCATTCCTGTGTGCGCCTGTCGACAGGAATGAAGGGACCTACAATTTTATGCTGAATCCGAACGGCTAGACGAGAAGCACTTATTCGTGACAAGTGATACTCTTGGAGGATTTGTCAATTCCTCGCAAGAGGCAGTAGCCCGGAAAAAAGCTTTTTAGTTTTTAGGTGGACTAGGCTGGGAAGCGAACCCAGACCTACAGCGTGACAATCGAAAGCACTAACGATTACGCTACGTGCTACTAATAGAATCTTTATATAGTATACAAAATTAATTTTTAAGAAAACCGCCCTAACGATTTTTGAATTTTTTTTTTCATAAATTTATGTTTATCAAACAAGTCAGATGGCATACTTTTTTTTAGCTCTATCTGTTTTAGCTATTAAAATAACAAACTTATAGTAATTTATAATAATTTTTAGTTATAATTGTTGTTTTAAATTGACTTAAAGTTTTTTTTTATGATATCATAACTTTTTGAAACCAATACATATACACATTGTCAATTTCAAGCTACGTTAAAGTTCTTATAGCTACAAGAGCAAGTTTTGTAAGATCCAGTCGTGCCCATTTTTTTTTGCATATCAAAGTTTTCCAAAACGAAAAAAGGTTTGGGATAGAAACAAAATTTCGACATAATTTTTGAGAATTCTTTATTTCAAAACTTGGTTCATGTGTTTGTTTTTAGTACAATAAGTTTCAAAAAGCCACAGCCTTCTCACACAAATACATTATGTATCTCCCTTGTCAACAATCTTAAAAAACCTATATCATTTGAGCTGATTCTAGCTTCCACCTTTTCGCTACCTATTCCTTTTTTTTATATAACTCCAAGTCCGAACACATTAGTTCTCCTTTGAAATTACAAATATTCATCTAAATTAAGATTCAGATAAAAACACTACAAGAACAGAGCAAATAACTTCCTTTACCAAGCCTTGAATAAAAACTGTTTTTTTGTTTTTTTTATTTATCAAAAAAAAGTCCCCGGGGATTTGTATGTGTAAAATCTCTCTGAAATAAATAAATAAAACAAATTCCAACCTTCTTTATTTTAAAACAAAGTTATTCGAACCATTTTGTATATTTTATCATTGATTTAAACGCTCTTCAACAAAAAAAATATCTCATACAAGCTCTAACTCCTTACAGGAATCCTCTGGTGGCTATATAGCCTCCAGCTCTAAAACATGATGATACTATATAATGCAGGAGGACAAACGTATAAATAATTTATGTGGACTATCGAGTAATTGCAATCAAAACAAACCTCAGGCTCATTCCTAATTCTTGATCTTCGTCTATGTAGGTGCAGCAGCGTTCTGCTCCATTTCCACAATCCACAGTATATAATGCCTGTCAGCAATAAAAATTAATTTGTAATTAAAATCGCGTGCTGCCTTTCGATGTGATGTGTGCGCCAAAGGATGGGATGCACCCACGGACGTGGATATCTCTCCCTCTTCACACATTTTTTTGTAAGGAGAATAGTATCATACCTAAAAGTTAAGCTTAAATCTTAGAACTTAGGAGAACTTCATGAGAAGATAAGGAAGTACCTACCTTTGTATATATGTACATAGGTACTGAATGAATTGTACTTGTGTCTAAAATTGAGTCAATATTGTAGCTACAAGTTATTGCCTTACGTAACAAAAGTCAATGAGACTTCCTCAATTTGCAGTTAGGTATTGGAAATAGACAAAATTCTATCCAATTCTCTGGAGTCTGGAAGGGAACATACAAAGTATTCTATTGCCAGGAAAAATCTCATGTGGAATCAAACTGTGTGACTAAATAAGGCGCTCTGATCTTCAATTACTAAAAATCGAGATGTGAAGATTGGGTCATCGATAGAACTGTTATTTTAGTAGTAGGATTTTGTTGACGTATTGGTAGATACTTCATATTTATTATTTTATTTACTTATTTATTGCTTGATTCACGAATTCTTAAAAATTAACAATTAATTTTTTAATCTACGCTTAAGTCTAAAATATGACGAATCTTGAAAAAATACCATTTGCACTCGCTAAATTTTGGAATTGTCTAAATATAATTGACTAAATATCAACTTTGACATGGTGTTTGATACTGAAAATAGGTTCAACAAAATAACAGTTTTTTTTTTTTTTTGATATAGTCCACATCCTGTTGTTTTTAAAGTTGGTCGCAAGTGAAAACCTTGCTTTTTCATTGCTTGAAATATTCAAAATGTCTACGGGTGATTGTGAAAATTATGTTTAAAATAAGAAGGAAATCATTTAAATAATAATAATAACTAATAATTTTAACTATATGCTTGTAGGACCTCAGGTCTTTTAAATGCAATGCATGGCACTAGTTAGAAGGAATAGAACGAAATGAAAGATTTTTGTTGCACATTTGATTGATAATTAGATGTTAATTATCTCATGAAATTCCACATCCAGTTGAAACTGAGCACTAAGGATTATAGAAAAGAATGCTACATAGACTGGGGCTCAAACCCACACGTCCAGGTTAGCAATCAATTACTAAATCCATTGTACCATTGTGCCACCCGCATCATTTCTCTTTCATTGATTCTCTTCTGAAAGTGCATCAAGTGATGAAGAATTTTTTGAAGTAATGACACAGGCATAAATTTACATGAATACAGTGACAATAATAAATCAATTTTAGATGGTGTTCCATTCACACTATTCACACAAAATATTTAAATATGATTTTACTAATGGAAATCACAATTCCAATGGCTGTTATTGGTTCTTCAGCTGTTTTCCTAAAAAACATAGATAATTATAGCTATACAATAATGGCTGAAATTTCCGAAAGATAGTAGACGACAGTTATACAATCAGAAGGCCATTCTGAATAGTCGACAGTTTCGCGTCACCACGTTGACACGTAAATGATGTATTGCTTCATTTATCACGACAACATCAGAAGACGCTAAGCGTCTATATTCGCGCTGTTGTACGACGTTGACATGTAAGACTATGGTTCAGAAATTATGCCTTAACCCCAAAATATAGTTTATTGTTTACTTTTCATGGTACAAAATGTAAAATTTGATTTCATCAGAAAAATGAGACCTAAGAAGTTTTGTTCCATGAAACGATAAACAATTTTTTGCTGAGCATAATTTTGTTCAGGTTACTGAGATTGGTTATCCCTCCGATATCTCCTTTTCCTGAACATGCCTATTGTTTATACTTCAAAATATAGTTTGTCACCTACCTGTCAAGCAACAGATTGTAAATGGGTACGTTCAGATGACTAAGAGGACTTGCAAGTCTGTGATTGGTCAGCTTTCAAAAACTAGCCTTCAAATTCAAATAAAGAGAAGAAATATTCACCTTAATTTCAAATCCAATAAGCTCTTGTCAATATTGTCACCTATGAAATTATAAACCAGTTCAACTTTTTATAAATTATTTGTGTGGTTACGTTGAAGTTAACTGAAAATAAAATTGTATGGTCATTGCGACGCAGTTTTGTATGAAGTCGAGGATTCTCAAGGAATCTTCAAGCGTGAATCAAATGATAGTAAGGTGCTTTTTTAACTTTAACTGCTTTTATTTGAGCTAAGTATGTAACTATAGTTTTAAGTTTAACATATATACATAGATACAATAAAGGGTATGTTCAGGAGACTTAAAAAAAATTCAGTCAAATACATCCATTGAACGCTAATCTGCCTCAAAATAACTAACTTTTTTTTCGACATGTCATTATGTAAAGGTTATAACTTTTCTTCAATACTTAACCTAAAGTTCGTTTAGAAAAAGAGAATTTTCGACGTGGATCCAAATAATCCTTCGAAATGTACGGAAAATTTCATTTTAAATTTAATTAACGCGACAGCACAAACAATTTATAAAAAGTTAAACTGATTATTTATTTCAAAAATGGCAATTTTGACAAGAACACACTTGATTTAAAATTACGGCAGATATTTCTTGACTTACTTTCCAGTCACTTTCCAATAAAATTTCCTTTCATTTGAAGTCAATTTTTTGAAAGCTGGCCAATCACAGACTAGAAAATTGCCTTACTTTCAAGTCCCCTTATTCATCTGAACGTACCCATAGACAAGTCAAACAAAAATTAGTTATCTTGAATCAAATAAGCTTTCAAGGAATGTAGTTGACTGCTTATGAAGTCCCTTATGCCTCCTGAACACATTCTTGATTTAAAATGAAATTGGATATTTTTGACTTACTTTCCAATAAAATTTCCCTTCATTTGAGGGCAGTTTTTGAAGTCTGGCCACCTGAACATACCCAATGACTTTAAAAAACATTAAAATCCAGGGTCTAGTCTGTTACCAATTTTTGTAATGTAAGTAAAATCTATAATAACCAAGTTTTCTTAGACTGAACAAACGTGCGCATTTATTTCTATTTAAACCCCAGAACGTGTACATGTCTCTATACCCTACCCAACTCATTTGTATCATTGGTAAACGGGTATCGCATATCGATACTCGACAGTGATCTACTGCGTGCCTGGCTTAACGAAATCTTTTTTAGAATTTTTAATTTAAATGAAATCTATTTTTAGATTGGAAATTAACATTATTTTGACTACGCCTTGGTTTGAAAATGAATATCATTGCTACTTCCGAGTGGGCGGTGAGCTCTCAAAGCAGTTAAATTTTCTTATATTGCTTTCCTTCAACTTAAAAACTCGAGACAGACAAACAATATCCGATAAAAGTACAACGATCCTCAATTTTACATTATTTGTATAGCTGAGCTTGAATTTTTAATGAACTACCAGGAGCACTGAATTATAATAAAAATAAACTATTCATTGTTTTGTTTCCGAACAAAAAACTCATTTACACATCATCATCCTATACCTTCGCTATCTACCGCTGTCCGTTTAACCCGGCAAAGCTGGACAATCAATTTGATGTAGCTCGTGATCGTGATGTTGTTTGTGTCTTGTGTCTGTCTATTCGTTTCCGTTTTAGGTTCGGTTCGGTCATAAACGTAATTTTGTTTGTAGGTGATGATGATGATGACGATAATGATGGCGACTTGCACGCAGTAATATGCGTCTGCGTGGCTTTGTTCTATTTTTAGGTAAGATTGCTAGAATTTTATTTAAAGAATACTAAAACGCATTCACGTAAACAAGATATTTAATCAATTTTCTAGAAACATAAAACAAAGAATTTATAAATGTTACCTTTTCTCTTCGTGACCTTTAATAAGTGGTATGTCTTTATGTATGTACTTTTTTCAAAATTTTAGAAAAAAATTACTCCACAAAAATTCTAGGTATAAGTTGGGGTTAATTTTGTGTATTCTTTTGCGATTGCAGACATTTTTTGACACAACAACGCAAATTTAACCATACACATACAGCACGAATGGAATATTTGTACTGTGTGGTGTAATATAAATCTGCTATGTAGCTTAGAAAAAAAACAAATCTTAAACAAAAGATGCAATTGTCTTTTCACTACAACATTGTTGAGTGCTACGAGTGTTAAAATTATCACTACTTTACTTATCTTCTTACTTTACTTTGTTTATCTATATAGAAGATAGACATTTTTAACAATATATATGTATATTGTATATATACAAGTTCATCATAGTTCAATGTGCACGCAATAGTTGACAAGCTTCATGTTGCAATTAATCAAACGCTTGTCAAGTCAATCGAGAAAGAAAAATCCTTGTTAAAATTATTATTCCTATGCTGACTGTTTGTAAACATCAAGGCATCAATCAACTCTACTCTAACCAAACCACACCACAATCCACAAACAGAAACAACAATACCAACACCAACACCGCTGCTATAACAAGAGTTGACTCTGTCTTATAATGATGTGACCGATGTCGCACGTCTGAAATTCCAACGATTGGAATGTTGTCCCAAGGAGAACAAGTTGTACTGCACAACAACTTTATAGTATCAAAATCTATACTACGTTCAAAATAAACAACCCATAGCCAGCAATCTGATTGTAAACTTTGGCTGGATGGTCCGATCAGCATAGGCTAGCTGGAATGCTAGTGGAGCTGGTATCTCTCTCGTGGGGAAGCAAGCAGGCATGTGTTCCGGCCATCAAGTGGTTCAGTGGTGCATACAATTGCCACCACTCCTACAAATGGTGACATTAGATGCTTGCAAAAGTATATCTTATTTAAGACTTTTTTTTTGTAGGAATGTACAGTACATACATATGTAAATATTTCGAATCAAGACCTGTTTTCTTTTTGGAGTATTGGTTTTAAATTTAAACAAAAAACAACAATAATATTCGTTCAAATGTCAAAAGAATATGCATAATAATATCGTGTGTTAAGTGCCAATATCAATTCAATTTTTATTTAGTATCCAGTAATACTAGATTTTATAAGTGTTAAATTAGCTTATTATTTATTTAATCCGTTAAAATACTAACGTAAAATAAATATAAAAAAAAAACTTTATAATACTCTTAGGGCCAGTTGAATAAGTTGCACTTAAGATGGTACTTTTTGGTTATTTCTGCAGCCTGAGTTAGTGACACTTAAGTGTCCAACACGGGGGACTTAAGTAGAACTTATTCAGGTAAATGTGCACCGCCAAAATTGGCATTTTGTATCCTATATTGCGTACTTAAGTGCCACAACTGCAACTGTGAAACTGGCCCTTAGGAACTGGCATCGACAGTTCATTTTTAAATTTTGATAAGGGTTTGAAAAATATCACTTCGCTTTTTAAAACTTTCATTCGAAAATTGACAAAACGGAAGTAGAAAACACTTGTTTTATATCCTCCTCAGAAATAAATATGGTTAACAATGATTAAAAAGTGCAAGCCGATAGATTTTTAAAGACAGGAAGACAGCAACTTTATGTTACTTAGAATGAGTTTATCTACAACAACGAAATGTTCAAAATTTCAAGGTAAACATATTTTTGTCGACAAACTTCTTTTTAAGAGTTCTGAATGCAACCACACAACTGAAACATCGAATTGCTAAATTTCGTTCTTCTATTTTAAACTGGTTTACAATTTTGCTAAAGGAACACGTTTCAAGTCGCTTAGAATTTATAAAATACGAAAAACGAATAAATATCTTAAATATTTTGAACCATTTAATTTCTTGAAAGCAAACAAAATAAATTTATCAAAAAAAAAATCCTCCACAGTCGTTTTTACAAATTTTGAACAAATGAAAAATAAAAACATTTAAATCACCAGTTTAAAATAATTATTATTAAATTACAAGTAAACATACATTTTAAAACAAACAAAAATATCAAAATAAAATAAAAAAAATTATTTGTTTGAAATATTAGGTGTCATTAATTATTTTTAAATATTCTGCATAAAAACTGACAGAAATCAACTTGAGCATTTTTTTTTTTAGAAAAAAAAAATGCACGAATGGATAAGTAAGGAAATGCTACTTTTTAATAATTTTTTTTATTTTCATAAATTGAATATTTTGGGTACAACCATTTTTTTTGGTTTTTGATTTTCTCGAAAGTAAGTTGAAGTAAGATGCAAATTTTAATTTTTTTATGGTAAAACTTCTAAGAAGTATAAACATTATTGTGAACCAAAATTAAAAAAAAAAAAATTTTGAAAATTTAAGAAGAAAATCAAAAGTTTTTTTTTAAAACTAAATATTTTTTAAACGACTTTGTCAATATTTTCAAAACTAGGTGTATTATTATTTTGTAGAACACTTGAAAAAAATCATCTTTATAAATTCAAAAATATCGGTACCTTCCATACAAATGTTGAAAAACGTTAAGAAAAAAATATTTTTCTCGAAAACGGCTTCAAGAATTTTGATATTTATTTTTGGATTTTTAAAAAAATATTGAAATTTTTTTTTGAAAATTCAGTATCTTGAAAACGGGCTAATATTTTTTTTTTTATTTTATGTAAAATTGTATTTTATTAAATACTAAATGTTGGTATACTAGATTTTATTTTTGAAAATGAGAGAAAAATTTTATATATAAAAAATTAATTGTTAAGAAAACCGCTCCAAAGATTTTTTATTTTTTTTTCATAAATTCATATTTATCAAACAAATCAGATGGCATACTTGATTTTGAGCTCTTAGTCCCATTAAAATAATACATTTTTAGTAATTTATAGTAATAATTAATTTAATATTTTTTTAATGCTATCATAATATTTTGGAACCTATGTCTATGTACTTGTACATCATCAATTTCTAGCTACGTTAAAGTTATTAGCTACGAGAGCAAGTTTGTACGATCCAGTCGTGCCCATTTTTTTTATGTATGTATAATAACGCGAATTTGAGGTTATAATTTATATGCAAATAAATATTAAATTTCAAAAAATTTCATTAACTCGTTTTTGAAAAATTTTCAAAAAAAAAAAGCAAAACAAAAAATTTAATTTTTTTTTAAATCAAAATGACATTTTATGGAAAATTCGAATATGCTATATTATTTATATTTTAAATAGCATAAGATAGCAATAAGAAAGCTGATTTTTGTATTCAAAAGCAGATTGTACTTATTTAATATCATACATAATTTTTTATCGGAATTTTCGAAGTCGTTTCGAATAAAATAAAATTTTTCTTATTGGTTTTTTAACATTTTAACGGAAGCTCCTGTTTTTGTTTGTTAATTCAGAAAAATTCTTTTTTTAAATATTTAAGAAGATAATAAAAAAAAATCCTTTTTACCAAATTTTAAGAAAATTTACCTAATTGTTTTTTGAAAATATGGATTTTCAAAAAAATATTTTTTTTTTAATATGGTTCACAATAATGTTAAAAAAACTTTGCAGAAGTGTCACCATAAAATAACAATCAAAAATATCAACAGAATTGTTTTTCGAGAAAATCAAAAACCAAAAATAATGGTTGCACTAGACCAAAATTTACCATTTTTGGAAAAAAAAAAGGTTTATCAAAAAGTAGTATTTTCTTGTTTAAATAAGATATTTGAATTTTTTTTTTTTAAATCGTTGGTGACGTTTTTGAAAAAAATATTTTTCTCCGTTCTGGCTTTGAAAATTTGTATTGCCGGTACCGTTGTTTGTGGTCGTAAGAAAATCAAAAAAACGGTTGGGCATATTACTCAAAAAGCTGAAAATAAATACCAAGATTCAAAAAAATCCATTCAGTCGTTTACGATGTAGGACAAATAGGCAGACGAAGGGATTTATTTTCTTTAATTACATTGAATCTTGCTAACTTAATAAAACCGAGTTATGTAGGTATGTATGTGTTTTTTTTTTCAATTATTTGGTTTACACCACTAAAGCAAACAAACAAGGAATTTATTAAATTTGGTTAAAAATCCAGTATTTAAGTAATAATAAAAGTGCGTATACGCCCTAGTGAACTCTACTTTTTTATCATCGTTTAAAGTCAAAATTCAATGCATTCGGCATATTTAAATCATCATTTTATGATATGGTCCACTAGAATCCATAATGGCCACCAAATGTGTAGAAACTGACTGCTTTAGGCAAATAATAAAATAACAAACAAACATTTTAATTTATGTACATATGTCGTATGAACTTTTTTTTATAATTGTTGTTCAGCAGGGCTCACAATCCAAAAATGCTATTAAAACGATTTCCGTTACCAAGTGTTAAACATACATTAGACATTTCCTAGAAACTCCTAAGGTTCAAAATACTTTATAGTGTAGTTTGATATCAATCACAGGTAATTAAGCTCAATACAAATTGGTTGAGCCCTTTTTTCCTCTCTTTACTCTATAATAAACCCTTATAGATTTTAATCATATAAAACATTCGTTAAAATTAGTTTGCGAACTATGCTTGATGCCTATGGATATAACCAGCGAATACGCATATAAGAAGATCTAGCTCGTAAAAAAGCGAGTTTCTGCAGGCCTTCAACAGACTTCCAAACCACATATGAATGTATATTGTATATGTGTTCTAGGTTTAGACCTAATTAGTTCGTTCATATTAACTATACAATTCTTACTTAAGTTACAAAAAAAATAAATAGAACAAGATTTATATCCACAAAAATTAAATAGCTCAAGTGTTAGTTACTAAATTCGCCATCATCAAACCCACGCCCCAAATTAAGTATTCAATTCCAACGTTCCATAGTGGTTGGCTAAGTCTGATTTGGCGTACAAAACAAAAAGTTTATAATGTTGACTTTGTGGAGTGCAAGCTCTTCATTCAGTCTTATAGTTATAGCCTATTAAACTGTAAAAAAATAGATAAACCTACCTTTTCAGGTTTTATATAATACTTTTTTTCTCAAGCCTCTTTTTTCTATCTGCAAACATCTATCTATAGTACGTTGCCGGTTTAAAGGTGTTCTAGGTCTGAGGCGAGATTTGTATCTCTGATGTCCTCATCTCGGAGGAGAATGTTTTCTTTGATGTTGTTGTATATATTTTTGTTCAGAGATATATTATATTCAAAGCCGTAGTAGGGGGGGGGTGGAGTTAGAGGGTTGATCTGATCTGAATTCCTTTTGAGTTTAAACTTCCAGGCTACTTCAAAAACGCCTTAAATGTCCATTCTAATGTCTTTTATAAAAGACGTTTAATTTCTATAGAAATATTATCAACATTTTGTTATTAGAAAGGTTCCTTAGTCTAAAATTTGTTTTCAGAACGAAGTTAAACTGAGAAATCATTCAAACCAGAAATTGGTAGTCACACTAAGTTACCTTATTTTTTTGATAATATCTGCAAATTCCAAGTACTCTATGTACATATTTACCAGAAGAGACTTCAATAATGTAATCACTCAGTACCTAAACCCCTCCTCTATTCCACTATTTCAAATTCAATGATCTTTCAAGACAGTGTATTATTTGGCGAAATGGTCAATCATTGCTTTTTTATAACTCCGTTGGTTGCAGCGTATGCAAATGTAATATTACCCACCCAAATATGTCGCTACGTCCATGCTTCGTTCTTCATTCCTCAAGATGAACTTCTAGTTTTATGGCTCATCTGTAATCAGTGTTTATTGCCCACTATGATCTCATTTTGAGTGAGATGTTTTACTTTGAAGAGTTTACTCTGTCTTTACTATATTCACATCACAGATGTAGGCAGGGGGTAACGTTTGTTTTTTTTTTTTTTTTTTTATGAACGTTAACGCCATTAATTACGAATTATAGAGGGCACCTTGTTCCCGGTATTCTCTATCGGGTTTTTCCACTTGTCAGATGCATCGAATACACACGACGGCGTCGACGACCGACGGGCGACGGTGAAGATGACTTGACGTCCAGTTCATTTTTCATCATAAAATGTTGAGGCTTTTAACCACATCTTTTTATTATATTGGACTCAATCTGCGTGATGTTAGTTTAAACATAGACTAATCTAGCTATAAAGATTGAAGATGGAAGTGCGCGTAAGACGACATGGTGTTTACATTATTGTGAGTTTGTGGAAGATTACATCCACTATATGCGATAGAAGACTGTGTGTAGAACATTTTGAATTCAATTTTCTCTATCGGTGATAACAACAGGTTTAGGTATTTGATTGAATTAGGCTTCCTTTTTTTTATAAAATATACAATTTATAACTTTGTTACAAATCAATTATAACGTGGAAATATCTTTATGGCATTATGAAAAATTCTTACACACCAAACTAGAGGTACTGTATGTGAAGTTCAACTTATCAGTGTAATATTAGTGAGCAAATAATTGCAACTAACCTCAATTGAATCAATGTTGGTATAATCTCGAAATGATAAGAAAGTAAAGTAGGTAATTAATACATAAGTTGTAATTATATCGTTGAAGAAGAAATCGAAATGTTGATGGGGTATCTTATAACTTATCAGTATATTATGGGCACCTCTCTTATTACTCACAATGTTTTTATTCGGCTTATTATTTTTCAAAGCAGGTTGTCAAAAAATGGGTTGAAAAATAGAATCTGAAGGACGTTTGTATAACAATCGTTAATTGAACTTTAAATCAATAGATACCGTTCAATAAAGGTTTCGATCATTTTGTCAGTTATAAGTCTTGGCACTAAGTGAAACCCAGGTAGGTGAAAATTCTGATTACTCCGAATTTAGCCTACCTGGTTATAGCTTAGTGCCTTTATTTTTCCTACACCACGGTCTTGCAATATATGTACGTAATGATGTGGCTTATCAGCTTCAACCACAATATGGCCCTTGTTTAAATACAAACTTTAACTTCATGTGGTTAAAATTCACCGTCAATAAGCACATCATACATACATGTTTCATTTATCGTAGCCCAAGTTTGGATAGTAATTCGACTTCTAACGAATTCGATGCGCTGTCCGATTCAATCCTGAGAATTGTTTCCCATTATCCGCACAGTGAAATCGTTGTTACGGGCGATTTCAATGTACACAATTCTTCGTGGCTACGCTATTCTGGTCAGACAACACCCGAAGGAAGGTATGTCAAGATTTTTGCTACTCGGATTCCTGACGTTGCAGGTCAAATCGCCAACACTCTAGACTTGTTTCTTACCTCTGACCCGAATAAATACACTATTAGTGTATTATCTCCTCTAGGCTCATCAGACCATTGTGTCATATCTGCAAATTTCTCGTGCCACCAAATCACAGTTAAAGAAAAAATCCCAAAGAGAACCGTTTGGCAATACGAGAAAGCCAACTGGGACGGTCTCAATAATTTCTTCAAGAGCTTTAACTGGTCACTATGCTTCCTCGATAGTGATGTTGACGCCAGTGCAGATATGATTACAAACTTGATTCTTTGTGGAATGAGAAATTTTATACCGAATAGGGTGAAATCTATCAAACCCAAAGAAAACTCATGGTTTGATTCGAGCTGTAAAGAGGTTATTAGGGTTAGAGAAGTAAGCTTCCGATATTATAAAGCCAAGCCTACAGACGAAAACCGGAAAAAGTTTCAACAAGCTAGAAAGACCTGTAACGTTCATATTCGAAGAACCAAATTCTTACAGGATCAAAAATTACGACAAAAAATACTACAATGTCCCAAAGGTAGTAAAAATTTTTGGTCATTTGTAAAAAACATACGAAATACCACCTCGTCCTCGGTTCCAACGCTCGTCTTCAATGATACTCCTTTTGTCAGCTCGCAAGATAAAGCCAATTTGCTTGCAGCACAGTTTGCTGTTAATTCGACGCTGCCAGAAAGTGTTATGACTCCTCTTGTACTTGAGAGCGTAAATGATTTTATGGGACAAATCTTCTTTCGCACTCGTGCAGTTGCTAGAGTTCTAAAGGATCTCGATGTACACAAATCCGCTGGCCCGGATGGTATCCCTCCCATTGTTCTGAAGAGGTGTTCTTCAACGCTGGCAAAACCACTGCGTAAGCTTTTCCATCTGTCCTACTCTACTGGTCTCTATCCGAGTGGATGGAAAACAGCATTTGTCCAGCCTGTCCCTAAAAAAGGCGTATCTTCTTCACCCTCTAACTATCGGCCAATTGCACTTACGTCCCTTCTTTCCAACGTCATGGAAACGCTGATTAATTTCCAGCTCAAGAAATATCTCGAGGAACGAAAGCTTCTTAATGACCGGCAGTACGGCTTTCGTAGCAATAGGTCCACTGGTGATCTGATGGTATATCTCACCGAACAGTGGAACAAATCTTTACATCGTTTTGGAGAAAGTAAGATTATTGCACTTGATATTTCAAAAGCGTTTGATAGAGTTTGGCACCAAGCTCTCTTATCGAAAATGCGCGCATTTGGTTTCGATGAACCTCTTCTTCGCTGGATTAGAAATTACCTTTCGGACCGTTCAATACAAGTCGTATTGGACGGTTTCAAGTCTGAAATCCACAAAATAAATGCTGGTGTGCCCCAGGGCTCCGTTTTGTCTCCGACTCTCTTCCTTATTTTTATAAATGATCTTTTGTCTGAAACTTCTTATCCATTAAACTGTTTTGCTGACGATAGTACCCTCAGTTTCTCATATTCGTTTACAGATTCTCATCCATGTCCTTCGGATGTGGAACTTGAACGGCAGCGTATGATAAGCTCACTAAATTCTGATCTCGACAGCATTGTCCACTGGGAAATGAAAACCCGTGTAGAATTTAATGCTTCTAAAACTCAATGTTGTCTCCTGTCGTTAAAGCGAAACCCACCCCCAATGCCGCTATCCATGAGCGGCACTTGCATCGAGGAAACCGAACAGCTCTCAGTTCTCGGTATGTGTGTCACAGACCACCTTTTGTGGAATGACCACATATTTGATGTCGCCAAAAACGCTGCTAAGTGTTTAGGTTTTCTCCGTAGATGCAAGAAGCTTTTTTCCCCTTCTGATCTGGCTGTGATCTACAAAGCCTTTATTCGTCCAAAACTTGAGTACAATTCTCATGTTTGGGCAGGAGCTCCAAGAACTCACTTGAGTTTGTTGGACAGAATTCAAAAGAGAGCTTTAAAAATGATAAGCGAAAGATCTATAACAGAAACAATTACATCTCTCGAACACCGCCGTAATGTTTCGTGTCTTTCTCTATTTTATCGCTATTATTTTAATCAGTGTTCTAGTGAAATAGCCAGTTGCATTCCTCTCCTTAAAAAATTCAACCGTAATACTCGCGCTTCTAGGAATGCCCATCAGTTCACCCTCGAGCCCAACTTCGGACGTACTGTAATGTACAGAGATTCTTTCTTCAGTCGCACCACACGAATGTGGAATGCTTTACCTGACTTGACTTTCCCCTCCCATTACGATGTGCAAACGTTCAAAACCAATGTGCATCGGTATCTCCTTCTAAATCCTCTCCTACTTACCTAATCGCTCGTGCTGTGTTAAAAACATTTTAAGGGTAGCCATAACCCCTTTTGCGCGCGTGGAATATAAAAAAAAAAAAAAAAAAAAAAAAAAAAGATGTTGGAGCCATCATTACTACAGAAATAATTAGCTTCTGCTCCTCGAAGTTGGTTCTTACTCATTCAATAGCTGGGACATATCTTGCACAATGTTAAAATGCAACTCTTCTGAATGGTAATCTGCACTGGCAATCTGCTATCTGCTTCCAGCATTAGGCAGGTCCTTCTCTCTGCCTTCTTTGAAATTCAGATCTCTGACAAAAACATTCCTTAACTTCTAGCCCCCGTATTTATATATATAATATAGTTATTTTAGTTCCCGTGTTTAGGAAAACTACGCCATGAAATAAGAGTTTTCCGGACTCAAATGGAGCATTAACCAATTGCCTTTAGTTTGAGTCCGGAAATTTCTTATTCCATTGTGTAGTTTTCCTTAACACGGGACCTGAAATAACTATTTTTTCTTTATAAATACAGGTATATTTCTCTTACCTGATGAACTCCAAGAGAAAAGATAATAATCAGAACAAAATCTTATACTTCAGGAAACGTGTTTTCAAGTAGTTGGAATTACTTGTTGAAGCCTGATATCAGACAACATACAACAAGACAAGAATATAGACTTCTGTGATTTCTATGGTTGATGATTTCGTGCCAGCTGTGTGAGGTCTGCTCGGAGTTGCTGAGTTGAACGCGGAAGACTAATTGCATTCGGGGGCAGCTCCAAAGCCTCAACAATGGCAATATAGCCCTACACACATTGAGTGGATACTATCAGTCGTACTTTGAAGCATATCTATAACCTTACCTCAACCAGGAACTTCAAATGTTTTATCACTTTTGTAGACTTAGAGCAAGTTTTCATCTGATTTGTGTAGGACAAATTTTCAGCAGCTATCTGATAGATTCAGTAGTCCTGATATTGAAAATATACCATTTTCAGGTGACATTGACGATGGAGTTTAATATTTTTAATTAGATTTAAGACATTTTATTAATGACAGAGTTCCCCAAAAATTATCCAAATGCTAACGCTTCTACCATCCTTGGTTAACGAGCTCAAAATTGTTCGCAATTAAAGAAAGATAGCTTGCAAGAATTACATTCATACAAATTTTGTCCTTAAAAACCCTTGTATTTCATTTTTTGAAAAATTTACAAACCTTTCCAATCATTTATGCAACGAATATCTGTTGATTAGCGTGATTGAATTAAAACTTATTTAAGCCAAAGTTACAATTTTAACCCGCCGTTGAAAAATTGGCCCTTAAATCATTAATTGCTTAAAGTTGCTAAAGTTATACTTACTTTAGGTGGAACTTACGCTTACAGTATATAGGGTAAACCACGACTTTAACTAACAAGCTCCTGAACCCAGACAGATCGGTAGATAGCTGTTTACAGATATTCAGACTCTCAACTTGTGCGTGGCAAATAAGATTCGAAAAGTTTTAGGGCTGGTGCTGTGCATAACTATTCATGATTATACGCACGAAGGCCACATATTCGATACTCCTGAAGTCACTATTTTATAGAATTTTGAGCAGGATCGCGTCGCTCTGCATTCCTTCGAGCTCATTGTTAAATTTTTTCTTCCACAATCAATCCGATACCTTAATATATGGCATATCATCCATTTTCACACAGTAGAGCGCAGGGTCACTTTCTTCGTCCTTTCATTGAATCCAAAGAATCTTATCAAAGCCTTCATCAAAAAGAACGCTATATGGCGTATGAAAAGGGATCCAGTAGTACAACCTGATATTAGAAAACACGCAACATAGTGTGCACCCAGAAAATATCTTTTCCGAACTATTCTAAAAATGCACTGCACTAGTTTTCGGCAAGGAAATGCGCTTTCATGACTTTTCAATCTTCTTCTAGGTATGAGTATCATATCGACATTATCGGTAGTTTTTCTCCCACCGCATCGACGGAAATGACTTTTATAACTACTCGGTCATCGTTAAATAAAGTTTGAAAATCATTTGGTGCCTAACCAAAATATTTTAAAATTACCCTTAATTTCACTTCTAAAACAATATTTCTTAATTTGTTTGATGTATGCCAACTTTCATGTGAATTTTTATTCGTAACTTAAACCTAAATCTGTTTATTTCTTTTTTATTTTATTTTCAAACCAAATCACGTCAAATGCCAATCGTTATTCTAACATTATTACAAAATACATATAATTCCTTTCATGATGATGAAGACATCTTCTTGGAGCAATTCCAGCATTTATCATTAACATGGCAATCGCCACCATCGCCATCGCATCGCATCGCTCTAACTAATCAGCATCACTATCACGATCATTGATCAATTGCCGAGACCCGCGAGAGTGATGTGGTGCTGTTTGATGTTTATGCCCATGAAGTTTCTTTTTCGTGTAAAAGTAAAAGTTACTTAAAATTCTATTATTGGCCGTGGCGGAGGAGCGGTGTGGCGTGCGGCTAAGTACTGAACAGCCAAAGCCAAATGATGGCGATGAGGAATTGACTATGCGCGACCAATGCGAAAACGAGAAACGAGACTGCAACCAGCCAGCACCTGATCGGAACACTTAAATAGCTTGAAAAGAAGAAGAAGAAGAAAAATCATCATCATATCATCCTCTTCCTTTACCTACCCTACAGCAAACATCGCTCGTCCAAGAAAGTCAACTACTGATGCATGTGCACACTCCTCCGGACGTGGACAAAATGTCTTAGCGTCTCGATAAAATTTCACCAAAGGTATTGCCTGACATTGAATGGCACGGTGGCAGCCGGCCTCGCAATGAGGGTCATTTTACTAGTTCGTTTCATTTCTGTGAACTTGGTTTTTGGCTGAAATTCAAAAGAAAGCAAACTTAGCTATACTCGTACCTCTATGATCTATGAGTGTTTCCCAGGCCGATATTGTGAAGTTTCTTCCACTACCAAAGTGAAGGAATAGCGCGATGATTTACTGGCAAAAATGGAGAAGACACTCTTGAATACCAACTTCAAACGTGTTTAACCTTTATGAGCTCTCGTAAGTTAGGTCAGATTCACGTGCACCGTTTTGACTGTTTCGCTTTGTCTTTGGACCAAAATAAAAGGCAAAAATCATTTTTTCTCATCGCCTCCAAGCATCAAGCTTAGCTTAGTCATGGAAACGACAATCTATCTTAAATCTATTGTTGTGGAAAATTCGGCACCAACTGTTTGTTAAAGCCATTTAAGTCTTTTACCCTCGGTGCGGTGTTTATAAATTTGCTACCAACTAAACTGTTATATATGTTTAATAGCTGTGCTGCTGGCTGGCTGTTGTTCGTAGATAGATAGTCTTTGTTGCAACTTGCAATCAATTATGTTTTCTTCCATCCATTTGAATTCTGTTGTGGTGTGCTTTTCACACCACGTGTTAATTTTCCATGAAGTTTCTTCTTATTTGTGTGAAGCGAATGCATTAGTTTAACTGAAGTTCCGTGCAAAAGGTTGGGAGTTGGCTTCAAGCTGTGGACTAGATGTATGTGATTTCAACTTTTCAAGAGAAAGGGAAAATCGTAGAGTGTGTCTGGAATTTAGTTTTGTGCGAGACATGCGAAAACAATAAATCAATTTCTATAAAGATTTCTTTTTCTATTTAATTAGAAAATTATTACGATTAGGTACCATTTGAAATTCCTTTTGTTTTGGTACTTCATTACTTATTTTTGATTTCTCCAAAAGATAGGAAGATGTAAAATATAAAATTACCAAAATGCAGAAGATCTTCGTAAATTTAGAATGCATACGCATACTATAGGTAGTCTCATAAACAAGATATAAAGATAAACCTAATCATCTTCATGATTGTTGTCTTCCACGCATTCGGTTTTTCGGAATATATCTATAATCTATTCCGCTCTATTTTTCTTCAAATTTGCAAATGCATGGATACCTGCGCTACAATTTGTTTTGCTTTACTCGTTACAAATATGTATGTGCAGCTGTGTGAAAACAGAACCTCTAGCTCAAAATTTCTAAGCGGGGATTGTCAGGTTCGTTTGTCACCATTTTTCCAACAGTTTAAATCGTATGTCTACCCTCAGGAAAAAAATTACCAAAAAGGTCTCCATCACAACCATATAAAATTTATGGGGGGGGGGGGGTGAACGAGTTGGATTGTTTTGTTCACTAGATTACTATGCGAATCCCATTTTTATATCAAATTTCAAAAAAAAAAACAAACAAATCCTCCTATACCCTCTATTCAAAATTGCAACGATTGAGACTGGTTCGGTTCGTTTGTGCATCAGATGCATACATGATCCAAAATAAAAAATCGTTTGATATTCGGAGAGCTGGTAACATATTTTTCGACCTCATCAGTACATGGATGGAGTTTGGTCACAGGAAGATTAAGGGCCGTTATACACAAAAATGTCACTCTTACACTCAGTCAGGGTTTTTAAAACATTAAAAATAAGTACCTCTAATCGATCGAACCGGAGTGGCAGACTGTTGTTTTTGTATTTGATGGTCATAAATCTTTCTGTGACCAAAGTTTCAACCATTTACGAAATGAGGTATGTAAGTTCATCGGTTGCTAGTTTTCTGAATAGACCAAGAACTACGAGTAGCAACGGATTCACTTGCACCATAATCACATACAAACCCCATCGTCAATGAATAAAAAAAAATATTTAAAATTTAATATTTTATAGCAAATGTCGAAAAACAAATAAAAAATGTTTAGATGAAGATGCGAATCCATGAAAAAAGTTATTTCCCCACGTTTAACAAAGAAAATATTCCACATATCATTTTTTAGAGCAAACATTAAAAAACAAAAATGTCCTCCAAAAGCCGCCTCCAAAGTAAAATTGAAGGTATTTAGGATAATTGGGTTCAGTTCTACACAGGCTGAATACACGCGTCCAAGAAAAAATTATTGTTTTTTCCGAAACCAAAAAGTTCTCCAGTGGAACCAACTGAAATCTGAGCAGAGTGGGATAGATTTAGTTTGTTTTGTTATTTGTTTGGAAAAAACATATTTATAGCAACCATCAAAAAACTAAAATATCCTCCAGTTAATGCCACGAAAGAAAATCTGGATAGAATTGGGATAATTAGGTTTGTCCACCAATTATCTTACATCGTCTCCAGAAAAAAAAAAAAAAAACAATTATAGCAAACATAATGAAATGAAATCTATGAGCAGGACTAATTTGGTTTAATTTTTCTACATTAGTTTTAATGGTTTATCAAACGTGGAAAAATGACGGAAACTACGAATATAAGAAACACCCCGTTCAGAAATTTGTAAGTGTCTTGTATGCCTCTTTATAAATCATTATTCCATTTTTTCCAATTCGATGATTTTTAAAACTTATACTTATCTTATCACTGTCGGAGCTGTGAGGACCAGCAGGAAAAGGAAACAGTAGTTCATTTCCTCTGCAAATGCCCTGCTCTGGCCAAAGCTAGAAAACAGTCACTCGGAAGAGCATTCTTTGACTACATTAACGAACTTTCTGAAATGAAGATCAAAGACTTGATTTCTTTTCTAAACGCGACGAAATGGCTCTAGGACAAATTTCAGCTACTTCTGCAATATACCTTCCGTCGATTCCCTATGATCACAAGATAGTGGACTAGGGTTCTGGTGGGGCTTTGTGGTGCACAGCGGCCGGATGATCATCCAATCAGATCAGTGGACGCTCCAGTGCCAGCCAACGAACTGCCTAGTGGGCTAACTGTGGATGGTGCGGGTGCGGGTCAATTCTCGATCTGTGAAGCTGGGAAGTGATAAATTTTCCAAAACTTCACATGCTTATAACTCTATTCTGGATGAGTGTTTAAAAGTGATATTAAATGTCAAATCTTGATAAAAAATTACGAAGTTTTGACATTTTATTTCACTTTTTCACACTTATCCAGAATCGAAATATTAACGTTTGAAGTTTTGTAAAATTTATCACTTCACAGCTTCACAGATCGAGAATTGGCCCCCTGATCTGGTTGAGTGAGTGATCCACTTTCTGATGATTGTGCTAAAAGCTACAACAAAATCCTATTCTAAACTAAATAAAAAGGGACGATATCCTGAGGATATGCCCATATTTTCTCTCTTCGATTCCATCCACAGGTTCAAACGAGTTATGCTATCAAAACGGCGCACTGCAGCGCTAATTGGGCTATGGGTTAGACTGCCCGTGGCCGCCATTTCTACCTACCTACCTAACACTTATACCAGTACTAGACGGAAATCGGTATCAAAGTTTGTATGCCTAACAAGAGTATCAATTCCCTAACTATAGATCAGTTAATTTGTTACAAAATATTTTTAAACGATCTCTTAAGCTGGATCATTAAATTGGCAATCTGAATTAAGTCCAAAAGTTTAATACTTGGATCATCAGTTGCTGATTTTGGTTTTCAAAAGCGGTAAAGGAACTGTAAACGTCTAAATTTGGTGAACCAGATAACAAAAAAGCAATATCTCAAGCTTAATCTTATACCTTTTCAAACCTTTTTTTTTAAGGTACATAAAATAGACTAGACAAAGGTATCTACACCATTTAGTTAAATTTAATGTACATGTTTTTCTTCCTCCATACAAGTTCCCAGAGACTTACCCAATTTTGTCCGCTCCCAATTTTGTCGTTAGTTTTATTTTTTTTAAGTGGTATAACAACTTCCGTTTTGTTCTGGAAATAATACCAAGTGTGGGATGTAAGTTACAAAACCTGAGTGATGTTGTTTTCGCTTCAGAATATCAACAAGGGACAAGGGCTAAGGCCAGTCAGATTTTAGATAACAAAATTAAAACAAACATAAAAAAAAGATTCAACTACAAACATCTCTGAAGACTGGAAAAAAACCGACAATATAAACGTCACCGCAGACATTAAATAGGTATAAATCTTTATTCAACTCCTTTATGGGTTTCTAAAGCCTAGATATGCTCCATCTTTGTCGCGTCATTCACCGCATCCATGGTGCCATCAAGGCACGGTTCCCCTACTATTCAAAGAGACATTACAAAAAAAACCTTTCCTAATAGCAATGGAGTGTGTTGTTCATATACCTCAAGTTGTAGGAGTTAGGAGAAGGTGAGCCGACACCGCCTTGCCGCGTCAACGGACGGGCGACGAGAAGGTGGCGGAGGCAAATTCTGTTTTTTTTTTTTATTCCGATATTGTCTCCCCAGAGTTTGTTTGTGATTATGAAGAACTCTTAGAAGTTGAAGTGTCAACAACCTTTATATTCGTATGTGGTTTATTTGTTTGTTACTTGCGGAGCCAGTTCCATAGTGAAATAATACTAATGCAACCCCACCCTCGCATAACAAGCTTTGCATTAGAAAAGTTGTAACACTCCTATCTTCTGCTGGTTGTACAAAGGTATAGGTAGAATAGACTATAAGCTATCATGAAGGTTCCGTCAAAATGTTACGTCTTTGCCATTTGACTTAATGGTAATAAAAGTATATTCATTGAGAAGCGAAGAACAAAAGCCATGATTGTTGTGACTTTTAGTTGCATAAATTTGACAGTAAGCTATGGCATATTCTTATAACTTGTTATTATTAAAAGTTATAAATACACCAACATGCTATGGCTTGGTTATACAACTTCGAACTTCTGCCCACGTAATTAGGTGCTGACTTGAATTATTATTTAGACGAGTGCACACATAAAGAGTTCCTACCTAGTATGGACGCTTGGACAAAATGTGAAGTAATAAAATCGTACATGTTCATTTTTAAAATACATAAGAACGAAATTCCTTGAAATTAATTTTTGAATTTTAAGTAGGTAACGACAAACCTAGGTGGTACCTAATGATTGTACTTGCTTCTGAAAAAGTCGTTTGAATGAAAACACAAAAACGAGAAAAGATTTCAAGTATTACGAGTTTTTAAATTTCGGTTTCTCCTCCAATAGATTTCAATCTACAAACGAGTTAGTCACAAATGTATAGACCCAGTCATAAGCTCTGAATGTAACATTATTTTATATTTATGTACTAGGGACTTTTGACAAATACGAATGCTTGCACTTGTTTTTATCGGACTCCATTTATTGCCCCCCCCCCTCATTTTGTGCCAGGTCAAATTATATCGGAGAATTTTATTTTCTTTAGTAGGAAAAGAATATTGAGGAAAGAAGAAAGCAATTTTAGGAAATTTCACTTTTATTTATGCGAATACAATAAATAATAATACAATTGAATAAAACTCATTATTATCAGTTGGTACTCATTACTATTATCAACAGATCAAACAAAAATTGTTTCCAAAAAAAGACTTCGAAAGCTACAAATTATTATGTATCAGCACTTTTTTTGAACCTGGAATATTATTAAAATCGGCTAAAAATTATTGTTCCTGAGCAATACATGAATTTAGAGTCAAATTTAGCATAAATTCGACATTTTTCTAATGGTTAAAGTCGACTTTCGTCTACTACGCTTATTGGGCCATCACACACTGTATCAATTTTGAGCCGGACTAAACTGGGGAAATGAAAGTTTGAAGGAGAGGGTGGTGAAGAGTGAGGAATGATAGTACTAAAATGTTCATCCTTGTTTGGAGCGGACTAATAAAGTTTAATTACTAACCCAGGGCTTAGACAACCGAGTAAAACTACTAGCGTTTATGTGTGTTAGTGTATCTGAACACGAGAGAGTCGACTAGCAGGGCAAATAGTATAATATTTTTGCCTGCGCGTAGCCTGCCAGTTATCCTGCTAGTGTAGTGTATTGTTTTCATTTATTTGTTTTGCTTCCATAGTTTCCATAATTTGTATAATTTTCGGTATGAAATATTTTTAAAAAATCATACTAGTTGACAAAACGCGCAGAGAGCTACTAGTCACACATACATCCATAAAACAACACTATGATAGAAATGCTACTAGTTCTACTTGCTGGTCTAAGCCCCGGGTAATGCATACACAGTTGTTTGTTTCTAGGCAAAATAAACAAATTTGTTGTCATGCAAAACTGAAAATTTTAAAGGAAATTATTTTTTTTTTTGTATTCTCAAACTGAAAGTACTACTACAATTAAGCCGGTTCATGTACACAGCTTTGCTCACCCCGTGTGCGATTGAAGGAAAAGTTAGTCTGGGTTTAGTTCAGCTCAAAATAGAGCCAGTGTGTGATGGCCCAATGTAGCAAAAAAACTGCCGCGGGGCAAAAAAAACTGCCACGGGGCAAAAAAATTGCCACGGGGCAAAAAAACTGCCGCGGGCCAAAAAAACTTCCGCGGGCAAAAAAACTGCCGCGGGGCAAAAAAACTGCCGAGGGGCAAAAAAACTGCCACGGGGCAAAAAAACTGCCGCGGGGCAAAAAAAAACTGCCGCGGGGCAAAAAAATTGCCGCGGGACAAAAAAACTGCCGCGGGTCAAAAAAACTGCCGCGGGGCAAAAAAACTGCCGCGGGGCAAAAAAAAACTGCCGCGGGGCAAAAAAACTGCCGCGAGGCAAAAAAAACTGCCGAGGGGCAAAAAAAACTGTCGCGGGGCAAAAAAGCTGCCGCGGGGCAAAAAATTGCCGCGGGGCAAAAAATTGCCGCGGGGCAAAAAAAACTGCCGCGGGGCAAAAAAACTGCCGCAAGGCAAAAAAAACTGCCGTTGGGCAAAAAACCTGCCGCGGGGCAAAAGAATTGCCGCGGGGCAAAAAAAATCCCGCTGTGCAAAAAAACTGCCGCGGGGCAAAAAAAACTGCAGCGGAGCAAAAAAATTGCCGCGGGGCAAAAAAAACTGCCGCAGAGCAAAAAAACTGCCGCGGGGCAAAAAAAATTGCCGCGGGGCAAAAAAATTGCCGCGGGGCAAAAAAAACTGCCGCGGGGCAAAAAAAACTGCCGTTGGGCAAAAAACCTGCCGCGGGGCAAAAAAAACTGATACATGATAAATTGCAACGATTGCTTCGTTAATTTCACAAAATATTTGTAATGTCCGAAATAATTTGTTAAGAACATAGGTACATAATAACCAAAAGCATTCGCTTACCAACATACATATACATGTAGGTTGAAGAATGAAAGCAACAAAAGTTTTGATAAATTCACAAATTGTTTGTTATTTTATGAAAGGAAATATGTATGTACAGCAGAGCACTTATCAGGTGTAAGCCTTGTTTCGTATAAATTTAGTAGATTGAAAGAATTTAATCATACAGTTTACTAAAAATTCTTAAATTCTACTTTTGTTCAAAAGTACAAAAGTGAGATATTAAAGTGCTCGCCAAAGAAACATGCTTACAAAAAAACATACGGAAATAGTTCTGACATATAAATTTAACCACCACGCACCATTCTCCATTGTTTTTTTGCAAGCAGGTGTCTTCAGAACATATATTTATTTCTTACTTTTGTACAAAAGTAGGTCGATGTAGTTAAGCCTTTATTGAATAAACCTTACCCTTAAACATTGCCCTTAAAGTAATTTTGTGAATTATGTTGTACCTTTTTGTTTATTTATTTTTGTTAATTTCTAATTAATTATTTATGATAATCAATGAAAAAATATGGCTAACTTTAATTTTCTGTGTGCTATGCAGTTTTCAGATTTTAATTATTTTGGTCACTTTTTACTCGTTTTGGTCCTTTTTATTTTCAATTTTGGTCACAAATTTTATTTCCAAGTGGCAACCGTGGTTCTACTCGCTTGTCTTAACCCCGGACCGTGACTTGATGGTATTCGACTATCCGAAATTATGTGGTTTAAAAAGTCAACTATGTACGTAGGTACATAAATACAAACCTGTTGTTCGATTTTGAATATTTTTTACATAACAGGATTATTCTCGTTTATATAGCAAATCTTTAAAGTGCACATTCCACTGGGAAAATTCATTTATTTAGAAATAATTACGGTAATTTAAACGTAATTTAAAAGTATATCCTGTAAGGCCTAAGCTCTTTTAAATGCAACCTAAACTAGTTAGAACGAAAGGAATGATTTTTTGTTAGCACAAATGAATTTTGGTTAAGAGAGCTCTTAATGTTAATATTAGGGGCTAACATTATAGAAGTTTTTTTTTATATTAAATAAAACTATGAATTTTATTAACCCGGCTGATTTTTAATTTTAGATGAAAAAGAGGAAACTATTGATTTTTTGACCCACCCTAATGAATCTAGCTTTATATATCATCAGCATCACATCAATAAAATAATTCACCTCGACTTATAATGGACAGTACTTTTGGAGCTCAAGCCTTTCTGGAATTTATTTAACGTTGTTAATTCTGTTTGTTTATATTTCCCCCACAAAAATAATTTTCTACAACTCTTGAATAATTTTCAAAAACTTTTTATTTCTTTTCAGGGATCTGATCCTCGAGCAGCAACATGCCGTGGCAAACTTCAAACTCGTCGTTGTAAACTAAATCAAGAAATCAACAAAGAGCTTCGATTACGTGCTGGGGCCGAAAATCTATTTAAGGTAAGGACTGAAAATATTTACTACCAGGCGTCAAGCATATATGCATATTAAAATAAACCTTTCATTTAAATACTAACAAATAACTTTAAGTGAACAGTTTTTTTCAACAATCATTTTCTATTTCAGGCTACCACAAATCGCAAACTTCGCGACACAGTTGCCCTCGAACTAAGCTTTGTGAATTCCAACCTTCAACTTCTGAAGGAACAATTAGCCGAGCTAAATTCATCCGTGGAAATATACCAAAATGATAGGTGAGTACTTTAGTATACCCTATACGCTACCTTTACACAACACAAGACTCGTCAGACCCACCCAATCAGCTATACTGCATTTAAAATTCTTCAGACCACAAGCATCGCAAAGGTGGTTCCGATACCACGCTACTTATAACTACAGAAAGGCTCTGAGTAGGTAGGTATTCACTCCTTTGACATGCTCACGTGCGTTCAAAACTATTATTATCTGCATAGGGAAATTTAAATAAATACCAATTGACCCTTTTGCGCGATTGTCGTCGTTGATGTTGTAAATTTAATTTAAAATAAATACTCTTCGATCCACACAATTATCCTCCTAAACAGCCAACAACAACAACAGCAAGAATAGTTATACTGTAGGGTAAACGATATCCCAACCCGCAACAAGCCTAGAAGAAATAGACCTACCTCCTTGAGCCAACAATATCCAATTATTTTTCAACTCCTTCCGATAACTCTTTGGCATACAAATAAAAGACTTCAATTTACCAGAAGCGTATTTCTGACTATGTAGGCGCCTGAGAACCTGCAGCTTCGGGGTAGAAGTGCTTACCGCAAAGAACATAAAAGTAATTGTAGGTCATAGATCCTTAACCATAAAAATTTTAGCTATTTTTAAGAGCTTCTATTAAAAAAGATTTTAAAGACCTCAATGACATGCCTGTTCTTTAGGGTAGTAATAGTTTTCAATTTTCGTATTTAGGTCCAGTTTTCCAGTGACGAGTTCAAAATTAAAAATGGCTAGCTCGAAATGAATTTTAAAACTTGGATGATCTCGTACTGGAAAATTGAGCATTAATAAATCAAGTTCGTAGAAAGAAATATAGAGTTTTGAAGTTTTAACAGTACACGAACTGAACTAAAATGAACCCTAATAACTGACAGCAAATGATTTTGACAGTTTTCACATATTTTGTGACTTGTATTACGGCTAAGAAGAGATTCATATTCTTAAATGTTCCAGAAATATGTTTATTGTACTTTTCTTTTCCGAACATTTAAGAAATGGTTCATTCAACATAACCAAACCAAAGAAACATACAACGTATTTGCTGAACTATCCTAAATTTTGAAAACTTGATATAGGTACAATTACGGACCTGTTTGCCTATGAAATCGACAACGACGTTCAACTAGTAGAACGATATTGTAATACCAACGATAGACGTGTTATGTAAATTTTCTTTAATGATCCCAACGCCAAGGAGTATGTATGTACATACAGAGAGGAAAATAAAGGTACAAAGTATAGAGGTTTTCCACTAAGGTACCTATATGTATAACTTCTTAAAAATGGCAAAGTCTGTCAAAGGCAAAATGTTATATAGAGATATAGGGAGAAGACAACAACAACACCCAACAACAAAAACAACGAGGATCACTTTTCACAAGCAAGCCCTTTCGTGGATTCATTTAAAATGCATGAAATGACATGGTCTACGTGTGATGGCATTAATTCAGTTGCATTGCATACGGAGTGATCTTCATGCAGAGATATTCTCGCTGTCGTCGTCAACGCGTTGACTAGCTGGCT
Source organism: Melangyna quadrimaculata (assembly GCA_949320155.1). Lineage (NCBI taxonomy): Eukaryota > Metazoa > Arthropoda > Insecta > Diptera > Syrphidae > Melangyna > Melangyna quadrimaculata. The sequence continues at coordinate 14,639,780 of OX439484.1, read as the reverse complement.
CGTCTTCGTCCTCGTTGCTTGCTAGTATGTTTTTGCCATTTTCATCGAAGACAAACTTGCAGAATAAGTATCAAACGAAACCAACCGAGTATAACAACTTTGAAAGGACTTTGTTTGCATATAGAGAGAGATAGTTGTTGTAAGTATGGCTATTTGATGATACACTCTTTTGTTTCATGCATGTTCTTAGAACTCATTTGATAGCTATAGCTTGACATTCTCAAGAAAGTATATAAAAAACAAAAACAAATAAACAGAACCCTTGCCTTATCTGAAATGGTACTTTATGGGTTTTTTGATTCAATGGTTATTTCGTGCAGTTTGCTTTGACAGTTTGTTGAATCAGTGGAATCTCAATTGCATTACATTCATTAAGGAATATTTAGTTACAATGTGGTTTTGTTGTTACTTAATATTAGTTTTGTTTATTGAGGAAAAAGCCAGAACAGAACTACTCACACATATGAAAATATATATAATATATTAAAAATATTATTATATTATATTATATTATTTTATATAAAATATTACCCAAAACCATTTTAAAATAATGGGATATTAACTAAATTCGGTATAAATGTTTATTTTGGCATGTTTACCAAGAATCAAGAGTCCCCAAAAATATCTGTGGTTTAAGGTTGTTTTTTTGACGGAGAGATGCAAGTGAGTGATTATTACCATAACATCCATGAACAAATTCTGACACTTATGACACTTACAAATATCTAAGGTCCAAGGATGTTTTTTGGGGTGTGTGTAATGTTTAACCTGGTTAACGGAAAAAACAGTAATTTTTGATTCAAAATTAATCTAAATTTTTTTAGGGTGCTTGCATCATATTGGTTTTTCTTTTATTAGATTTGGCGTTAAATAATACCTTTAAATCATGTATCATATGTCATATGTACTATTTCGATTATACGAAAATACAATTTTTCGTAAGACGTTACATTTCGCTCCGTATAGGACAGGTCAAATGTAAACTCTCTAAAAAAAACTCTTTGAATCAAGTTATTTTAATGGACTCTTTTGATACTTGAAAACCATGATATATTTAATATTTTTAGCAAATTTCATCAGTGTCGAAACTTATTCACAGATGTTATGGTAATAATGACGCACTAACATCTCAGTCTTAAAAAAACACCCTTTCACCACATATATTTTTAAAGACTCTTTTGAATTTTGGTAAACATGACAAATGGAACATTTATACCAAATTTCATTAATATCTCATTATCTTAAAATGGTTTTGGGTAATATTTTACTTGTTGTACTTGAAAAAAAAAGTAATCATTCCATAAAAAGGACTTTTACTTTCTACAGGATACATGTATCTTTTCAATTTTGGTAGAATCAGCGTTTTAAAAGACCCTAAAAACATGTGTCATATGATTAGTTTGTATTATAACAAAATTTTCAGCTTGATAAACTCCCACCTCCCATCCCTCTCCACCTCTTTAAATGCGTCTATACGAAAAGCCAATGCGGGGATTTTGCGGGACTTTGGATATGTTGTTGAGGATAAAATTCTACGTCGATACCAGCAATAAAATTTCATGAATTAATTTGTCCCCGGTCAGATCCTATCTTCCTTAAACTAATACATTTTAATAAAAAAATGTTTGTTGAAAATTTCCATCAGGTAGCTCGAGCAATGTAGCGTGTTGGTTGAGCCAAAATAATAGGACAATCATACCGGAAGGGGGGTCTATATATCCCCGTTAAGATGGGAGGGGCAATTATCTAAAAAAATGACTTACTTAACGTAGAAACAACACTATTAAAAAATAATGGTAACACCCACAATATTCTCCTATAGTTTATCTTGAACCCAGAAATCCATTCTTGAATTTTCTTCTTAAATAAAGTTATTTTAATCGATAGTTTTTGAGAAATTAATTTCCAAACACAAAATATTGAAAAAGAAATTTGCTCCAAGGATCCTGTTTTTACTAAGTAAATAGTAGAAAATTCTTTTTCAGTATGTTGAGTTTGGAAATTATTTTCTCAAGAACTATCGATTAAAATAACTTTATTTAAGAAGAAAATTCAAGAATCGATTTGTGGGTTCAAGATATGCTATAGGAGAATATTGTGGGTGTTACCATTGTTTTTCAATAGTGTTGTTATTACGTTAAGTCATTATTTTTAGATAATTGCCCCTCCCATCTTAACGGGGGTATATAGACCCCCCTTGTCCTATTATTTTGGCTCAACCTACACGCTCCAGGGGTCCAATTCTCGATCTGTGAAGCTGTGAAGTGATAAATTTTACAAAACTGCAAACGTTAATATTTCGATTCTGGATGAGTGTGAAAAAGTGGAATAAAATGTCAAAACTTCGTAATTTTTTATCAAGATTTGACATTTAATATCAATTTTAAACACTCATCCAGAATAGAGTTATTAGCGTGTGAAGTTTTGGAAAATGTATCACTTCACAGATCGAGAATTGACCCCCAGTGCTTTGATGCATTTATGTCAACCATTCTTTATTTTCCATTATACTGTTTGATAATACTACGAGTACTTGGTATATTTTGTTTTTTATCGCTAACTTTTGAAATGCTGTATTTTGGAAACCATTCGGTCTACAGAGATGGTTTTGGGCTAAAATTGGAGCAAAATAGGTTACTTTGAAATCGTGGAACTATGTTTTTATTTAAAATTACTTCCTTAAGACTAAAATCGCCAATAACTTTTTTTTTATTTTTGACCATGAAGTGGTCGCCGCTCGTTGTCGAAAACTTAGGTGATTTACTAGGCCAATATCCTGAACAACTCAGCAAAAAATCAGAAATACCAGATTTGAAGCAAACGGCGCCTTCCATGCAAACGACAAGGTTACTGGACTATCTCTACAAATTTGTTTAATAACTTTTTTTAAGTTTAAAAAAACGCTAGTTACGTGCGAAAATCAATACTAACAAGATGTTAAATACATGATGGCGGCTTAATGACTACAGGTTTAGTTGTAGGTACTCGTTGATCGATGCTCTTTCGATTATCGGCATTCAAATTCGGATCGTTTTTGTCCACATGCGGGTAGTGCCGCTAAAATAATAATCAACATTTATATAGGTACTTAGAATCTCTATCGCTGGTCATTGCACCCTGAATAATTTCGTGAAATATTTTCTAAGGCAGTTCAGAAAACTTTTTCCTAATTTTCAATATTTGTAACTTGTATTGTATTAAAATAATTTTCTTCTTAATAAACTCCAGCTGATATACAGCCTAAAATAGTTTCAGCTATACTGCAAAAATTTGAGCTTCGTGTTCGTTTTTTGATATTTTGACAATACTGGGTACTGTTCAACAAACAGAAGCATATAATTATGGAGTAGTTTACTTAAAAGTTAAAATAAGGAATTGGGTGGTTTCAACTTTTTTTAAATGTTAAATATATAACACGAAGCAAAATTTGTTATAAATTCGTAACATCCCCTTTTTTACCTACACTCTAAAAGTTTATTTATTGACGTCATACTTAATTCCCTATAATTTGGCGTCAATATATGTATTCCTAATAACTCAATAAAATATTATTAGATACTTATAATTAAAGTTGAATAACGCCATATTTATAAATTAATTAGACGTCTTAAGACATCTCATCCTAAAATAAACCTACCTACAATTTGTTCAGCTAATTCCATCTGAGAAAAGGTAAACTTATTAATTCCGATAAATTTATCTGATCTACCTCAAAGATCTGAGAGTGCCTATGTTTATTTAATTAAATGGTTTTCAAATATTACAGTGCAACTGATAAAAAATAACTTAAGTATTTAACCCTTTCGGTACGGATGTGGTACAAGTCCATATAAATGTTCTTTGTCTTGAACCACATCCGTACCGAAAGTGTTAAAGAAAAAAGAAACACAAGAAACAGGAACCCTTATTAAGAAAATGAAATCCAAACAAGATTCCTCAAAAGCCGACAACATTCCGCAATGGAAACTAATTGTAGAGGTGCGTTTACATCATAAACAACTTTTAATTTGGTCTTTAAGTATATAAAATGCACTCTGCATGTACATTGTACATATCACTGCTGCCGAAAAAAGATTAAACAAGTCTCAAATCAATCATGGCTCCATCTACTCTAGTGTGGTAGTGGAAGAAATCAAAATGCCAATTTAGCTGCAAGGAATTTAATGGTTAACAAATTAATACGAAAAATGTACCTATACAAACAAAATTCAATCTTCAACATTTCGACTAACAAATCAAAGATTAATACAAAATTATATAAAAGTGGACGTAGGTATTTATATTGAGTTTTCTATAGTATTAATTTTTGTACACTCTGATCCAATTGAATGAAGTCATAATTTAAATATTGGTAACCGAATTTTTCTCGCAATAACTACTTTTCAGAATTCTTCACACAAATTTATTAGCGTGTCTGGACCTCCACCATGAAACAGGATTTTGTTACTACATACTACTAGAGGGTTGGTTTTCCAATAAGAGGTGTTATTATTTTGAGTAGCCCGCTATTACGGTAGTTGTCACTTTTGAAACTTTAATTTTTTGACATTTGACAAGTAGAAACTACGCTATTTATCATAAAAATGGAACGATACACGCTACAACAACGCATTGAAATGATTAAAATTCACTATAAAAATGCATGAAAATGATCCGGAATTTCATCGAAAAATCATCTAGACTGATGAGGCCCATTTCCACCTCGATGGCTACGTCAATTGTCGCATCTGGGGCTCGGAAAACCCAAGATTTGTTGTTGAAAAGCCTCTCCCTCCATCGTAAACGAGTAACTGTTTGGTGCGGTTTATGGTCCGGCGGCGGGGTCATTGGACTTTACTTTTCGAAAATGAGGCTGGAGCAAAAGCTACGGTGAATGGATTGCGCTATAGAGATGATTAACAATTTTTTATGGCCGGAATTGGATATGGTATTGATCTAGACAACGTTTACTTTCAACAAGATGGCGGCACGCTACGTGCCACACAAACAACGAAACCATCGATGTTTTACGGGAAAAGATAAGATCTACGCCAACAGCCCAGGTTCGATTCAAGACCTCAATGATGGAATTCGTGAAGCTATTGAGGGCATACAGCAGCCACTTTGCTATTTGGTGATTGAAAATTTCATGAAAAGGATATTGTTGTGTAAGCGTAGCCGTGGCGGCCATTTGGCTGATATTGTTTTCCATTATAAATGGTATACTTTCCTCTTTATATTGAATAAACATCCGGTCATTTTTGTTTGAATATCAAAATAACACCTCTTATTGGAAAATCCTTTATTTGTTTTGTTCCTGAAAATTATGAAGTTAATCTCACAAATTTTAACTAAGAATTTCTTCAAGTGGGATAAATGTTCTTGCTTTAATCCTCCATGCAACAAGAAGACTTACTTACTTTCAGATTGACCAAGTGATCAAAATTGTAAAAAATTTGTATACATACTTCTTTTATTTGTTATACCTTTCCAAAGCAATATTAAGCAATTTAAAATATTTTTTCAAGACTAGACAACAAGCGGGGGGTGTAAGAAGAAAACATTTTGCGATTGATTGTGCCTCAAAATCTAATGTCGATTTCTTTTCAACTATTGGAGATCAAATCTTTTTTTGTGCTGTAAGGAATACGCAAAAAAAATAATTTGTTTTCTGTGATTGTATGTGTGTCCAATTTGACAGGCCCGAACGCACAATTCTTTAATTTTTTTTAAATGGAAAATTATTATAATTCTATCTACATAATGTACATTATAGTACATTTTATTTATTTTATTTTATTTTATTTACTGAACAACGTGAACTTTATACTTTTACACCACGGATATAATTCAATTGAACAAATTGACTGAAAAGCCAAACGTAAACAATAGAAAGAGATATGTCAAATCGTCCTAGTGTGTGTGCAAGTCGGTCTAAATCTTTCTAAAATAAAAGATTTGATTTTTTTAGAAAATTTGATCTTTTCTTCTAAACAAATCAAATTTCCCCTTCAAAGATTTGATTTTTTTGTTGAAAGGAAATCCACATAAGGCACTACAAGTTTGGCATTTTCCCCTGCCTTCCCCATTTTTGTTATACATTGCCACTTTTTTGTGCATTTCTACTTTTTCTCTTCAACCGATAGAAATCTAAACGGGAAACATGTGAGTTTTTTATTGAGATTAACAACATTGCTGAATTGTATTGCTTATGTGCTTGGATACACGAACGCAAAAAAGAATTGATTCAGGAAAGAGAACGGATGAATTTTATAAAGAAAGAAAGAAACGGAAAAAAATGGCATCCCTTTCTTTCTTCCTGAAAATCATCCCTTCTCTTTCGTGAATTAATTCTTTTTTGCGCTCGTGTATCCCAGCACTTTGATTATTATTTTTGATTTCAAAATATAAAACAAAACTGTTTCTGGTAACCGGGGTTTCCTCCGACTTTTTGGACATTAACCAGGATTGTCATATATTCAGCTATTAATCGTACATTGGGCTGTTCTTATCCTGAATTTTGTCAGAAGAATCTAAAGAAAGTAGTCCAATTTGAAAAGTTTTAATTATTTATCTGGATACCTTAATTAATTTTAAATAATTTTTCATTCTTCATTTGGACTTCACAATTTTATTTTGATTTTAAATTGTATTTATTTTAAATATTAAATTTTTTGTCGTTGTTATTTTTAAAAACTAAAAATTAAAGAAGTTCTTGGTTTACATTCAGGGAAGCGATTTTGTGCTACAAAATTTTTTATTTTATTCGATTGAAATGCTTTGAGACCTGGTAACCCTGGCATTAACTCAAGAGAGCATGATTATGTTCAAATTTCAAGCTGTAGCTGATAATATTTTAACCAAATAATCTATCTGAATCGAAATAAATGCGTTTAAAAAATAAAAGGTTTGGAACCGAAGGGGGCGAAATTGGTTAGAAAATTTTAGTATAGGTACCGTTCAAAAACACATTCCTCATGCTCCGAGATCCGATGTATAGCTAGGTGAACGAAAACTTAAACAACTCCAATAAGATGCCCTAGTTTCTCTGACCACAAAAAGTTCATAAGAAAATGCTAAATCTTGATCAAGTGACACCGAGTGTTTATTGTCTTTTTGTGTTATTTTGATTTGCGTTTAATTGCACGGTCAAGCGCGAAATTTTGCAACCAACTGGAACAACAACAAACAAACTCAGAGCTATACGTATTACGTATACATACCTACCTAAGAAATAAAAAAAATCATTTTTTGATCTCAAAACAGAAAAAAATGAGGTTGGGATCGATTTGGGTGTACTCGCGGGTACCAGCCTCCAATTTCCCAGATGCTGCCGGGGGACATTCACATTATAAAGCAAAATGTTGAAGCAGAAAAATACTCACAAAGTATATGGTAGGTAAGGTACCCAATGTGGTTAACTACTGGAACGCAATCACATTCACCTGCTATATAAAATATACATTCATAGTTGTAGTTTGGTTTATTTTTTTTTTGTTTTTGATTTATAAAAGTTTGAATTGAATTTCAATTCATAATGCCGACTTGCAGGTTCCAACTGAAAGTCATTCAAGCTAAACGATAAAAAGGGAATAATAAACTTATTTAGATTGTACATAATTGTTTTATTTTGTTTCGTTTTTGTTTTGTATTTTTTGTTTACAAAATCTCTGATTGAAGGTTGATGTTTGGAGCACTTTTTATTGAAAATTATAATCGTTAGCTATGTATGTACATAGGACCATATTTTACTTCCTAGCACGTGGTTTGGTTACATCGTCAAGGTGGCGGCCGGCGCGGCGCGCGTCATTGGATAGGAAAAGATCGATTTTTTTTTGAAAATATTGTCGATTCCTTTCGAACTCCGGATTCAATTGCTGGCATTGAAATGTTTCTTTTTAAATTTTGAGCCTTGAATTAAGCTTGAAGCTTTTCTATATACATACATACATATTGCTTTTTATGCATCTATTTAAAAACAATTAGGATTATCGTTTAAATCAATAACAGCGTTCTTAAATAATAGTCTTTATAATTCATATCAGCTTTCGCAAATAAAAATACTCAAGGAGAACCTACATACATATTGGGCGAATTCGTAATCGTTTGACTAACTTAGATCTGCAAAGTTTGTGTTGGTAAACAAAAATTGAAATCTGACTTCAGTAGGCCTGCAAAACAAATTACGTTCGTAAACATCAAAAGTACGCAGAAATCAAGTCGGCGTCGGGCAGTTTGTGCAGAAAAAAAAAACATTCTGCAGCAAAAAAAAATTAAATTAAAACATACAAACATTTACATAGGTAGAGGGTGGGTCATCATTTGACCATTTTTCTTCGAAAATGAGGCTGGGAACAACGTTTCGGTCAACAATGGTCGTCACAGAGCCATGTTAACCAACTTTTTTTTTTAACTAAAATTGAAGACATAGATTTGGACAACCTCTGGTTCATGCAGGATGGTGTGCCATGCCACACAGCCATACCACAATCGATCGCACCAAATTTCAAAATCGTGTTATCAGCCGCCTTTGCGATGTCAATTGGCCGCCTCGGAGCAGCGATTTGACCCCTTTGAACTTTTTTTTTATTGTTGGGAACCGTAAAGGACCGATGTTATGCCAAAAACAATTTTATTGCATTTTTAAAAAGAAACTTGTATTCGGCCCACCCTGTATATGAAATGGCTTTGAAGTACATACATACATACATCATCAAGATATTTGTCTATCATAGCATATGCATATTTTTTTCCAAATGTCACCCAAAAGCCCTACAATCACCTTTTACCGCGCGAAAATTTAATCTGCGCTGCGATGATTACGAATACAATTTTTTTCAAAAACTGCCGCCTGCTTACTTTCTGCGGGCAGAAGAAAAATTAAATCGATACGCAGAAGCTGAGCAGATATGCGGCAGATTTCTGCGATTACGAACTCGCCCATTCACATACATACATACATAAATAATTTGATTATGCAATACGAATTTTATTTTTCTCGTCCATATTTCAAGCTGCGGAGTTTCAGAAAATCCCGCACAAAATACCAAATAGAATTTATTGTTATTCATGATACGAGTATGGAACAGAATCAAATGGATTATAAATTTATCGTTGTCAGAAAACGTGCAAAAATGCGAGAATTTGTTACATTCAAAGCGCAACGCAAAACCAAAACAATTTTATCGACATAAAATGCAGATATATGTACATAAATATATACATAGAAGATCTTACATCATGGAGTTAGATTAATTGGGACACATAATTTGTTTTGCAATAATAACCTTAGATCATGCTTATGACAGAATGGATCGCACTTGTTCTCATTCAGATAAAATAAAATTAGACTTTTATCTAAATAATTTGTGATAAAACTGAAAAGATATAGAAATATAGAATAAATCACAATAATTCCAACAGATCTAGAAGTTCAGGGGCGCTAATTTTATTCGCCTCAATATATTAGATTTCTGTTCATGGAATATGTTTTGCATAAATAGATAGACAAACATTTGGTTTTGAAAAGTCTGTGCGTTCAGGTGTACTTTGAGCTAGATCCTGATCGAGTCAAAAGACTATCTTTAAACTTGGTACAGGGCAATTTTATATGATTCTTTAAAAACTAAATCAATTTTTTTGTTAAGCTCCAAAAATAACGTTATCTGCCATACAACCATAATGAACAAAAATTATTATTTATCCCAAAAACGGCTGTATCGATTGTAACAAAAATAAAAGACGATTTACAGCTGTCCATATAACCAGTTTTTTTATATTATAAAATTGTCGCTAACGACTTCACTGATTACAACCAAATTTTGTATATAGGTTATCCAGTAAAATTTTAACAATTTCGAATAGACAGAATTATTGAAAATGCAATATCTTAAAAAGAGTCAATGAATATTTTTGTTAAATTTACTATTTTATTAAAAACTTAAAGTTGGAAGATCATTTTTTTTTTTAGTTTCGGGTGTGAAGATATTTTGTACAGGGTTTTTGTTAGATTCGCTCAAGTTTATTTGACCATCGTCCTCTAGTACTTCGGTTTCAAATTCAATTTCAATTGTGTTAGTGCAATGATGATTCATTACGTGTCCAAGAACCAAATAAAACGGATCTCTAGAGTTTTTATATAAGCGCAACAAGAAACTGACTGATTTTCCCGATTGAATGTTGTTTCTTAGGGGCCAGTTAAAGCGATCAGTAAAAACCATCAGTTAAAATTTTCTTTTGCATAATTTCATGTGTTATAAAAAGATTTGAAACATAAAAATGGTACGGATCGATGGCAAATCAATTAAAATATTTTTTTCTGGCAAAAAATAATCCCAAGGAAGAATTTTTATAAAAAAAGAATGTATTTATTTTACTGATGGAAATTCGTTTTACTGAACAGCTGATTGCCAATTCACAAAAAATGGAACATTTCGTTTCAGTTTTCTGTGTTCTATTTTTTTACTGTTCCACTCCATCAGTAAAAAAATTACTGAAGCAATTTACATCATTAAAAATAATAAAAGGTTGTTGCTGGAGGTTTGACATTTAATTACTGATAGAATTTTAATGATTGCTTTAACCGGCCGTACGTACAAAATTCCAGTTTTCAACTTTTACTGATGGTTTTTACTGATCGCTTTAACTGGCCCTTAAGCAGAAAATGGTGACACAGTTGATTGATTCATACTTTTATAGTCAAAAATTATTTGGGTGTCACCGCAGCTTTTCAAAATACCTTTGAACTACGGTATCGCATCATCTTCAAAATATATCAAAATGTTAGAAATTTATTGTTGTTCACTTAAGTTTCTTGGGGAACTACCAAAATCTGGTATTGTAAACAAAAATTAAAACGACATATGTAACCTTAAAATATATCCCGCACCGAAATGATGTGTGCATAAATGAAAGATGGTTTCGTTGCTTGCATCATTAGTCTTACAATTTTCCCTCTATAAGTAATTCTCGTATTCGAAATCCTCGCACTCCCCCAAAAAATAAAAAAAAAAATAAAAACAAAATAAACGCCAAAATCATTCCATCCTGGTAAATACAATTTTTCCATATTAATACTCTTAAATCAAATTATTTTTAAAACAATTAAAATAAAGATTTAGGGCTTTTAGATTGTCTGTTATACGGTATTTCATATTTGATTAAAACCGTATACAAAATGTACATAAGTGAAATTTTTTTACGAATTCATAACTTCCACTTATAGTAGGTAGCTATTTCGTAGCTTAATCTTATGGACATGTATACATTTTTATATTCTACATTACACGTAAAAATCGGTAGGTACTACGTATAATCACAATCGACCCTTTTGATTGTTGTCAGCAATTAAAATGCCATCCCTCGTCATAAAAAAAAAAAAAACAAAACAATTACGAAATCGACTGGCAGACGTGTTTGATATGAAATTGCGCAGTAAAAAATACAACCGCTAATGTTTAGGAGGCAGTTAAGAAGTACAACAGGCAGAGTGAGATCACCCTTTAATAAAACCCTTGCCAAACAGTTGGATTGAGAATCAATTAAACTGTCAATAATTGGATTAGGTCAAAACAAAAGTATTCCATAATAGAATTTAACACTATAAATATATTTGATGTTATTCAACAAAAGAAGATAAAAATAGATCAGTGATAGGAATTCTTAAGAATGGGAACAAATTTAGTTGGGTTTCTCCGAAATTATTACATCTTGGTCCCTTATAATTTTATAAAAGTGTGAATAGTTTCTTTTCACTGATCTAAACAAAAATGGGCAAATATGGACTCCCTAAGGTTAGTACCTCATATATATACGGTGACCATCCGTCCCGGGTTTCCCGGGACTGTCCCGTATTTCAAAAACCTGTCTCAGGTTTTTATTTAAGAAACCCGGGACGTACAAGTGTCCCGTATTTATGTAGTTATTTGTCCCGTATTTGCACATTTTCTGATGTTTTTTTTTTGTTTTATAGTAAGACAAAGGGAGAACAAGTCGAAATAAAATTGATAAATCAAAAGAAATAAGGAAAATATCTTTTAAAGAACTTGAAATATTCAGTTGAGTAATTCTTAGAGCCAATTTATTCACTATTGTTCAGCTTGCTGAAAACTCTAAAGTTGGCCAACTTACAAGTTGACTTCAAATCCGTAGTTGAACTGCAAGTTAAAAAATGCTTTTATTCACTTCTTCGAATCTGAACTCCAGAGTTGAAATTCAAAAGTTGACCAACCTGCAGTTTCTAAAATATCCTTGGGATATTTGTGACACATGACGCACAAGACGTCATTTTCAACTTTTGTTTTGCATTAGAATTAATTTTGCACTTTGAATAATTTTTCCGAATAATTGCAATGGATTTTTCATTCCATGTGAAACTCGGAATCAAAAAAATACCAAGCTAAATTGAAAGCTATACAAAACGGATTAGGTACAACTTTTATTTTTAAAGAAAATAATATACATATGTCTAGCAATAAGAGGTGAGTTTTCACACACTATAATTTGTTCCTATAACTATTTTGTTTTCCTAAAATGAAATAATTAAAAAAGGAAGAAACACAAACTTTCACTGAGAAGAATAATGTAGGGTCAAACAGGAAATTCCAAACAAAGATCAACAACTCCATGAAAAGTGAGAACTGTTGTTGTGAAATGGAGTCATGAATGGATCGATGTTCATGAGTATGTCCGGCGAAATCGTCGCCCACTACTTAAACATCACAAAGCCAGAAAATCATTCCATATATAACATGGAACACAATTTATTAAAATTGTACACTTGTTCTATATTTTTTGGTGGGGGAAAGGCACCATTTTTATAAACAAATTTCAATTATAAAAAAAAAATATGAAACACAAAAAATACTCATGCGGTCCTCCATCTTAGTACTAACTCACCCGACGATGCTTGATTTCGGTGATCGGTCGAGAACAAAAATGAGGAAAAATCCCAAGTTTGCTCGCTAACGTCTACTATTTCGGGAAGTTGAGAAAATCCAAAGTTGATCAACTCTAGAGTTGAAAGTAAAAAATTGAAAACGTCAACTTTGAGTGAATAAAAACTAATTCTCAAGTTGACTGTAAAAATTCCAGAGTTATGTTAAACTTCGACTGAATAAATTAGGCCTTAGTAATGTATCACTGGGCAGAAATAGAAGCATGTTTGGCTTTTGTGATCCAAAACCGAAGCGAAACAAGAATTAATGACTCTCAGTTGTTTGATGAGTTTGTTTGCTTAAAATATTTTCTTAAGCTTAGAATCTATTAGAAAATGGACTGAAAACAAAAAGACAGTATGTTACAAATGGGTTAATATTTTTACGCATTTCTCAGAATAAAAAACATTTGTTTTGCAAACCGTTTACAAATTGTCGAGTTCAGTTTGTGTTTATCAGGTTCTAATGCGTTTTTTTCAATAATGATTAATATGTGGACGAGCGAAAAATCCAAAGTTAATTTAAAAACTCTAAAAGCCATGTTAATTGTTAAATGTAAGCTTGGCCTAATCTGCATTACGAAATGTTATGTTTTTATAGTTTTAAATAATGAAGCTTTACATAATGTTCATCTAATAAGTTAAAGAGTAATTTGTTAACAGAAGACTGATTTATTTTATTAATGAAATAAATGTTAAGTTTTAAGTTCCTTTAAATTTAAGACTTTCTTTTCGTTTGTTTTTCTGTTATTTCTTCTCCCTTTTAATAGGTATGTATGTAGATATGTATCAAAATAAAAATTATTCACGAAAAAAAGGATGCTATCTAACTGGCCAAACAAGGTCAACAAGCTTTAGTAGTTGGTCAGCCACAGATTTTGTATTTTATGGATTTTTATTTTTACTTGCTCTATAATCAATAGGGCAAGTATTAGTTTCGTGTCAAAATAAAAATGTCGAATTTAAATGATGGAGACCACCAAAAGAGTGATTTTGGTATGTTTGTATCAAGTTTTCTTGAAAACAGCTCTTACGATTTTGATTAAACTTCGTGCATGTTATCTCTAAAACAGTTTTAATAAAACTGCATACCAGGCTTTCGGCAAAATTTGAATAACATAAATTAAAGTTTTGAGCTTTTTGAGCAAATTTCTCGAAAACTTCAATGGCTTAGTTGATTATTTCATAATTTGTTTGTGTATAAAATCAAAAATTGTTGTTTTTTTACTAACTTTTGTTTTATCGTTAACGATATAAAAATAGAACCAAAATCCCTTTACTTTATCTACACCGGCAATGTCTAGATACATTCGAAAGGTTAGCTACGAGAGCCATATCGTCGGTATGCTGCAAAAAGAAAAGAGCTCAAGTCACATAATTGTGTTTCTGAGTTATTGAAGATTTAAAGTTTATGGCCGCTGGAAAAACCATTAAGTAGTTCTGATTTGAAAATCGACATTGAAATCTGATAGTTAAAGCATTTGTAAATAAAACAAAGCCAAGAAATTTAATTGAATTTTATTTATTCTACTTTTTTTATACAAAAATAAAATGAATCTTGGACAAAGGCCTTTTTTATGGACATGGGTTATTTTTTGTAATTTTTATTTTAAATTTATTAATCTTAATCTAATTCAGAATCATCATTTATATCGGGGTGTGGGCCTCATTTTTGGTGATATTTCTTGTTTTTAAGCTGTTGAAACACGTTCGTGATGGCTCCTGTCAAGGTTTAAGTAAATCTTTTTTCTTTTCGATACTACTTATAGGAAGGCTGCTTTTATTCACCTTAAATAATAATAATAATAGTTTTAACTATATGCCAGTAAAACCTAAGGTCTTTTAAATGCAATGCAATGCACGGCACTAGTTAGAAGGAACAGAAGGAAAGGAAATAATTTTTGTTGGTACAGTAGATTGAGAATAAGGTGTTAATCACCTGTCTCATGAAATCCCACGGGTGGCCTCCATCTGATGTTAACTTTTTTCAAATGTATGGGTCGACCTAGGCAATTGATTCTTGAATATCTTTATACAAAATACAAACTCAAATTTAAGGTCTACATCATCAAATGTTTTGTAAGTCAGGAAGTACCATTTAATTACTTGGAATTTCCTTTTTAAGCTGTTAAATTACTGGGATTGCACAAACTTATATGGCAATTGTTATTGGAATGTCCTACTGTAAGTGTAACAAAATTATCCTTTTTATTAATGCAAATTGAAGAAGAACACCACATCGGCTTTAGGAATTGATTTTCTTTAAAGCAAAGTTAAAAACTAAAACTTTTCATATGAACAACAATGATCATTTCCCTTAATGTAAATTCAAAGAGAATTTTAGCAAAATGTATTGAGAAATCCCCTTATAACAAATGTTTTTAAGTAGGTATTCTCTTTGAATTTGAGGACTTGAGTTTTTTTTGCAGCAAAAATAGAGAAAAAGAGAAAAACAAACTATGTAAAAAAGTCCCAAGTCCACTTGGGTCTTTTTTGCTCCACACACTTGAGTGTTTTGGACATAGAATGCATAGTTTTGATACAATAACTACAAAACTACATTAAACAGACATGGGATTTTTTGCAAGGCATAGACTATGACTTTTGGAAAACTTTTGTATCATTAAGTCCATTTCTCAAAAAAGTGGGCTTGATCTCTTTTTGCAGCACACCGACGATATGTTCGTTCGAATTTGACGAAAAAACAACATCTGAACTAAGGAATTTACATGTTAAATACAAAAACAACTGAAATCCATATGAACTTAGCTAGGTTCAGGTAATTATCGGTTCTTAACTTAAGTTCAGATAGAAAAAGTACTGCCAGCTGAAATTACTATTTTGTATAAAAACATCAAAATATCTGAGCTAACGAATGAAAATTTTTTTATTAGCAAAAAAAAAAATGGACGACCATTGCTCTGTAAAATAATTTTTTTCTGATTTGTGATTTAAAATTGCGTTTTTTCACATTTTTTGTTTTATTACCGATCGGAATAATTTTCTATACGAGATTTCTTTTTATTTGAATGTATTTTGTTTTTATTTTGCATGCTTTTCCAAAAGCTGAAAGGTATTGATGGACATATAAGAGTTTCGTGATAGTGCTGGGCATTTTTGCTTCGATGACTTTGCTAAGTTCGGATGTCGTTTTTTTCGACAATTTTATCTGAACCTGCAAAAAAACACGGCTAATATATGGAAACATAAGATATTCAAAAATACAATAATACTGGTTCACCTAAAATGACTACCCTTTAGAATTCAAAAATCAAACATACTTTCTTTTCAATTTGAAAAACTGATGTTTCTAGCCTAGTACGCAGCTCCCGATAAATTTAGGCTCCCATACAAAATTCTCTCAAAAATAAGTCCTTTGTTAAGTATGTATGCATACTATCGTATTATATATACTTTACTTCTGTATAGACATTAGACGTGTTTTTTTGCAAGTTCAGATAGAATTTGACGAAAAAAACAACATCTGAACTAAGAAATTTAGATGTAAGATACAAAAAGAATTGAAGTCCATAATTATGAACTTAGCTAAGTCCAGATAATTATCGGTTCTTAACTTTAGTTCAGATAGAAAAAGTACTGCCAGCTAAAATTACTATTTTGCTATCGATAGTTTGTATGAAAACGCCAAATATCTGAGCCAACATTTGAAAATATTTTTAATAAACACAAAAAAATGGACGACCATTGTTTTGTAAATTATTTTTTTTTCCTAATTAGTGGTTTAAAATTGAGTTTTTCAAATTTTTTGTTTCATTAATGAAGGGAATAATTTTCTATACGAGATTTCTTTTTATTTGAATACATTTAGTTTTAAGTTTGCATGCTTGTTCAAAAGCTGAACGGTTTTCTGAATTTCGTGATAGTTCTGGACTTTTATGCTTCGATGACTTTGCTAAGTTCGGATGTCATTTTTTTTCGAAAATTGTATTTAAACTGTCAAAAAACACGCCTATTATTTGAATAAAAAAAAACGTTTAAAATTCAATAAAATAATAATTCTCCTTCTTGATTTTATAGCTTGCGATATTTTTAATATGTTTTTATTTATTAGATATCATAATTGATAATAAAGCTGGCCATATACGATATAGTCGAACGGTTTAGAGCCAATTTGGTTCATGGATTCCTTAATAGTTGAGTGTTAAATCGGTTCGCAGTGTAAATATATGAATCATTTGATTTTGTTATCTCGTACCTACATACTGAATGCATATCTTTGCACATTGGAAAAAAATTGCTCAAGTACAGTTAGTTGATTTATCTACTCAATTCAGAAATGTATTAATAAATTATTGTGAAACTAATTTCCTGCCTAATACTCGTAGCTGAAGAAAAAATGGGTACGACTGGATCGCACAAACTTGCTCTCGTAGCTAACAACTTGAACGTAGCTTAAAATTGACAATGTGCATAAAGTGGTTCTTTAACATTAAGATATCATTAAAAAAAGTTTTAAAAACAATTTAAAATATAAATTATTTACTATAAATTAATATAATTTTTTTAATAGCTAAAACAGATAGAGCTCAAAAAAAAGTATGCTTATTTGTTTGATAAATATAATAAAAAAAATTTCAAAAATCGTTACAGCTGTTTTTTTTTAAATAATTTTTTATATATAAAACATTTTCAAAAAAAAAAAAAATTTCAATGTTTTTTTAAAAATCCAAAAATATTTTTTTTAAAAAAAACCTATATGCAAAATTGTAAAGGACCTCTTAAACCAAAAAATCGGTTCCATGACAGGTACCGTTAATAACCGTTATACATTTTTTTTCTACCAAAATATTAATTGTAGTAATTATAGTAGCTCGTATTTTTTTTTCAAAACCGTTTTTGAAATAAATCAATTTTTGTTTATTGGTTGTATGGCAAGTACTGTAATTTTTTGAGCTACACAAAAAAAATTAAATTTTCCC
The DNA here is from genome assembly GCA_949320155.1 of Melangyna quadrimaculata. NCBI lineage: Eukaryota > Metazoa > Arthropoda > Insecta > Diptera > Syrphidae > Melangyna > Melangyna quadrimaculata. The sequence goes on along the minus strand of OX439484.1, from coordinate 14,621,927 downwards.
TCTAGTGAACCCCATAAGAATCTTTAGTCCAAAGTTTGAAGAAAGTTGCTTCAGCCATTTAGGCTGCAGGTTGAGGTACAGACAGACAGACGGACAGACAGATATAACGCGTTTATTTTCACCCAATTCCAATCTCAATGTGAAAATCTCAAATTGAAATCGGATATTGTTTTTCCCTCACCCTATAAATAGATACATTTTGAAAAATATGTATCGGTTACATGATTTTCAAAGTAGGTACGAGTACATACACTGCGGGTCATAAGGTTAGAAGCAGTAATTTTTGAGAATTGAATTTGCAATGTCTCGTGTTATACGCCAAAGAGATCCAAATTTTGTATGACACAAGAGAGACGGTTTAATGTCCCATAGCAAAACTTATGCTTGCACTTCAAGAACAAGAATTAACGGCAGCCAAGAAAATAAATGTTAGCTGAGTCACTTTTTTTAAGTAATTTTATTGCGTCTTAAGGTTATAACCACATACAAAATTGAAGAAAAACCATGGTTTAAATTAAAATTTTTTTTTTTTCGACATATTTATTTACTTAATAGTGCTGCTTAATAGTGTGCTGCCACCAGTTTAAAACATCCAAATTTCGATGTTTAAGAGAGTTATACAGTTATTTCAGATATTCAAGTGAAATTTTACTCAAGGCCAAATTAACGGTGTGAATCAGTCAGCATTCCTTCGATTTTTCGTATACTTTTCATGTGAGCCATCCCAATTGATTTTCTTTTATTTTGAAGTCCCGTGAATAGGAAACCAAGGCAGCAATGGAAGACTTTTCCTTAAAATAATGATTTAAGCACTCGAACTGCATGGAAAGGAGCATTATTTTGTTGAAAATCAATGCGGTTTGTCCGAAAAAATCGTTGGTTTGCGGAAACAATGGATCTGGCAACGTTTTGTAGTATCAAGATGACTGGAAATCAGGCATCTTAGTTCTTTAAACTGCCAAGTTAATTGTTCCCTAATAGCATATTGCGGCGCAGATCATTACGCCTCCTTCCCTGTTGTGATGAAAGTGCAGAAATAACTAATTTTGCATCAACAAGATGGCTATAGTAATTTGTCCACGATAATAGAAAAGAGGAACGATTTCTGAACCGTCCTAAGAACATCCTGTTAATACTGTCACTAACAAAAAAAAATTGAATTCGCGCATTACCATACAAAACACAAATTTCGATTCCGGCTTTTTTGGGTTTCTCTTTTTTTCTAAGACACCCCAGTCATCCAAATCGGTAAAGACATTATCGAGTTTTTTTGTAAGACTAATAAATGTCAATTGATTTCATATTTATAAAAGATAGGTGGTGAAGAGTGCCTTTGAAATATTGTTAGTAAATATACATATATAGAAGTTTTTAAAAGTTCTAAAGCTCAAAAATTTACATGTATGTATGTATGTTGGTACGGTACATATATAATCCCAACTTATTGAAAATTTTATCTCATCTTAACCATGCAGTTTAATGACCTGTTAACATTCTTTTTTTTAATCGCGAAATGCAAATAAATCAGTGAGTATATTTATGACTTAATAAAAGGCAGTTGTTGTTGTATTAAAACTGAAATAGATGCACACCCATTACAACTAAATTGCTGATTTAAATTAATTTTCAAACACCTTAATGTAGTATCCTCGTTAAAAATACCCAATAAAGCATCTAAGATTGCCCGTGTCGTTCATATCATAAAATTGGTCCATTTTTAAGCTCCCGTGGGTTTAATGACGGAAAATAAGTAAAACATGTTAACCAATTGGCTATAACGTATCTATCAGAATCATAACATCGTTTAATTATCGTTTTCCTTTTTTCAATCTTTTTTTTTATTTTTTTTTTTCAGTCAAGACGGTGTAATGCCAATGATACCACTTGGACTAAAAGAAACAAAGGAAATAAACTTTTTAGAACCCTTCTCGGATTTTATATTGGAGCACTACAGTGAAGAGCCCTCAATATATACCGATGCAATTGCTGATATTACAGATACTCGACAGGTAATTATAATAATATAATTCAATTTAACTGCAATAAAAATTAACAACTTTATTTTTGAATAGGGTTCAAAAACACCATCAAGAGACTTACAGGGTGTTGCTTTGCTCTTTCGCTACTACAATCTGCTGTATTATGTCGAAAGGAGATTTTTTCCACCAGATCGAAATTTGGGTGTCTATTTTGAGTGGTACGATTCACTGACAGGTAATACATTCGCCGATGAAATATTATACAACTTTTGTACTATACCCATAACTCTAATTAATTTTTAACTTTATATAAACCTTTTAGGAGTACCATCATGTCAGCGAACCATAGCCTTCGAAAAAGCCTGCACACTTTTCAATTTGGGAGCAATTTACACACAAATCGGAGCTCGTCATGATCGAACCACTGAAAAAGGACTCGATGCGGCTGTAGATAGCTTCTTGAGAGCCGCTGGAATATTCCGCCACATCTACGACACATTCACAAATGCTCCTTCAATGGATCTGAAACCACAGGTGCTGGACGTTTTGGTTTCACTTATGCTCGCACAAGCCCGTGAATGTCTCTTCGAAAAGCTACAACTCCAAATCGAGTCACTATTAATCACCGAATCAAGTCATGTAAGTCTCAAATTTGCATTGATTCAAGAACCATGTATTATTTCATCCACCTCTGCAGCTATTTAAAGATCTAGCTGGTGAGGCAGCACAACTGACAATGGAATACAACGAAATGCACAAAAACATTCAACTAAATGATACCCACACATATTTGCCCGAATGTTGGGCTGGTTTGGTGCCCCTGAAAGCTGAATATTACAAAGGTGAGGTTGTACCTGTAATTGATCTTCGACGAAATCATCTTTTACAAGCCTTTAACTTATCTATATTATTTACAGCACTGTCACATCATTATGAGTCGCGTAGTATTGATGCAAATGCTGACAATACATCATCACATGGTACCAGTGGGAAGAGAAGCCAGACCACCGTGGAATCATTTATTGGTAATGCGGAGGAGGATGCTACAAGTAGTAGCATCTATGAAGATGTTGGGTGTGCGAGTGCCTTGAAACGAGCACACCTCAAAGAATCATTAGCTAGTCATGAGGAGGCACAGAGACTGCAGCGTATGTGTCGATATTTAAAGGTGAGTAATTATTATAGCATGTGGCGAATGCGAAGAAGACCATTTATGGTTTTCCAAACTCTTGTCTTAGTTATAGAATGATAAAGTGGTGTTTTTTTCAAAATTATTATTGTTATTATTGTTATTATTATTTTCAAAATTGTATTGTGTGTGTCATTTACAGCAAAATTTCCATTTAATTTTTGGTTGCGAATGAGGCCACACTTGTTGTAAAATAGAGGGTGAAACTCGCAATAGCTGTTACAAATCGGGGCGAACAAAACATTTTCGGGCGAAGCTTATAATATTCTACAAAGAATAGATAACTATAATTTGTTTGTTAGACTAATAGATTTTGAGACAAATGAGCGCAAATGAAACGGTGTGGAAAATATCACATTAAAGTAAGGCCACATTTTGTCCCTGTTTTTTTTTCAAAATCTTCCGGCGAAAAAAGTGGTTGATCTTTTTTGTGCGGAATTTGAATAGTTACCGTTTTTCCAAAGACAGTTCTTAAAAAACCTGATGCTTTTCGAGAAATTTTCAAAAATACTGGACTTTTCCCCTTTCACCCTACTAAATCGAAAGTCCTTGTCCAAATTTAAGATTTTTATTTGAAAATGCATAAGACATCAAAATGAAGCTCTCCACCAAAATTCAACTTTGGCTGAGCTATATTTGAAAAGATATTTTAATTTTATCGATATACTTGAACAAAAATGTTTTATTTTTGTTTTATTTTTAACCAGTTTTATTGGATCCAACGGTTATAACTTTCTATCTGAGCACCGCTTTAGCAAGTTTTATACCTTTTTAAAAACTACAGAAAAATGGGATATTTTTGGAAGATAAAACCTGTATTATGTCATACGAATTTTATTCATGGAGCTCTTAAGAAGATTGAGGTAAAAAATTAAGTTTGATCAAAGTTCAAGTTTATCTTTTAATTTGTAGGCAAATGGTGATGTAAATGAAAATTTTTGTATTCAGTAAAATAAGTCAAACTATTAGCCAAAGTTTTAATGTACAAATTGTAAAAAACAAAAGTCAATTATGGTCAGGGTGAGCAAAAACTGGTTCAAAGTAAAGTTTTTTTAAAATTTCGAAAAATAGCCGTTACTCGAAAACCGTTATGATTCGGTATGAACAAGTTACCAAAATCTGAAAGGTCATGACCTTACCTTTCACCAGTTTCAGTTTGGACTATTCTTTACGGGACACCCTGTATGTACCTGGAAATTCATCTTTTAAATCTTTTAAAATTTGTCCATTCGTACAACCAATTTTTAGAATCAGATACAATGTTTTGTGTTCAAACCCTTTTCACCCTATAATTACCTAACTAAATTATGAAAACTCAAAACGTTTTTAATCCGAATCTAAAGCCATCCTCTAAACCTTTCAAACGAATTTTTAAAATCGGACTTGTGGTTTCTGAGATAAGTCAGAACAAACAAACAAGGCAAGATTTCTGCTATGTCGATGTTAAATAAATTAATCTTGTTTAAATATTTGTGCAGTACATACCTACAAATAGAATTTTTAATTTTTATAACATTCTTATTTTCTTTTTAGAACAAAACATCACTAACGCAGGTGCTAAAAGAAGCTCACTATAAAACTCAAGACGAATATGAGAAATACACAGAGGAAAGAGTCGAAAAGGACATTGATGAAGATTTTGATTTGATTGACGTCATTGTTGATGGTATGAGCTTGTACCTAATATTTATTTTTACATAATATTTTTTTTTTTTTATTTATAAAGCTTGTTCTAAATTCACACTCTCACTCACTGGACCTGACTTCACATCATACAAAGTCGATGATCCCTTCAAGCGACTTGGACCAATTGCAATTTTTTCTGCGAGAAGACACTGGACTGCACCGAGATGTGTCCGGCTTCAAAAGGGCTCTACAATGTACCGCAACGGAACTGCCTTCCATTGCCATTGTCCGGCGGCAGATCAGCATGAGATTGGTTGCAGTTTGTACAAAGAAGATGTGGATAGCTTTGGATTCCATGTTAGAGGCGATGCACCAGTGATTATTGCCCATGTCGAAATGAACTCACTTGCGGATGTAAGATTTTTTTTTAAATTAACGATTAAATAATTCATCACATTACTATATATGGGCTTCCCATTTTATTAACAGCTTGGAGGAATAAAAGAAGGTGACTTTATTGTCGAAGTTTCTGGAGTAGATGTTAAATGGTACTCACATCAACAAGTAGTCCATGCAATTCAGGCTGCTGGTTCAACTTTGGAATTAAAAGTCATCACACCAATGGATAGAAACTATCTTAAGGTAAGTTTGATTTAAATTTGGCTAAATTGAAAATCAATACACAAATATGTATATTTCTTTTAACTTCAGCCTTTATCATCGAAAGGATCTATCTCTACACTGTCAGCTGCTAGTTCTTCGGGAGTCTCATCGGGCTCATCGAGTCCCACAGGAACGACAAGTTCAAAACCAAAACTTCGATGTAAGACACCGAAGAATCGACTTGGAAGTATCTCGTCAAGTTCGTGGAATCCCTTTAGAAGAACTCATAGTTTGGGTAAAATATTTTAGCACAAAAGCTTGCAGTTTAAGTGCTGGGTGTGAATTTTTACAGTGGCCATTCTTCTTTCAGTTGGATTATTTCTTATCAAACAGACAACCTAAAACCGTTTCTTCCTTCCCCCGCCCCCTGCTAAATACATACAAATGCGTACACATATATGTATATCCCTTCTGTACAAAATTCATTCTTTTTTAATATAAGTATTCTTCGATATATATGTACAATATGTGCATTGTACATATACCTATACACATAAGTCCATATAATTCAAATTATTTTGTTTACCATATATTTTCTATTTGCATGTTTTAAATATTTTGATTTTTATTTGTTTTATTTTCATTTATTTTCCATTCGATGGAAAATTTAAAAATTGTAAAATATCAAATAAATTAAACTAAAACTATTTAGATAAGACGAGCTTCCGTGAATACAAAATAGGATTTAATTAACAACACAATCAAAATTTATTTTTTTTAATTAATTAAAATAATTTTGTATTTTTTTTTAGAAAAGCAAAAATTGTATATGTATGTCAATTATTTTTGTAATTATGCTCTGGACGAAAAAAAAATTAATATTTGGACGCCATTTTTATAAGAAAAGTTAAATTAATAAATTGTAATGTAATAATAACGTGAATAATAATAAAATATTTTATACCTTCATTAAATAAAATTTCATGAATATTATTTACAACTTTTATTTGTATTATATCGATCTCTACAAAAACAATTAAGAGGAAATGAGGTAAATATATGGCAACTAACTTAAGGGGTGGAATTATGGAGTGAGGGAATGTGGTTTAGCCAACAACTACTCAGTAGGCCGATTCTATGGAAAGCGCGGCGGATCGCTTTCAATAACGGATTTGTATTTTTTTATTCTCAAAAGCGCTTTTGCTTTTCATTTTTTGTTTGAAAATGATAGGTTTCTAGGTGATCGAACAGGTTATGAACGATTTCAAACAAAAAATGGTAAGCGAAAGCGCTTTTGAGAATACGAAAATACAAATCCAGAATCGGCCTACAGGAATCTTATTTAAAGAATGATGGGCATATTTGTTTGAAATCTTGTCGTTAGACCAACACTAATGAAATTAGTATCAAATGAAAGGTGATGTTGAGTTTCTTAAATTAGTGCAATATTCTCAATATTGTACATGGGAAATCCGAGATATTTGAGCTTGAAATTGGCAATTTCAAACACCATATGTCAGTGTTTTTTCGAAATAACTGTTCATCACTTTTCTTATAAAAGACGTATGAAAATGATGATACGTTCAATACACTTTGAGATATTAAGTTTTAAAGTCTTGAATAAAAACTTTTTTAGCACTGCCTTTGCACACCAATATCTTTAAAAATTCAGTGGTGACGGTGACGTGTAATACTTCTTTTAGCACCATCAAAAAGCTATTTGTACAACCTTTAATTAAATATATAATAAAGTTACCTTTGATCAATAAATACCTACCTGCTTATAAACGAAAATTGTAAAAAAACACCTTATTATGCTTTATACCAGGAAAAATAGATTCTAAAAAAAAAATGTCAGTCTTAAGACTGTTATCGACGTTTAATTTCACTCTGAATTTTGATCTACATACCATTGGTTTTGGTTCTTGTTGCCATATAATAAAATAAAGTACTAGAAAAGACCTTTCATTTGAGGTATATTTTAATTTTGTTGGATCAACGTTCAATTTGCCCATCATCCTTTAAAAAAAAAACATGCTTGAGCTGAATTTTGGTAGAGCTTCATTTATATATGTATGTCTATATGTATATACAGGGTGCCCCGTAAGAAATGGATAACTCTGAAATGCCTCATAGGAGACTTGATGACCGTCATAAAAACTGATAAAAAAGTTCTATCCCAACCCCAATGAAATATAATGCATTTTTTTGTTCAGTGCAAAATTTTTTGATTAACTTTACATTTTCGAATACCACGACTACAATTGAATGATTTCCACAGTTTTTTTTCGCAGCAATATTTTACATTATTTGTGCCAAACCATTGGTAGAAGAAAATAATAATACGTAACTGTTTGGACTTCTTAGAGAAAACTTTTATTTTCAATGGAAAATGTGAAAGAAAATAATAAATCATCTCTGATATAAAAAAAAAAATGCGTGAATAACAAAGTGACCAACTATATTAAAAATATGCGCGTTAAATGCGGATTTTAATTTGGTATAACTTGTTATTGCATCTATAGTCAATAGCAAGTTATTGGTAAAAATCTGCAACAGGTACTAGATTCAATTTAACAAAAACAAAAGTCTTCAAAATTAGCACAGTAAACGTGAAAATAATGCCATGTCTTGATCATGGTAGATTTTTGCCTGTTTTTATGATGTTGTCCTAATGATAAATCCAAGCTTTTACTTCTAGGGCCTAGTGCAACATTACTAAAAATGTCATCCTCTTTAACTGGGCTTTAACAAAACCATCAAATATTTTGTTGGTTTCAATTAGTTTATTTTTTATATTTCCTATAAAATAATTTCAGCCAATTTTCAACTGTAGCTGGCTACTAAATTTTCAAAAAAAAAGGACTGCACACTATACTGTGCTGGCAAATCTGAATATTAGGTACCCAGGCAGATGGATAGGACGTCTGAGACGATAATTTTATGGCCTCCACTTTCACCAGACTTAGGTTAATTAATTATTAATTTTCTTATTAGAAGTGCATTAAATAAATCGAATACAGCAATCCAAGCAGCTTCTTAAAGGGGATGTGGAATCTTTTGTGCAGGCAGCTGCATGACAAATATCCAAGCAAAACCTTACATGATTATTAAGACAATCATTTATTCGGGGCAGCATCCCCCATTCTGCACTAGAGTGGTCAAAAACACTTATTAAGTGCTTTACATTAAATAAAAATGTTGAGTTGTTTTTTTTTAACTTAGTGGCCACGGACAACTGCAAATTGGCTGAAATTATTTTTTAGGAAATAATAACAAATAAACTTATTGCAACCAACAAAATACTTGATGGTTTTGTTAAAGCCCAATTGAAGAGGGAGGTATAACTCAAAACAACCTGGAAAATTCAACCGTTTTTTGCACTTTGTTGACATATTTAGTAATGTTGCACTCGGCCTTAGAAGTTAAAAGCTTGGATATATCATAAGGACAACATCATAAAAATAGGCGATCAATCAAAAATCTACCATGTTCAACGCATGGCATTATTTTCACGTTTACTGTGCTAATTTTTAAAACTTTTGTTTTTGTTAAATTGTCTCTAGTATTGCAGATTTTACCAATAACTTGCTTTTGACTCTAGATACAATAACAAGTTATACCAATTTGGAAACCGCATTTAACGCGCATATTTTTACAAAAGTTGGCCACTTAGGTATTCAAGCATTTTGTTTATACCAGAGATGATTTAACTTTTTCAAAAATTATTTTCTTACACATTTTATATTGAAAATAAAAGTTAAATAATTTTTGTCTCTCAGAAGTCCAACTGTTATTATAATTGTCTTCTACTTATGTATGTTTTGGCGAAAATAATGTAAAATATTGCTACGAAAAGAAAAAAAACGATGGAATTCCTTCACTTGTAAGTAGTCGTGGTATTCAAAAATGTAAAGTAAGGCAAAGAACTTTTTTTTATCAGTTTTCAGGACGGTCAGAAGGGTTGCTATGAGGCATTTCAGGGTTATCCATTTCTTACGGGGCACCCTGTATATTAAACTATTTTTTTAAAAGAAAACTTAAATATTTATAATTTCAAGATATGAACGAGTAACATCATTTTTGTGACTGTTTACGCTGAGGAAAAAATAAAATAAAAAATAAAACCTAAGTAGCTATTGAAGTTAAACATACGAACTTATGTAACAATTTATGCTGACGAAAAAGTAGAACACAAGTGTTTTTATTGCCGTTTTCCATTAGACGTCCGGATGCGTCCAGACGCGTCCGGAAGTCTTGTGAAACCATTCCATTGGCACAAAAATACCCTTCTGTCGATTCTGAGAAGAAAAGTTATTCGATTCTTGATTAAATATCAGAATCCACTCAAGAAGTACCTACTAATACATTCAAACTCAAATGTCACAGCGAACTGCAACTTTCCATTTTAATTTAATTTGCATCCTTAATCAAAGTTTCTTATAAAGTTTAATAAACATATCAAGAAAAAATCAAACAAAAAATATTATTTAGAAGTTCGGAGTTTAAATTTTAGAGGAAGAGCGAGGAAGGGGGGGGGGGCAATTTTCTAGACAAAAATGTCTTAAAATAAAGTTTTTGAAAATATAGTCTCCAAATTCAACAAATATGTTTTTTTTATTATTGTTATAATTGTACTATTCGTACAAGAATGTCACAGCTTATTAGGCTTGCCATTCTTTATTCCGTCAATTTCATTGAATTTTTGAACAACAACAACTTAAAGGCGCTACCACCAATTGTTTGGCTGGAGATATAGCTATTTCGTGCTTTGCAGTTTTGCACTCATCAGTCTCCTTTTTGTGGTGCTGAGCTTTTAATCCAATTTTATTTGAAAAACTTTTTATGCACACCATAGGATTCGAGCCCACGCATATCAGATTTGCTCAGTCTTAGCAGTCGTGTGCACTACGCACATACGCACTCCACCGCTTTAGACCACTGACGTCACAGGTCGATATGTGTTATTTGTTTATCAAATGCATTTGGAGCATCAGCATTTTTATGAGTGCCTTTAAGTATGCTGTTTTTGTTAAAATATGGAGACAAATGGAGGCGGAACAAGACAGCATACTTAAAGGCACTCATAAAAATGCTGATGCTCCAAATGCATTTGATAAACAAATAACACATCTCGACCTGTGACGTCAGTGGTCTAAAGCGGTGGAGTGCGTAGGTGCGTAGTGCACACGACTGCTAGATTTAGCTTTTTAATCTAGAGCAACTGCTTCCTATAGATATAATCTTTTTACAAACCAAAGAAAATTTTGATACATGTAGGTATGGATGAGTTCAAAAATGCAGAATGCTGCATGACTGCGAAATACAATTGTAAAAAAATGGTAACATTTATGCAAGTTTTTAGTAAAATTTGATGTCATTGTTTGAATTAATGTTTCCTCTCAACAATGACATCAAATTTCACTAAAAACTTGCATAAATGGTACCATTTTTTTACAATTATTGTATTTTGCATTCATGCAGCATTTCTGCATTTTTGAACTCACCCTATCTCTACGCCAAACGCAGGTTCCTCACAAAAAAAGTACTTGTCGCAAAATTAAACAAAACTTTAGAACCACACCTTTCCAATGAGAAAACTTCCATTACGAACTCTATTGCTAAAAAGCCGTACAATTCAAAGAAGAAAGTCATGTTGCGGCTTTCAAACTATAAACTCATTGTACGGATAGCTTCGATTCCTGAGGGCCAACTATGTATTTCGATTCTACTTCCAATTCTACTCGAAACCTATTTCCGATTCTACTTTCAGTTGGTACTACTCTGTATATTAGGATCGATAAGATATGCCAATTCTTTTTCTTAAAATTTTTGACTTTCGAAAGAGTCTCGCTTTTCAGATAACTAAAAAAAAAATTCTTGGCGACTCAGTTTGAAGTTTTTGAATAATTAAAAATTTATCAACATGGACTGTGGGCGATTTGGTTTCCAAAGGAAATGAAGAAAGAGAAGTGCAAATTGAAAACAGGGATAATTCGCTATTCTTCAAACATATAAGAGCTAAGTGATAAAAATTTTGTGAAAATAAACATTAAAGCATTGTAGTATGGGAGACGACTGTAGGTTTACCTATCTCATCACCTCCCCAACTATTTTTAAAGTAAAGTATTTCCGTTTCAGCTTTGTAAAAAATTACAGGCTCTCAAAAGAAGCTTTTATCTATTGATTGGGCTAATCCCAATCAATACATTGGGATTCCTTCGAATTCGACGGTTTTGGTGTTGCCCTGTTCATAGAACATACAATGGCAAATTAGTTAATTAAATAGCAATAAATATATCAATTTGTAACAAATATTAAATTAAATCTTTAGAAACAAAATACATACTTTCTTTGGTCTGCTCGCAAACACATTTGATATTTGCGATTTCGATTTGTTTTGACATCGGGTAGTTCCGCGATTTTGCGAAAGTACAAAGTTGGCGCTACAAGAGTGTTCGATTGTCACGTATTAAATCGTTCTAAAAGACATAGTTGGTCCCCTGACTTGAGATTGTTTGCCTAACGACAAAGAATCATACGCATAGGTTCCGGTTAACCTACAAACTGGAAAAAAACACTACTATCTTGGATTGGTTGTGTTTTGGAATTATCAGAGAAATGATTGCCCTAGAGAGGCAGAGAAGGTTACAATCATCGGACATCAACATCTGCTGTTCTGTTTTATTGCGAAAGTTGTTCTGTTTTTCCAATGTTTCTTTTTTATTTTCAGCAAATATGATCACAAATAACACTTTTATTCAATAAAATACATTTAATTATTTTTAAAGACGAGGTTTATTTCAATAATATTTTCACTTGTTTATAGTTTTATGTTTGTTCTGTTTTTCATCAAGTGATTTGTGGTTTGTAAGGGTTTTCCTTCCATTCCTTTTTTTTTGTTTTTTTGTTTTATTTTTATATTTCTCTAAAATGACGAAAGACATAAAATATTTTTTTTTTTTATTGTTTTACATTTTTTACTTTGAATTACACACACATACACATTGCAAGAAATTTGTTACGTTTTTTTTTTTGTTTTGGTTTTCTTAAATATTTTTTTAAACTTATTGTTTGTTATTTTCATAATATTTTTAAAACTTATTGTAAAATGTAATTAAATTTTATAATTATTATTTTTTATATTGAGTTAGTCGAAGTGTTAGAATTCTCTTCTATATATATTCTTTCCAATCGATAAATGTAATTTTTCTGTTTTTTTTTCTTCTTTTGTAAAGATTAGTAATTTAGTTATGATAAATCATTAGTTTGACGCTTAAAATTTAGTACATCCATTTAATTTATATTAGTAAATTAATAGCTATGTTAAAATGTTTTCTGTATTTTTCCATTTATTTATTTTTTTCTTTCTGCTATACATTTATTGTATTTTTTGTATTTCTTTTAAATTTCTTTTTTTCTTTATAATACTGAAACACGACTAGAATTCTTTATGTCATAATTATTGTTTATTAAATCTTTTAGAAGGAACTACTGTCCCCACTCACGACCACACTCAATATTTTTCTTCTTTTTTTTCTGTTTATAATTGTTGTTTTTTTTTATATTTTTACTTAAAGTTAATATACAGTTAATATCGATAAAGATATATATATAATAAGTAGATATTTAGGTAATGTTATTTCTTGTGTTTTTTTTTTGATAAATCAATTTATATAGTTATTTTTTATCTTTGGTTTTTTTTTCTGTTAAATTATTATTAATAAATAAATTGTTTTACATTTATATATTTTTACTTTGTTTTAAATATATATATGTATATATATAAGGGTTCTCCTTCATAATATATATATATATAATTTGTTGTTTTAGGTACTTTTAAAAAATTATTACTTATATAATTTATTTTTCTTGTATTTTATTATTTTTTTTTAGAAAAATGAAAAAGAACTTATATGTATGTATATAATATAATAATTATTTTTTATTTTCACATTTTTTTTTATTTTTATTATATATATGTATATATAAATTTGTTTTGTATTGTGGAAAAATAAAATAAAAATAGTATAACAAATAAAAAAAATAATATAAGATTGCGTCAGTAAAGAGTTTCAGTGTTTTCTTTTTTTTTGTTTTTGTTAGTACATATATATATAAGTAATGCAAAATACAATAATAAATAGATTTGAAAAAATATAAATCACGATAAAGATACATTTTTGTTATATTTGTTATTAGTTTTATATATTGTTTGTTTTTTATTCAAAGAAAATGTACATTATTATTATTTTTTGGAGGGTTTATATCCGCTCGCAGCGGTTAACGTTTAGATAAATGGTATGACACATTGAGATAAAATGACATTTGCTATCTATGTAAACGAATAATCAGTTTTTTTTTATTTTTTGTTTAACTTTTTTGCTAAAACACATATAAATCTACGAAGCTAAAAGGAACACTACTTACATTACTAATAAGCTAAATTTCTATCATTCTTATTTTTGTTTTTATTTACTTACATCTATACTCATTTTTTTTTTGTTAAAATAAAATTCTGACCGAAACAGATGAGATAAGGAAAAAAAAATAGTTGAAACAAAAACATAGCACCACAGGCAGATATTATAGTAACAGGTGAAAAAAAGGCAAAAATTATTAAATAAAAAAAGAGGATCTTAAATTTAAAGAACAAAATCGTCGTTGTTCACTGGGGTTAGTTAATGTGCGTGTGTGTGTGTATCTCTAGTTAATTTTAAAAATTATTATTCTATTGCTCAAAATTTACACAGGTACACATGGATTCACTTAAATTCGAATTTTTCTACAAACCAAAATTTTTGTGTTTAAATTATAGTTGCCTTTTGCTTTTGTCTCTGCCTGTGGATATATCAATTGTATTTAACAAATAACATTTTCATTTTCAACAACTTCATATACACTAATTGAAAAATAATACAAAAAAAAATAATAATAATTCGAGATAACCTACTATAATAATTTCACATTATAAGATAAATTAAAGTTAAACTTTTATCGATCTACTTTTACACCTTTTGTGTGAAAGAATCACATTTTAATTATTCTTTTCTTTTATCTAAAACTAAAACTATATGTTAGAAATAAAGGTAAAATATTTATTTATATTATGTAGTATTAACAAAAAAAATGTATGTATCTACTTCGAGCTGATTGCACGTGATTTTTTTTGTCAGAATTTAAAAAAAGAATCAATAAATGCGAAACAAAAAATATAAATAAAGATTCTTAAGACACGTAGTCGTATATATAATAAATATGTTACTATGTGAAGTATATTATTCCGGCATTGTATATAGAATGAACCAAAAAGGCAAGTGTAAATAGCAAGTTGAGGGGGAA